>OU898277.1:4253872-4269872 GCA_918026665.1 Diabrotica balteata | reverse complement strand
GTGGTAATGAGAAAGTTACAGAGAACGATCAAAACTTGTTAATATCATCAAAACGGACCTCTTTTGATGCTGTCAATAATATTTTAATGGCAGATTTGTCTGCACCATTAAAAAGAGCTGTGGCAAAGAGCAAGACATATGCAAGGAAGCTAAAGCTCTTAAAGGGTTGTATGTCCATCGCAAGTAAGTATTGTAACCTACTTTGTCTGTAGAGATCAAGAACCCCTAAATAGGGTAACATTGACTTTGTTATTAGTTTTAACACATTTTTTTTAATAAATAATTCATTATTATCTTTCCATTAAATCCATAAATGTTAGTTATTATATTCTTTGAATCATAGCTTTATTAAATTAAATTAAGATAATAGGTGTAAATGATACCAATATTTATTATTGGTGAAAAAACCCCGAGGTGCATTTTTGCGTTTGGTGCATACAAATTGCAATCGCTGTAAGGTACCAATAACCGAACACTCCTATTTTAAAAGTACAGGAGAAGTAACCTGAAACAATGTCACCTCTCATACATACTTGTATGACTCATGTGGGTTTTTATCGCCCCGAGATCTTCTTTAGCTACGGTTAAGACAGCAATGATTATGAGTAATTTTCTTAAACAATTTTTGTACCTACTTAAAGGGAAAAAAATTGGAGTGTAATTTAGTTTTCTCTCATTTGCTCAATTTATTTGTTTTTCCAATGATTACTTGCGGTGATGCGTGAGACTATATATATGATACGGACAATAACATAAATCCGGTCAATAACGTTATTAACCCAGTGGCGCACCTAGGGGGTTCCCCCATGACGCTATTCCTACACTGTTATTTACAAATTTTAAGGACTTAAAGTGGTAGGACTTAAGGAGGTAGCATAAAAAAATTTCTGTGCCAAACCAACCCCCCCGCCTCCGAGCACAAGGGGGGTTGGTTGGGCACCGAATCTAGGTGCTTTACTGTATTAACCGGTCAATATCGACAATGGCCTGTTGAATTATTCATTGTCGACAATGGCTGGATATTAACGTTATTGTTCATAAAAACTGGACATTGATGATAATTTTAAATTCTTAACATTTCTATCATTGTCCAGCCAATGTCAACATTGCTTGTTGCTAATCGGTCAACGTTGAAATTTTGACTAAAAGCTAAGTTATGTGTATTGTTTACTTCATTTCTGTTCTCGTGCTGAAATTATTCCTGGTAAATTTATGTAAAAAGTGTTATCATGGACATCAACGATGTGCGCACTCGTTTTGATAATAATATAAACTCAATAGTCAAGTCAAAACGTGAAGACAATAAATCATTTTTAAACTGTGATGAATACAATAGCCGAATAAGTGAAATTAAAGAAGCAGAAAATGTTTTAAGAAGACCGGGTGCTAAAAAAACAACAAAACACTATATAATGGATTCTAAATATGATGTAATTACAATATGTGGTAAAGAGCGACTGATTATGCCATTTGACAAAAACGCTCAGTCTAAAGTATTATATTATGCTACAACTGATCATTATTTTGTATAATTCATAATGCGCACTTGGCAACTGGGCATGACGGACGCAATCGTATGGTTTCCGAAATAAATAAACTTGATTGCAATGTAACTAACAATCAATAATAGTTTACCTACGACTTTGTGTGCAGTGTTAGAAAAACAGTAGTAACTCAAGAAAAGGTTTGGTTTCGAAGCCAATTTTGCATTCAAAATTTAATTCACACGAACAAATCGATTTGATTGACATGCAGTCTCAAAATTATAATAATTTTAGATTTATAATCGTATACCTGGACCATCTTTGAAATTTGTAATCTTGAAACCTTTAAAAACGAAAAATGCTGAAGAAATTGTACTAAACTTTACACAACGTTTACTCTTATTTTACCGTCGGATAATGAATGAGAATTCGTTAACTCAGTTTTAACGAAATTACACACTATGTGGCAGGAAGTAAAATTGTTGTCGGGAAACCCAGACAGCCAAAGTCAGGAGTCAGTTGAACGAGATAACAGGCATATATATATATATATATATATATATATATATATATATATATATATATATATATATGTACTATAAGGAATGTTAGGGGTATGGATGGATGAAAATCAAACTGCAGACTGGCCTTCAGAAATAAAATTTAGTCAGTTAAGAAAAAATGGAGCACTTGCTTTAAATAAAAGCTAATACATTATGGATAATTTTATTTATTTATCAACATTAGCTATTTGCTGGTCACTGTCGTTATAGACCGGTTTATGAAAACTCCAATTTTAAGCTATTTTTTTACAACATTGGCCAATAGCTAATGTCATTGTCGTTAAAGGCCGGGCGTTGTCCGTAACATACATACATTACATTATATACAAAACATCAAAACAAAATGTGTTATATCGATGGAAGTCAACCGTATATACATTTTCTGACTATTGGTCGTCTTCAGTACGGTGCAGCCAAGTAAGAAAAGGAGCAGTTAACTTGGAAATAGAGAAGAGTTTGAAATTGTAGTAGCCAACCTCCATTGAGGAGAGGGCACTTTAAGAAGAAGAAGAAGAACTTGGAAACAGATTATTACAAGGGCAACGCGACCAATTTGTGGCGTTTGAGTTAGAAGAGCCGGATGGTTTCCAGGGCAACAACTAACAATAACCACGGAGTAAACTACAGCTACCGGAGGAAAGAAATGCCAAACGTTAAAACGTTTAAAACAAATTTACAAAGTTATGAAAAGAAGCGGAATGGTCTCAATTTCACGACATTTACATCGGATAAAAAATTTGAAAAACATGTGTTCAGTATTTTTCAAAAATCTATCGAATAACACCAAACAAGACCTCCCACCTTCCTAGCGTGATGCTGGATTTCTTATCCAAAAATAAGAAACTAACAGGCAACTTGACCAATTCTTATCGTATATTAATTCAGTCCATCTTCTTCTTCTTCAAGTGCCAAGTTGCCACAATCATCATAGCTATTCAGACTTTTAAGACGGCTGCTCTTAAAAGTTCATTTGATGTAGAGTAATCGTCATTTGGGAAGGCAGCTAATTTGCATATTATGAGGCATGCCGAAATTGTATAAGATCCGCCTTTGAAGTTGGTGATTGGTTACTGAAATTTTAACTAAATGACAGTGGCGCGCACTATTTAGTAGATACAGCTAAAACATATTATTCTGAATAAAGGAAATTTTTTAGTTTTCAATAATTTTGAACATATAGCCAACATTTGAAAAATGATCAGTAATATATTTGATGGGACAAAACAATACTACTTCTGTAATACGTTTTACATGAACAAACAAACTATTTTTATTGTACAAAAGAATTATTATGTTCTGAATATTGATAAGTTTAACAAAATGGATTTTTAAAATAGCAATTAAATGTCAAGCGTATTTTCCAAAATATCAAATATCAATAAAATACCAAAATATTAAAAAGTGAGGATATTTACATGCTAATGAACGGTCCCCAATTATATGTACCTAGATCTTCTACCTGATTTAATTCTTTTCTTAGAAGCCTTTTAGTGATATAATAGAGTCATGCAAACATAAATATTCCTGTCTTTGGGAAAGGCCTAATTTCATGCACCTATCCGATTTGTCATTTCTTTTAATATATATATATATATATATATATATATATATATATATATATATATATATATATATATATATATATATATATACATATATATATATATATATATATATATATACATATATATAATATATATACATATATATATATATATATATATTATATATATATAAATATATATATATATATATATATATATATATATATATATTAGCGATATAATAAAGACTACCGTCAGTATTGCTGTTATTATAAAATATATGCACATCTAAATTTGTAAATGAAAACTTTAAAGATATAAAATTAACTCTATATACATACCCTTTAAAAATTCATATACCTAATGTGAATGTTTCAAAGAAGAACAACAAAGTCTCATTTAATTTTCTGCTTCTGAAGAACACTCGATGTCACTGTCGTCACTTCCTAAGTTTACTATAATGGGATTAGTATCTTCTTGATGGTCTATTTGGATTTCGGATGTTAAATAACTGTCTTCTATTTTAATTGCATGATGACATCGTTTTCTCCACTCATCTGGGGTTGTTTCGGAAACTCGTTTTTCCAACAGGTGTCTCACATCTTCTAATTGAAAAGTTATGCTATTTTGTGCGATAACATTTTTAATCGCAGCCCATATTAGCTCTATCGAATTTAAATCCCGATGGTATGGAGGTAACCGTAAAGGAGTGTGACCATATTTACGTAAAAGTTCATCGAATTCATACCTTTTGAAACTATTTTTATGGTACTTAATCAACTCAAACAATTCGGGTCTAAAACTTTGAGGATTAAATGTTATATTGTTTTTAATCAGCCAATCAATCATATCATTTTTTTTTAATTACTATTAGACGCAGGATTCACTTGTACCGAATGGTATGAGGCATTATCGCAAACAACTACTGAGTTAGGGGTAAATTTGGAATTAGTTTTTCCTTTAGCCATTTGCGGTAATTCGTGGCATTCATTTTTAAGTGGTAGTCACCGGATTTACTACCAGACTTGTATATTAAAAGCGCGTTTGGAATAAATCCCATTTCACCACCAGCATGCACTATTATTAAACGTTGACCCTTCGAAATGTTCATCAGTAACCCTTTACTAGAATTATCATTCCAAGTTTTCGAGAAAGTATGTCCACTGTGTACATATGTCTCATCGAGGTAAACAATGGGTCTGTTTTCGTTTCTGTAATGTTTGATAAGTCTTAAGTATTTGATTCTCCAAGTCCTTAGTTCTGTCTTTTCGACCAACAATTTTCTGTTGTCCTGTGCTCTCCTCCAACGGAAATTCATATTTAGAAGAATTCTTCGTAGCAAGGCTTCTGATACTTTAATGTCCAAATCTCTCTCAATTTTGTTCTTCAATTTATTAGCAGTAACACAACAATTCTCTGTTCTATGAAAATCGTGTATTATACGCCGAATATCTGTAATTTGATATTCTGGTAAATCTGTCACAGGTGACTTTCGTATAGGTCCCTTTGAAGAAAATTCAACTTTGTTTTTATTATCTAGAGACTGTTTGCTCTCTTGTAGTATTCTGGATACGGTCCGTACAGAAATGCCTATAATATAACTCACGAAGAGTTGTAACGTCATTGAAAATTATGATGATGACGTAAATAATAATTCAAAATGATTGGTATGTTGCAGAAATAATTCTTCAAATTTTAAACAGACAACATAAAGAAACAAAAGAGTACATTGAGAAGTAACTCAAAGCGATAGTAGAATATCTGAACACATAAAAAATGATGACTAGAAACTAGATGACTAGATAGTAGTAACATATGAAAAATGATGACTATCTATTAATAAATGAACTATCTAGGAGAATAATGACAATTTGGCAAAATTATTTTACAGTAAATGTGGTTGGTATTTTACAAAAAATTAGGGTAAATCAAAATTAAGTAGTAATGGAAACACATTACGGAATTGTAGATGATCACATAGTAATAGAACTACCGACAGATATACCAAGAAGTAGTAAACAAAATAACGAAGTAAGTGTAATAATAGCTAAAAAATAACGACTGCAATGAAAGTGCAGAGAATATGATGTTTAGGACACATCGAAGGAATGAAACAAGAAATATGTCAAAAATGGTATTCTCAACTCACCCAATACAAAAGAAAAGCGAAGGTAGGCAAAATGGAGTACAAGAGCATAGTATAAAAGATTGACAAATAAGTAACATTGAGAACTTAAAGTAAAAACTGTTTGGAAACATTGGAAAAGTGGAACATTAAATTTAAATATGAAAAATTAATACTAAATGCATTTGAAACTACTTACCTGTTGCTTCAGCAGTCTTATTTTTTACCATTAGCAGAGTGTTCATTTCACTTTTCATATTTTTAAAATAATTATACACATTAAATATTATTTGACGACCCTGAAACATTACGTTTTTTTCCGTCCATTTTCAGCAAGATTGTTTGAAAATAAAAGTATATAATATTTGACACACACAACTTGTTCTCAACTGCACTGCTGCGCTACTGAGTATTGGAATGATTTACTGCTAAGGCGTGGCTTAGGTAGAAATCTCAAATTTTGACCATTGCCCAATGCGATAATATGCAAATTAGATGCCTTCCGAATTGACGATTACTCTACATCTGTACCACTCTCTCAGGTTGTGCATCCATGACATTCTACGCCTCCCTATGCTTCTCTTTCCTTGGATCTTTCCCGCACAATCATTTAGAGCAAGGTGTATTTCTCTCCACGTGTAATATGTCCAAGAAATTCTAATTTTTTTGCTTATTTTGCTTATTTTTATTACTTTATTCATCCTTCTTTGTTTGTGACGTGCTCTGTCCACGATATTTTCAGAATTCTTCTATACACCTACAGCTCGAATGATTCCAGTTTTTTCATTGATGTCGCATTCAAGGTTCAAGATTCCATTTCATAAAACAAAGTCGAAAAAACATAGCACCTCGCCAACCTAACTCTTAGTTCCAATTTTAAATCCCTTGTACATAGCACTCTGTCATTTTGTTGAAATTTTCTTTATCCTTACCTATTCTGATTTTGATCTCCTAAATGTAATCATTTGTGGAGTTAATCATTGTTCCCAGATATGCATATTTGGTCACTTGTTTGACGTTGGTTCCGTTTATTAGAAGATTTTCGTTGTTTCTTTGAGTTTTCGATATTCTCATAAATTTCCTCTTCTTGACGTTCATTGTTAGACCGTACTCTTTTCCATACTCCGCAGTTCTGGTCACCATTCTCTGAAAATCTTTAATATTTTCGGTTAAGATCACAGTGTCTTCCGCATATCTAATGTTGTTAATGAGACTCCATTTACCTTTATTACAGCTGTTACACCCTCAAGAGCTTTTTTCGGAGTAGGCATTAAAAGGAATTGGCGACAATACGGATCCCTGTCTTACTCCACGTCTAATTTCAATTTCTTCTGATAGCTGTTTGTTAACACGCACTTTTGCTCATTGTTTATAGTATAAATTTTATATGATCCTGAGGACGTTGTAGTCAATCTTCTTTATTTTCAGGATATTCATTAATTAGTCATGTCGCACTTTATCGAATGCTTTATTATAGTCAATAAAACATGCGTATATATCTTGATTGACATCCATACATCTTTTTATCAGTATATTAAGTGAAAAAAGAGCTTTACACGTTGCTAGGCCTTTGCGAAAACCAAATTTAGTATCATTAACGTCTATGTCCAGTTTGGATATCGGTATAGCATAGCATCAGTCCATAGTCATATTGAATTCAGACATAATCAGAAACAGAACATAATCAATCCATAAATTTTCTAGATTTAAAAATTATCAGATTTAAAAATAATGATGAGTTCTCCGTATTTCATATACCTCTACATACTGACACGAATATACACAATTCATCATCCTTTCCTACACAACATAAACTGGCAGCCTACAGCATGTTACTTAGATTAATAGATTCCCATGTCAAAAAAGAACTTCGATATATAATTAAATATCATTAAGTAAATAGCAGTAAACAATGGGTACAACGAACATACAATAAGTAAAGTCCTAAAGTCAAAAACTACATACGAAAGCCCTGAAAATAGTATTTCCACCATCAAATAAAAAATCCAGTAGCTTCTGCTTGATTACATATCAACAAAAGGCAAGATATAAACAAAAACAGCTAAACACATAAAAAAGAAACACCAGCTTTTAGAAATAACAACAATTTAGGCAAATATATTAAGAACAATAAGAGCCAAAAGAAAAAGCACTTACACAGTGGTACAAACTTAAATGTGTCGAATGCCCAAAAACTTACATTGCTCAAACTGGTAGAACTTTTAACAAACGTACAGCAGAACATAAAAGGGCTTTCAATAATCAAAAAACCGAATCTACGTACGCACTTCACTTTCTAGACCATAATTATTCGAAAGTGTTTAAAGCAAAAGTTTTCAGTGTTTTATTGTTAAATAAAATGAATTTTTATCAAGTAACGGTCGAATACATCAATTAATTCATAGGAATTAAGTTACACATGTTATCTAGATATATCAAAAACTTATTGCCTAAGGTCAGATTGTTTAATAAAGGGAGTTACAAAAAAGTTGATTAGTAAATTAAATACTATATTGCTTTAGTTTGGTAGTTATTATGGTTGCTAGTAACTATTTATACATTTAAATCAATAAGAGAAAGTATCAATAGGTCGAGTAGTAAATTAATTACTACATTGACTTAATTTTGTATTTATATATATGGTTATTTAGTAGTTAAATATACGTTTAATTGAATAAACTACGTGTTTTGTATCACGAAAAACTCTATCTAAGCAATCTCTATGCAATCTTTTCAATTTTATAAATAATTTTGCACTTCATGGAATCTTGCTAAAATTGAGACACTCTCTCTGTAAATGTTTGCAATCTGGTACACCTTTGGATTGCAAAATTAGCTAGTAAACCGTAAAATCCGAGACATGTGTTCTTAATAATGTTTTCTGACTTACACATCTTCACGTACAGGTCCGTATAATGTCTAGACCGTGATTCAGAATGCAATTTTACAACTGTATAGGGTTAGTCAACCTAGAATACGAAAGGACAAAGATAAAAAGTGAGATATTATAATATATACGTACATAACGCATTAAAACGTGCTCTGTCGTTTTCCGATTCCTAATCTTCATTCCGCTTTTTTTCCTTCATTTTTCATTTCTTTTTCATCTCCATTCTAATAGTGTCTTTGCTAGGGGCGGCTGGTCCTATGAGGCAGGTGAGGCAGTGCCTCACCAGTATTAATCGACTATTTACGTTCTTTAACTACAATTTAACTTTTTGGAATTTTCTAAATAACTTTATTTTCATTATGATAAAAAATTAAAATAGGTACACCCCTGACGTCTTATCTTTGTATATTTCTTCATAATCTACGGGCCGGACAAGGGACAAGCTTAAACCACAAAATATTAAATAAACAACGGCGCCTATCATCTGTGCATCTCATTCTCTCTTTAAAAATTATAGCCGAGGCAAGCCTCACGGCATTGCTCTGTCTAGCATATTAGACATCACATTATGTAGCGAAATTCAACATGATTTATTTATTTTCTGCCCACTATTTCACCGAACAGGAGAGGCAAGCCTCTCTCGTTTGGTGTAGTTCTTTTAATTAGCAGCGTTGCCGTTTTGGTACAAAGGTACCCAATTCGCTACATTTTTTCCCTCGGGGTGTAAAAGTACATTTTAAATAAAACATAGATTTTTATTTGAAAATTGTAATAACATTGGAGTATTTTCCTTTAGTAGATGGTACTATACATATTGTTCTATTGTTTTCCGATTTAACAAACAATATTTTTTTTCTATGCATTTACCAGATTAGCAACTTTGGTACATTTTGGAACATTTCTGCAAAATTGTTGTAGTAAGTAATAGTTAAATTACTTCCTGTTGACCTGTTGGTGCGGCAGGATCACGTTTGACGTATCTCGTGTTGTTTTTCATTAAAAAAACAGTAAGATTACATGTTATATAATAAGTGCAATTCTAATTAAGTTTTTTTAATAATTTTGGTGGGTTTATTTTTGTCTGCAGGATTTTCGGTTTTAGCGAAAAATGGATTTAGCACCGAGCACTTCGTCACAACTTTCCCAGGTAAATGTAAATATTCGTAATACTTGTAATCTCGTAAATTTTTTAGTCAAACAGCAGAATTTTTCAAGTCATTCATATGAAGATAAATTATATATAGTTAAAGTAGTAAAACGACCTACTCCAGATTTAAGTAAACATCTTGTTTCTATCGGTGGCGTCGGAAAACCAAATCGGGGATTTCAAAATGCATGGTACGAAAAGTTTGACTGGCTTACGGGTAGTATAACATTAAATAAATTGTTTTGTTGGCCATGCATTTTATTTGCCACAGCTAATACTAGCGACAAAGTTTGGTTCAAAAATGGTTATACTGATTTGAAAAATTTGTCTCGGAGTCTATTGTTACACAATAAAAGTTCTCAACATATTACATCGAATTGCAAGCTTACTCTTATGAGAAAACAAAAGCAAAATATTGCTACAGCACTAGACAATTCGCGTAAAATAGATATTGAAAATTTCAATGCTAGGGTTAAAGAAAATCGGCAAATTTTAAAAAGCCTTATAGATATTACGTCACACCTCTGTATGCAAGAGTTACCGTTTAGGGGGCATGATGAATCTAATGAATCTTTAAATTGCGGGAATTTCAAAAAGCTAGTTGTTCTTGTTAGTAAATTTGACACTAATTTAAAAACATTTTTAGAACATGATAATGACTCTAGATCAGTTATTTCTGGGACATCTAAAACCATACAAAATGAATTAATCGATTCAATTGCTTTTGTTATAAATAAAAAAATTGAGGAAGAAATTTCAAAATCATTATTCTTTTCCTGGCAGGTGGATGAGACTACTGATATAAGCTGCCATTCACAACTATCCGTTATTTTTCGTTACGTAATAAACAATAAACCAGTCGAACGATTCATAGGATTTTACGATGTAAGTTCCGGGCGTTCTGCTCAAGATTTATTTGAATTTTTATCTACCAAATTTGATCGTGAAGAAGATGGCACTAGATTAGCAGTCGCCATTTATAACACTTACTAACAAATCTCCCAGATAAAAAATACCTACTAACCCCCAAAAAAATATAAAAATCCCAAAAAAATTAATAAAAAATATATAAATTCAAAAAAAAATATAAAATAATAAAAAATTCACAAAAAAATTATAAAAATACAAAAAGGCCACGGGAGAGGCACCTAGATCCTTGAGGCTACAACTTGGCCGCTAACCAAGGTGCAGGTTCGAGGATTACAGCTCCCTCGTTTTTCGTTCGCTTTTATCTCACGATATGAGATTTCATGATAAACGGGAGTAAGTCGCTTAACGACACCTTGGGTATGATTTAAGTTACATTTATGAGCACCCTATTACACATGGTGCTCATAAATACAGCTCAATCGCGGACTTTTTCAAAAAGCAGTCATCCCTTATGTTGCACCTTCAGTGCACATAAGGGAGGGTGGAGGAGGGCTTAGGAGAGCTTTGAGGTGAGGATGACTTTTGTTGATCCGCGCGCGTATCGTCAGAAGTCCTTCTCACGCCAAGTCATTGTTTGCTGGCGCGAGCAATGCCTCCTTAGCCGGGTATGACTGGAGCAAAGAGAAGCTAACCATAATAATAATAATTTTCCTTAAGTGTAGTGTGCCTCACCAGCTTGTACTATCACGAGCCGCCCCTGGTCTTTGCCAAACTTTCATTCCAATCATCTTAGACTTCTCTTCTGTGAAGACATATGTTATCTTTCTCTTAAGATCTTTCTTTGAAGTGATATCTGAGTTCTTGTTTGAGGAATATTAATCACGTTAAATTGTTTGAGTAACTTTTAGGATTTCGTTTTTTTCTCTTTATTCTTTTTCATCTTTATCCTTCAATGAGATTGTTATAGGCTTTCCTAAGTTTGATCTTAGCATTTAAAGCTCCGGTTATTTTTTTTTATTTTTTTTCTACCTTGTTTTCATTGTAGAATCTGAAATCTTTCTTTACTTCCTTCTTTATTTGTTTATTCAATTTTTTTGAAACCATCGGTATTTCGCTTTCCTTCGCTTAGAAATGTGCGTCTCTTTTCCATCAACCGGTTTGTTCCATCACTTATTCTGTCTTCTTTATTTTTCGTTTTCTTTGCTACAGTTAGTCCTGCTTTTAAGAGCTTTCGTTGCATTTCTTTATTAATTGTGTTTATGTCAGAATATTTTTGTTGATAATGTTCTACAAATTCTTTTCTTAAGAGTTCTCTGTACTCATCTCCCTTCTGTCGCATTTTAGTTTGAACTATCTGATTACAATAATTAGTATGTGGCCTGTTTCTACTGATTTTCGTCTGTTTAACAAGCATCCTTGCTTTAAAAAAGCGATGATCGCTGCCAGTTGTGAATCGATTGAGAGCAGTTATATCTTCAAAAATGTCTTTGTTCCCACAAAAGAAGTAATCAATCTCGTTTTTCGTCTTTTTATCGTGAGATATCCACGTCCATTTTCGGTTTGTTGGTTTCTTGAAGTGTGTGTTCATGGTATATAAATTTTGTTGTTCTAAGAAGTTATAAAATTGTTCTCCTCTTTCGTTTCCTGTGCCATAACCATGCATCCCTATTTTAGTTTTAGTATCTTCTTCTTTCTTCTCTCTTATTTTGCGTTTAAATCTGCCATAATGATGGTATACTTTGTATCGTTTTCTTCTAATGCTTTTATCAAATCTTCGTAGAACATTTCAAATACCTCTTCCTGATGTGTTATTGTGGGAGCATACACTTGTATAAACTTGATCTTGGTTTTATTACCTTGATCTATTATAATATAAGTTACTCTTCTAACTTAGTAACGCAAAATAATAGTCTATGTTTCCTGGTACGTGCTCACCCTCTTACTAGGTCCTACTATCAGGGAAGCAATTTCCAACTTCAGCAGAAAATACAAAGAGAGACTAAGCCGGCATCCCCACTGATAAACTGATTACTTTTTGAACATGATTTTATCATAACATATTTTTTAATAGATTGATATAGTGTTTCGATAGATCAGTAAATTCAAGCTGAAATCAGTAGATCTACTGAAAAATTAGTAGATTTGTTAATCCTGCAAGAGGTTGTAATGGGCAACGTACAGGCATGAAAATATGGTGGTCACATCGAAACTGGACTCACTTTGCCAAGGTTTATTAAATAAACGTTATCTGTTCTCTCTCTTTCCTTGTCTAAGGTGCATCCCAACGTGCTCACGAGTGTTCGACGTTAGCGGTGAAGTGAGCAGACTAAAGTGGTATAAAAAAAGAGACTTAACTAGATTTGAATATTAGACTGAAATAGATATTAAGTAATCTTTAGACATTAATTCAACTTATGCTCTGTCAATACTGAAGGTTTAGTAAAAGGAAAAATTCATTTTGTATTCTCTCTAAATGATCATTATGTGATAGACGTACATTTGACTTACTGTTCACATTGTAACAGATTTTCAAACTAAATGGGGTTAAAAAGAATTTGTGATTTTATCTGCTTATTTTTTATGCTTTTAAGTATTTCGTAGAGTTAAATTTTCACCTACAGCAGCCAACAATACATAACATATTCGTATTTAACAGCTAAGTTGTGTTTATGTATATACAGTAAAACCTCCCTTAACCAAAACCTTTTTAACCGAAACATCGTTTAAACCGAAACGGCTGACAGTTTCAATAATTTAGTCAATAAAAAGTAAAATTTTATCGCAAAACGTAAACAATTCCAGTAATTTCACCCACAGATTGATGACTATGTGTGTTGGGAAATCAAAAACACCAAGAGCTCTAAAAGATATTTGAGAAAAAGCACTTCCACTTTTTTATGGAAGCCAAAAAAAGCTCATAGATTTCAACCACTTTATTTTCAAATTGTTTTGAAAATGAATTCGTCCCAAGTGTAAAATCCTTTTTAAAATAAAAAAAAACCTTCCCATCAAAGCATTGTTGCTTGCTGACAATGCGCCAACTCACCCTCAAAATCTACACAATAGTTATAATTGTCAGATTTTTGCCAACAAATGTCACGAGCTTAATTCAGCTGTTAGACCACGGAGTAATAGAGACATTCGAGAAACATTATAAAGGAGCATTCTTAAGACATTTGTTATTACAGGAGACGAATGAATCCAAAAGTGTTCCCGAAATCCTCAAATCTTCAACAATGAAACATGTTTATCGGTGTGCTAAGTTCTGGGCCAAGATCAAATCTTCAACTTTGGAAAAATGCTGGAACTAACTTTTTGATAGGATTGACGATCCTGAACAGGAAAATGGTAAAGAAGCGACAGAAAAAATTAAACCTTTAATAAAAAATTTGCCATGATGTGACGAAATTAACTAAGAAGAGATACGTGAGTGGTCAGCAGCCGACGACTCAGAAAATAAATTCATCGACCAGGACATCATTGATATGGTTCTTCGTCCAGACAACCTGAGCGTATCAGACGACGAAGATGACGACCCAACAGACAACAGACAGCATGAGATCGCCGACGAGATTTTCAATGCCTTAAGGATAAGAATTTTATACAGTAGGCTTAATTAGTTAGGGACACGACTGGATTATTAATTTTTGTTGTCATTGTACAAAATATTGTCCTTTTCATCGAACGATGGAAAGAGGCACACTCACGACGTTCTGCAAATGAACGATGGAGATATATCATTGTTGTCAAACGAAAACGCAAAAGAAAATAGAAGATTTCTTTAAAAAAGCTTGTTAAACTTGTTTATTTTTCTTAATTTTATTACTTAATTCTGTATTAGTTATTAGAAAACATTACGAAATCATCTCATAGTATTTTTTAATAGAAATACTTTGACAAAGAATACTATAAAAAAAATGTTGTTTTTAACCGAAATTCTTGTTATCCGAAACGGCATCTCCCCCAATTATTTCGGTTAACGGAGGTTTTACTGTAGTACAAAAAATCATCCTTAGTTCAACTCTGCTTTCTTTAAATCCTGTTAGCATCCATATGGAACAAGACGTTTTCAGAATTTCGCCGAGGCAGGAGGCAACGTGCACAATCGGGATACACATTATCAAAACATTGCAGTGTGCGCAAAATTTAAAATCTACATTATGCAATGAGTAAGTATATATGTATACATATTTATTATACGCTTACTTGTATTCGCGAGGCGATCCTATTTTAAATAAACCACACGCACGTGGGATTTCCAGTCATTGGCCTTTGTACATGGATAGTTTTTAATTTGTACAGAGTGTTTCCGTTCAAATATTTATTTGGTTAATTAATTTTACAGTGTTACTTTCGTCGAAAACTAATATGCAGTAAGTTAAGGGAATAGTAATTAATAGTATTATAGGATGTATAACAATAACAAAGAAGGAAGTTGCTTAAGTACTACAAAAATTAAACAAAATTAACGCAGTTGGACCAAAAAAATTGTGGACAGCGATTGGAGAAACAGAAATAAGTTTATTTAATAGAATTGTGGAAGTAGGACAAATTCCATTTCAATGAAGAAGCAGCATCGCAGAACCTGCGGACAAACACAAATTATATGTTTAACAATGTACAAAATATAGGGTCACAAACCTACTTAATAAAACCAGATAAATATAGAAAAGAGTACTTGATAGATAGTACTTACATGAAGAAATTTAAATATCCGAAAATAAATTTGGATTTCTCCAAGGCAGTTATGTGCAACGTGCAAAAGTGCAACATTTTCGTTATAACAGCTAAACAAAAAATAGTCGAATAAAAAAATAAACTGTAACATTTTTTTTATTATTAATATATTAAATATTTCTAATTCCTTTTACCCCCGTGCGATACGCCTATGATCGTGTATCGATAGCAAAATATTGTAGATACCCAGCTAAAATGGAATTCCCTAATTAGGAATGGTTTTTAATCCTTCCGTCATAATATTCATTATGAAAAGAGTATAATGCTTTCTGGTATTCGGTTTCTTTTCATAAATTGGTAATTTTCGTCGAAGGCCCGTTTCTTTTGACAATAACTTAATCCCAAGTATTGTCTGTTTCTTATGTCCAATTGTTAATACCGATTATTTTACCTCAAAGTTTCCAATAGTCGTTCGTTAAGGCCTTACCTTCTGAGAAACACATACAACTGTCCTATCATTCTTGAGTGGGGGAATATTTTCTTCTTCCTTTTTCAGGGACAGTTGGTGAAATTTTGAGTGAAACCAAGTTACTTGTTGGTGGGCCGTTATTGAGTTAAGGCCAATATCTCGTGTTACGCTTTGCTCACTTTATTTCTTATCGTATCGTCTTTGTGAATTATTTTCTAAGTGTGTATACAC
>OU898277.1:4229203-4253372 GCA_918026665.1 Diabrotica balteata | reverse complement strand
TGCAAAAACTAAGAATAACATAATATTATCTCCAGGCATCTAAATGCGGTGATTAGTAGTTACTCAAACCTAGTCCTCAAACGACCAGTCTCGTAGAAAAAATTCTTAGCCTCTTTGGCTGCCACCTCTCGTGTCATTTTTTCTACAGGGTCGGTTATCCCAAAAACATCAAGCTCTCAGAGTTTCGCTACAGAAGAATTATTAACAAACAAACATACTTTTACTAAAATTAGAAGCAACTACCGGCACCTTGCCCATAAGAGTCCAACCTAACAAAGTTTCAACTGCTACAAGACCACACTGTAACTGATATTTTCTCCTTGTATACAATTTGCCTACAATATCAGCTCCAAACAAAATCTCAATCGCTGCTGTCTTTCCGACATCGCTGAGTGAAATATTCATGTCACTGAGTTCCTCAATCCAAGGGCCGTCATAAATAGAAGAAACATCTGCACAAATTTTTGGTTGATCTAAGGCATCAAATGTACAAGCGTAGGTTCTTTCACACGCAGTTACCTCGTCAAACAATGCATGTACAATCTTTTCCGTTCCGTTAGGAGAAAAACCCATTTCTTGCGCGGTACTTTGTATACTATATGTCCTCTGCGATCCAGTGTCAATAAGTTCCCTTACTTGTTTAGTATCATGTGCACTTCTTATGTTTATTCGCAGAGTTTGTAAAAAACCTGTGTATTATTCAAATTAGCAAGCGTGTGATCCTCAGTTATATTTTCTTCCTAACGGGTAGTACTTGAGGTCGATGTATCAATTTTATTAACAGGCAAATTAGGGTACATCAAAACAGCATGTGATTTACAACATAATATACAATTAAAACGTCCTCTACACTTTTTACAAGAATGTCCTACTTTCAGACATCGAAAACAGGCTTTCTTTTCTGATAGTTTTCGACGTTTCTGCTCCATAGTAAATTTTTGTGCTTTAAAACAATTTTTACTGTCATATTGCCGTTCACAAAATACACACATTAGCGTCTGGCTTATATCCTCCTCTAGCCTTTCGTATACTCTCTCATGTATTACTTTCAGCAGTACTGTTAAAATATGACTCATGAGGCTCAGTGTTCAATAATCAGAGCACTCTTTTGCTACTTGTATTTTAGGGATGATTATAAATGCTGACTTTGGCCACTCTTGTGGTATTATTCCCGTATCGTACACCGTGTTGAATAAATCTGCCAATACTTGTAACTTATCCTCTTCCACTAGTTTTAATAGTTCTACTGGTGTTTCTAAGAAGAATATAGTATTACTAAGAATAGAAAAAGCTAGAGCAAATTTCAATTAAATGAGAAGAGTGCTATGTTCCAGGGATTTAAAACTGGAACAAAGAGTTAGATTGGCGAGGTGCTATGTTTTTTCGACTTTATTTTATGTAATGGAATCTTGGACCTTGAATGCGACATCAATGAAAAAACTGAAATCATTCGAGCTGTGTACATAATAATATTGAAAATATCGTAGACAGAACACATCACAAACAAAGGGGTTCTGGAAAGAATGAATAAAGAAATGCAAATTTTAAATACAATAAAAACAAGAAAATTAGAATACCTCGGACATTATATGTCCGAGATATTCGGACATATTATGTCCGAGTATGCCCTCAAAATAGCTGTTTACAATAACCCATTCATGTTCCTTTAGCTAAATACAAAATAATCACAATGTATTTAATAAATGCCAATTAAAAAAATTAAGACCTAAACATTTCCGTTTCGCCGTATAATTTTCTTTTCATAAACGACGTCGAAAATCATTGGTCTTTAGGAGCAATTAAAGGTAAAGGTAGTCGTTTTAGTAATTTTTCATTCATGCATTGATAATTGATTATTAAATTGTTTAAAAGGAAGTAGTAATTAGATAAAAGGTATATAAAAATAAAGAAGCATTTGGGACGGTAATACAATTTAACGATGAAGAAGATTACGGTGGGTTTGTGCGTAGTTTTGGCCGTACACTATGGATTTTGTGTGGTGAGTTTGGATGGTTGTAATAATTGTTGAATTTATCTAAAATTATATTACACCGACGATTAATACAACCTTTCCTTTTTGGAAATTGCTAAATTAGTTTTAGGAATCTACGTATACTTCATTTCAGTATTAATTTTTATTTACTTTTATTTGTTTATTTAGGGATATAGGGTAAATGCGTATAAGAGTATGGACTTAATATTTAAAGTGCGAAATTTTTTTATTTTTACGAAAATGGACCATTTATCATTCCTCACATAGTTAATCAACCATTTAAAAATATGTTTTAGAATAGTTTTAAACCATGTTTGTATTCAAATAAGAAATATTTAATTTTGTTTGCAAAGCTGCTAATGCGTACTCTTGTACACAAATTTGCATAAGAGTACGCATCTATATGTTTAAGAGTACGCACATTACTGAAGTGTACAAAAATATTAAGACATTCCAAAAATCAAACTTTATTTCTAAAATAAACGCAACACAAATACATAAAAAAAGAAATATGAAAAGTATGTTTTAGAACTCATTTTTATTTCATCTTTAAATCCATTGCTACTTCTCACAGTTAAAACACAAGAAGTCTCCTGTTACGTAAGTCGTACACGATTCGTGCCATCAATTCTTGCATTGAAAGCACATGATCCAGTCTTCAACAGAATTTGAATATAATTCATTACATCCTGGGTACGTTACATCAGGATCATTTTCTTTATTCCCTTTTTGAACTTTGCGCAATGATTTACTACAACTAGGCACTAATTTTTTTTTATTCGTTCCGTCTTCTTTTTTTGTTCTACTTCTTTGGATTTTTCCAAATTCTCAAGTTCTTGTGTATATGGGCTACTGGAAAGTATTTCGGACTTTTGAGATTTTGTTTTGCGTCGATTAGGCTTTTCTTTAATTTTGGGTAATAATAAAATCTCTGCCGCTGACACTGAGATAGAATAGAATAGAATAGAATATTCTTTATTAATCCCATCAGATCACATTGTGATATAGGACAAGTCATATTAGTCTTTTATTAAGTCAAAATAATCATTTGTAAACGCATAATTGGATCAAGCATGCTTTTAATTTATTTTTGAATTTTTGAATATTATTTTCATTTCTTATATTAAGTGGCAAACAATTGTAAAATTTAGATCCTGCAAAATCAGGACTAGTTCAAAGAGAGTTGTGGCGTGTTTACACACGCTTATCAACCTCCGTGTCTTGAGAATACTTGAGAGGGATGTATTACCCTGTTCGTCAGGATGTAGTCTATCATTGACCTTTGACCTCTTGTATTTTCGAATGTGTATTTGTATTGTTCCTTATGAGGGAAAAAAGTGTTGTTGATGCGTAGTTCATTCGTGCTACATAGGTCCGTGAGGAGATCTCCATTTTCATTTCTGATGTCTTCGTTATGACGCTGTTTTATCCCTGGTACGATGTCGTTGCCAACACGGGCATTAAAGTCGCCCGTAACGATCATAAATTCATTTTTAGGGACCTCATTTATCGTGTTTTGGAGGTGTTCGAAGAAGCTTTCTCTTGTGTCTGCGTCTCTGTTGTTCTCTGGAGCATAAATGGCTATTATGTGTAGAGACTTATCATTTAGTTTAAGTTTTACGTAAACTGTTCTTTGTGAAATGTATTTACAATCCTCTATTTGGTCAATGAATTTCTTGTGTAAAAGTAGGGCTACTCCTTCTTTAGCTCTGGTTCTTTAGCTCTGGCCACGCCGCTGTAAATCAACAAGTAATTATCTAGCATAATTTGACCCTTTCCTTTTTTCTTGGTCTCCTGGAGTGCGGATATATCTATATTTTTCTCCGTTAGTTCTTTGGTAATTTCTTGTTCTCTGTTGTTCAAGGATTTTACGTTCCAAGTACCGATTCGGAGTATGTTTTTCGTTTTCCATGAATTCGTTGTCCTTTTTCTCGCATTAGTCATCGTCGTAGATTCAGTCCTGTTCCGAGGCATTAACCTGTTTCTTTGAGCTGGCTGGTTTAAAGTCCTACAGTAGGGTGCTAACCTGGTTGAAGACCAATTTTCTGTCAGAGTTTATTCCCATAGCCGATATTTTCCATTTTTAAGGCGCCAGAAACTCGCCTTTCACCCTCTCTCGTCAGCTACATAACGCACACCCATTGTGCGCCATGCACACATACATTTTTATTAAAACCCATAATTCGGGCCATCGAACAATTTTTTTGCTGTCGAAGCGCAATTTTGTTCCGCTGACAAAATCCTCTTGCCCATGACTCACCACTCACCAGACATTTGCAGATTTATATTAAAACGGTGAGAAAGATTATTAGATTAAGCAAATTTATACGCTGCTATTTGCAATTTTTTTTTAATCCCATAAAACATTTGATCTAATTCTCGTATCTGTTGTGCTAATTCGGCTTCTAGGTCGCTTGGAATATCGCTTTGAAATCGTCCCAATGATTTTGGTACATTTCCACACTTTAATATTTTTCTTAATGTGGACTCATTTATTCCCATATCATTCGCTACACTTCTAATGAGATTTTGTAAACGCAGACTATAAAGGTCTCAATTACTATCTTTCAATGATACCTTGAGAAGATCATTTGAATTTGTCTAATGTTGATGATGCTTTAACAGAATTTTACAATTTTTTTCTTACCTTTTTCCAATGTTTCCTGCCATGATTTCAAAATTACTGCGTCACTGTAACCATTACTTATGTTACACAAAGTATTGTTATTTCTGTAATTATAGTTACCTACAAAAACTAAGTTGTCGCAAATAATTTAATTTTAATCCTAATTTTACCTTTTGCAGATGTCTGAAAAACAAATGAATGCAACGAAAAAACTGGTCCGAAATACATGCATGAATAAAGCAAATGTGGCTCCAGGTAAAGATTCGATTTCACTTGCAAAGCGTCTATGTATCTGTTTATACGTATTTCGACCTAGTAGGTCTCATCAGAACAGTTATTCATAGGCGTTTTAGATCTGTATAATTACTATTTTTATTGGGAATAATTTACAATTTATTTTTGACGTTTCAATTTATACTTCGGAAATCGTTCTTAAAATACAAAACATTACAACAATTTTATTTTTTGTTACTTGGTGAACAATTTTTATAGTAATTTAATTTTATCTGACTCATTCATATTGACAATTCAGACATACATTATACATTTTAAAGTAGACGACTTTAAAATGATGTTGCCAATATTGCTGTGTTGCGTTCCTCGGATGACTTTATTCTAAAATAGTTGAGGGAAAATACTTTATAATACTATCCCGACATGGCTATCAGATATTTTTATGGGCCATCTAGCAACAAAGCTTTTAAAACATCCCATATTCAAACAATTTTTGTATTTTGATAGTATACAAGGCAACTATCAAACACAGTGATTAATTAAATCTTGCCCAAGTACTTTCGATCAATAGATCATCTTCAGAAGCATTTCGTCAGTTGTGGCCTATCCGACATGAGTAGAATGTCATAAATAATGTAAATTTGGACATAACAATACAACAGGTCAATAGATTTAAGTACCTGGGATGTTGGATCGATAGCAGCCTAAATCCTGATCAAGAAATAAGATCGAGAATAGAACAGGCCAGAAAATCTTTCGAAAAAATAAAAAAACTGCTTTGTGATTCTCGAATAAAACTCGAAATTCGACTACGTTTATCAAAATAAATAAATTGGAGGCCTTTGAAATGTGGATCTACCGAAGAATACTCAAAATTTCATGGACATCGCATACTTCAAACGAAGAAGTGCTGCATAAAATAGACAAGGAAAGAGAACTTTTTAACACAGTAAAAGTTAGAAAAACATCATACCTAGGCCACATACTGATAAAACTTATAGTGAAAGGAAAAATTGGGGGAAAGAGAGGCCTAGGAAGGAAAAGAATATCGTGGCTCAGAAACATCCGATAATGGACAGGGCTAAATTTTGAACCGCTAATAAGAACAGCTGAAGATAGAGAAGAGTTTAAAATTGTAGTAGCCAACCTCGATTGAGGATAGGGCACTTTAAGAAGAAGAAGAACAGACAACTTGACAAATTCATATCGTATATTCATTTACTCCATAGTCATATTAAATTCACAATAGAAATACAACAGAATCCATGCATACATTTTATAGATTTAAAAATTATCAGACTTAAAAACAAACACAATTCATCATCCCATTCTACACAACATAAATTGGTTGCCTATCATAGCATGTTACATAGATTAATAGAAATTTCCACGTCAAAAAATAACTTCGAGATAGAACTGAATATCATTAAGCAAATAGCAGTAAACCTTGTCTTTGGAGTCTATATTAACAGAAGCATTAGACCAGGTTCAAAGCGGAATTAAGATTAACGGAATCAGCATAAAACTTTATTATTTTCAAAGACACCAATAAACGTACATGTGTATGCCAAGGATCAAATGATAGAACAGGTAAATTCCATAACATATTTGGGAGCAAATATCTATAGTCAGTTTAATCCAAAAAAAGAAATACCGTCAAGGATCGAACAAGCAAGGAAAACATACATGAGCATGAAAACATTTTTTACAAGATCAGACCTTAGTCTGCAGCTTAGAATCTGAATGATTAGATGTTACGATTTTTCTGTCTTACTGTATGGCCGTGAAAGATGGATAATGGACTCTGAAATAGAAAAAAGAATCGATATTTTTGAGATGTATATATACAGACGAATGTTGAGAATTCCATGGGTACAAAGAGTTACTAATGTTGAGGTACTTCGTCGAATGTGTAAACAAAAAGAATTACTAAGAATAATCAAAGAGAGGTAAATGCAATACTTGGGTCATGTGTTGATAGGCGAAAAATATGAATTACTTCAAGTAATAAACAAATTACAGGGCAAAAGATCAGTAGGAAGACGCCAGAACTCATGGCAGAAAGACCTGAGGAGATGGTTCGACTGCTCATCTGCAGAAATCTTTCGCGCAGCAGTTTCCAAAACTACAATTGTAATTTGGATCGCCAACCTTCAAAAGGAGACGGCGCCATGAGAAGAAGAAGAAGTAAACCAGGGGTACAACGAACACACAATAAATACAATTTTAATTCAAAACTACATAAGAAAGCCCTGGCATTAGTATATCCACCACCAGAGAAAAAATCAGTAAATTTTGCTCGATTACATATACAGGCAAAATATCAACAAAAATAGCCAAACCCATAAAAAAGAAAGGAATAACACCAGCTTTTAGAACAAACAACAACTTAGGCAAATATATTAAGAGCCAAAAGAAAAAGCAATTACACAGCGGTGTACACAAACTGTGGCGACTGCCTAAAAACTTACATCGGTCAGACTGGTAGAATTTTTATCAAACGTATAGCAGAACATAAAAGGGCTTTCAATAATAGAAAAACAGACTCTACGTACGCATTTTACCTTCTAGACCAGTGGTTCCCAAAGGGGCGGTACCGCCCACCGGTGGGCGTTGAAGAGAGATAAGGGGGCTTTTTGGGTCTAAGGAAAATTTGGGGGGCGTTGAGGAACAGCTGCCGCCCCCCTAAAGTAACTCATTGCTTCTAACAACTTCTAACAATCCGAAAATATAAACGAAATGCACAAAATGCATTTTGGTTATGCACCGTGCAATTTTTTATTTATCACTCAGTCCAACACTACAACAATTTCGACGTTGCAGTCGAACGTAGAACGTTTCAGTTTGGTTAGTATAATTCCACTTCCAGTAGAACCTCTCTGCTTTAAGTGAATTTTGGCTCCTTCTTCGCGCAGCGGCATGGTCAGACATAACTTAATCATTCGAGATTGTTTCGCTAAAGCAGGGTGGTGAATTTTCTATGTGTTATTTGCAGAAAGTTGCAGTGCATTTATTAGAAATATATTTTATTGTAATACATATTTGTCACAGAGGTAAGTATCTACGTGACATTTATATCACTTACTATAATTCTTTATTATTTTTCCCTATCGTAATTTACGAGGTATTTGTAAAAATGTAATAAATCTAAATTTGTTTCCTTCTATGTATAGTTATTGTAAAATATTCAAAAAGTACCAACTTGCACAAACTGGATCAAAGTAAAAAGTTAATTAGGACCTACCTACACTGAGAGAAGAATTGGGGAAAAAGTACAAAAATCTTAATAAAATTTACTATACTGATCATAGACTGCCAAAAATTAACTATTTGCTGAATATAAAGTTATTTTTATAATATGTGTACAGTATGGTAATTTTTAATAAGTTGTTTTGTAATTTTTCCTCAAATTTTTCTCTCAGTGTATATTTATTTACTTGTGGCATGTTTTAAATTTCTCGACTACTTGCTTGGATATTCCGTCACTCTGAAATATCGATTTTGCTCACTAAAAAAATATTTAAAAGTTTATTATTTAAAATTATCAAAGCGGTGGCTACAGCATATTTATTTTTACAGATATACCTACAGTATGTCCGATCCAAAGAAAAAGTGCAGACAATACAATGTCGAATATTTGAAGTATGGTTTTATTCAGTCGCCTTCTAATAAGGCAATACCAATGTGTTTAATTTGCCAGAGAGTTTTCTCAAATGAAGCCATGAAACCTTCACGATTACAAGGACATTTGACCAAAATACATCCCGACAGAAAAGACAGAAATTTATCATATTTTGAAATGCTTAAAAAACAACATTTCAAACGTCCAACTTTAGCTAGTATGTTTTCAGCAGCATCAAAGCAAGACGATGATGAGCTACGTGCTTCTTATTTATAACATTTCCTTACTTATAGCTAAATCAGGAAAACCCCATACTATTGGCGAAGAATTGATACTGCCAGCTGTAAGTGAAGTTTTGCGGACTGTACTGCACCAGCCGGCATCTGATATTATTAAAAAAATTCCATTAAGCAATAATACGGTACAGAGACGAATTGACGAAATGTCTGAGGATGTGGAGCGTTCTCTAACTGATTATTTAAAGACTACTGAGTTTTCTTTATAGCTTGATAAATCAACTCTGCCAAACAATGAGTCTTTACTTCTTGCGTACGTTCGCTTCATAAAAAGTGAAAAAATCTGTCAAGAACTGTTATTTGTAAGAACACTGGAAACAGATACTAAAGGCAAATCGATATTTGATATTCTGGAACACTATTTTACAGATAAAGGTATACCTCTGGAAAATGTCATAACTGTTGCAACAGATGGTGCTCCGGCAATGGTTGGACGACACCGAGGACTGATAGCATATTTGAAAAAAGCGGTACCAAATATACTCGCCGTGCATTGTGTAATTCACAGAGAGCATTTAGTTGCAAAAAATCTTAGTTCATTGTTCACTACAATATGTAATTACTGCAGTTAACAAGATCAGAAGCACTGCTCTCAATGATAGATTGTTTAGAAAACTGTGTGATGAAAACGACGAGAATTTTAATCGTTTATTATTGCACACAGAAGTTCAATGGCTTTCGAAGGGTACCTGTCTAAAAAGATTATGATCTCTTTGACTCAGTTTTAGAGTTTTTTGAAAGCAAAGATGATTCTTTGAGAGACAATTTATGAAAATTTAAGAGCGATATTGCTTATTTAACTGATTTATACGATAAATTTAATGAAACAAACCTACAGCTACAAGGTGATAATTTGAATTTGATCAAAGCAAAAGGAACTATTTCCTCGTTCGTGTCAAAACTTAATTTATATATGCAAAATTTGGGTCGCAGACAATTTCATCAGTTTCAAAATCTTTCCTCTGTGGAGACAAATGATGAAGACATTCTGGTATATTGCCAGCACTTGGAAGCACTTCAAGAAGATTTTAGGAATAGATTTCAGGATATTCTTGGTCTGATTATTCCAGATTGGGTGCTAGAACCGTTCTCAAGTTTAGAAACAGCAGAATTATCACTACAGGAGGAATTTATAGAATTGTCAACAAATGAAGAGTTAAAAGTGAAACTTAAAATGGATATCAAGAATTTTGGCTGTAATGTCAAATTTCAGTATTATATCCAGCTTTATGGGCTGCATCAAAGAAGTTTTTCATTGCCTTTCCTTCATCGTATTTAGCCGAAAAAGGATTTAGCAATTTATTAACAAAGAAGCGAAATAGAGTGTTCATAGTGGAGCGCGGTGATTTAAGATTGCTGATGACAAGTACGGAACCAAATATTTACAGATTACTATCATTACATCAAGCTCAGCCTTCTCATTAAAAATGTTATATTAATATTATATTGTTTTTTATGATATGTATTTAAGTTAAAGTTTGATCAATACATGAATACTGTATTTTTGAATAAAACATTTTTTTTTAATTTGTTGTCGCTTGGATTAGTTAAGGGGCCGTCGAATCATATTTAAGGTAGCCTTTGACCCAAAAAAGGTAAAACAATTGTGAATGAAAGTGCGTTACGAATTTTAAGAATGGAAGAGTTTTTTAAGGGGGGCGTTAAGTATTTTGTTTTTGGAAAAATGGGCGGTAGGCCGAAAAAGGTTGGGAACCACTGTTCTAGACCATAATCATTCTTTTAATGACAAATTTCAAATTCTTCACATTCAAAATAAAGGCCTTAAGCTATTTTTGTTAGAATCTGTGGAGATCAACAGATTAAAAAATACAGACATAATTCTGAATGACTACATTGAGACAAACAGTTCTCCTCTCCTCAACCAGACTATAAAGTGTAAACACACACCAAAAATAGATCACTCGAGAAAGTCACTCTGGCTGAAACAGCTGTAGTGATAAGATTTTATAATAAATTTTATGGAAGTTTGAAAACAAACATTTTCAGTGTTTTATTGTTATATTGATAATAATTGATAATTCTCCTCATTTATTAATAATTTTTTTGAAGGTTATAATAAGTATTTTTTCTTTTAGAAATCGTAGACGCTATGCACAAAGGAGATTTTAGTCAGGGACAGGTAGTTTTTTCTACAATGGTAAAACACTATATAACTAATATATTTTTCTCTTTGTAGTGCTATATATCATGTATTATGAACACTTACAAATTGGTAAGTAATTATATATTTGAGTATTTTATTTAGCACCATTTGTGTAATAGTTACTTACTGTTTACTAATTACTAATTAATTAGTAATCATATAATTCTTCTTCTTCTTCTTGTAGTGCCTATCCGTTTCGGATGTTGGCGACCATCATGGCAATTTGCACTTTGCACACTGCTGCTCTAAAAAGATTTGTGGTTGTTCTGTTGAACCACGTTCGTAGATTTTTCAGCCAGGAAATCCTTCGCCTTCCTGGTCCCCGTTTTCCTTCTACTTTTCCCTGCAAGATTAGTTTCCGCAGTCCATATCTTTCGCTGTTCCTCATCATGTGACCGAGGTATTCGATTTTGGCTGTTTTTATTGTGGTTAACAGCTCTTTTTCTTTTTTCATTCTCAACAGAACACCCTCATTAGTAACGTGGTCGGTATACGATATCTTCAGGATGCGACGATAAAGCCACATTTCAAAAGCCTCAATTTTCTTGCAGGTGGCGTCTGTAAGAGTCCATGACTCAACTCCGTACAACAGTATAGGAAAGATGTAACATCGTAGTAACCTGATGTTTATAGGCAATGCCGATCTTGCTTTCTTTATTCTACATTTGATTTCTATGGAATGGTCTCAATTTTCATTGACGTTCGTACCAAGGTAGGTGTATGTTTTTACTCTTTCTATTTGTTGACCGTTTACACTGATTTGTCCAAATTGCTGTTCGTTCTTAGAGATCATCATGCATTTTGTTTTCTTAGTGTTTAGTGAAAGTCCGTATCTCTGACTGACCTCTGTGATTCTGTTCATTAACTCCTGGAGGGTTTCAGAGCTGTCAGCGAATACTACAGTGTTGTCCGCGTATCTAATGTTATTGATAGATTCTCCGTTGATTCGAATTCCGGTTTCAACATCACCCACTGCTTCTTGAAAGATTTCCGCAGAGTATATGTTAAAACAGCAGTGGTGATAGTATACATCCCTGACGGATGCCACGTTTGATTTTAATATCGTCGGATTCTCCTGATATGTGCATAAATGTCGCAGTTCACGTCTCTACATCGTTGAAATAGCACTTGTATATTAAAGAGAGCCTCTCTCGTACCCACTGCATTCCGAAAACCAAACTGTGTACGGCTGATTTTTTCTTCGCACAGTCTATATATCCTTTGATGTATGATTTTTAGAAATAATTTTAAAATATGAGTCATTAAGCAGATGGTTCGGAAATCACTGCAGGATACGGATTTTGTTTTCTTTGGTAAAGCAATAAAGGTCGACTTCAGCAATGTTCTTGGTATTACTCCGCTGAAATTTATGTCATTAAATACTTTTGTTAGGTGTTAAATACCGTCGGTGTTAAATAGTTTTATGAGCTCAGCATATGCATTGTCAGGTCCAGGAGCTTTGCCATCTTTTAGTTGTAATATGGCTTTTTGCACTTCATCTGATGTGATTGGTAAGTGGTCATCACATATGTAGGATGGAGGTTGTTCGGATCTAGTATCATCAAAGAGTTCTTGCATGTATTTTGTCCATATGCGGATTTCTTGATTTTTGTCTGTGATGATATTTCCCTGTTGGTCTCGTAGTTTGTTAGATGTGTTGGATTTCTGAAGACCAGCTACTTGTTTCACCTTTTTATGCATGTTAAACGTATCATGTTTTTGTTTTAACAGCTCTATCTCTTCACACTGTGATTTTAACCAATTTTCTTTGGCCTTTCGTATTTCGGTTCTTATTTGTCTCTGAATCTTGTTGTACATTATTTTGTTGTTCTTTGATTTTCTTCTTTCTTCCATAAGTTGCAGTATATTATTATTCATCCAACTTTTTTTGTTATCTTTCTTTTCTATTAGATGTTCTTCTCTGATCTTGTTAAAGGTTTCACATATATTTTGGAGTGATTCTTCGGCATTATATGTTTGCTCTATATTACTTAGCTTTTCTGAAAGAATCTGTGCGACTGTTTCTTTTGTTTTGTTATCTTTTAGTCGCACTTTTTGTTACTATTCTTTTTTGTGACCTTCTTGAATCTAAACCTAAATTTACCAACAACAGGAACATGATCTGATGATACGTCAGCACCTGGGTAACTTTTAACTGATAGGCATCCATTACGAAATCTCTGGTTCACCATTATGTAATCAATTTGATTCCGTATTACGTGTCCTGGTTGATCTTGCGGGGAGACCCAGGTATACAAGCGTCTTGGTGGTAGTTTGAAGAATGTATTTAGTATTGAAAATTCTTCTTCCTCTACAAACAGTTCTAATCTTTCTCCATATAATAATAATTTTAATCATATAATAATCATACTAATCTTTTACTTAACTCCAGAAGAATATAACACTACAGCATTCGAAGAGTAGAACTACAAAAAATTGTATACCCAGGAAAACTATAACCCTTAAAAAGCGCCAGCGAAAAAATTATCCTTTGATTATTGTGAATAAAATTAATCATTTTGTTTGTGATGTAATGAATGAAACTTGCTTCTGAAGAACGTTGCTTTTAAAAATTTGTTTAGCATCTTGCGGAGATTGGGAACTTTAATCCGTTAAAGCCTCAAATATACTTTTTAAATCTAAGAAATAGTCTGAGTAGAAAAAAGCGGCCTTCAACCATGTTCCCTATCCGTTTCCTATAGAAGATTTGAGAGATCCTTTTTTATGCTTGATATCAGGGAGTTTACAAAAGGAAGTTTTTTCTAATTTCTTCCGCAACTCTGTCCATTCCATGTGTTAAACAAGTAACTTGTATTAAGTTGGTATAAAAATTTTGTTCTGCCTTTACTATATCTGGTGCAACATCGGATCATAAAAACGCAATCTTCTTTTATAAAACGTGTTTTAACTGATGTAGAATTATTATAAGAATCTTTTTGATTGTTTAGATTTAAGCTTATGCCTAAGCTTGTTTAGTTTTCCTCCTATGTAATGTATTGAAGTTCAAATCGAGGAATAATTATAAGTATAGGTTGGTACAATAGTGTAGGTTGGCTATAGTGTACTTATGACTTACGTCAAAGTCAACGAGTATAAGAATTGTAAGCAAGACATGATGGTTGTAATATGTTGTTCTAAATAATAAAGAAATAATCCATTAATAATGTACTTATTTTGTCATTTATAACACAACAATACCAAGAATATTAGGTAGTATGTATAGGTACTATTGGTACTATTGACGAGTGAAATATTCTTCTTCTTAGGGTGCCTGTCTGTTACGAACATTGGCGATCATTCTGGCTATGATGACTTTGTTGGTTGCTATACGAAATAGCTGCACATCTGCCTTGATTTATCATTATATGTCCCAAGTACTGCACCTTACGACCTTTCACGATGTTGACCAAATACGCTGTTGTCATATGTGCGTGAAATGTATGTAGTGAAATATAGTGTAGCACTTCGTTTCTGATGTACCTATCAAGAAGCCTCTCCAGCGTTTTTAATAGAAAAGAAGATAGACTTATCGGTCTATATGACTTTGGTGTTAGGTCTGATACTTTACCTACTTTAGGCAAGTATATGACTTTAACCTTTTGCCATATTTCCGGTACGACCCCCATGCTAATCTGGCTTTGAGGAGCTTGCATAGGTGTGGTATCAATACCTCTAATCCCATATGCAACAGTGTTGGATATATGTCATCTGTCCCTGGAGACTTATATGGCCGAAACTTATTTATAGCCCATCTAATTCTGTTTGGACTTGTGATTGCTGTGGGTATTTCCCAATCTGTAGACCTTGACCTAGTGAGCCGTTGGTCTATATTGGTTTGCCTATCTCTACCATCCAGAATTGTTGAGCCTGGAAAGTGCGTGTTTATCAGTTCTCTAAGACTTTCCTCTTTAGGGTCCGTAAATATGCCATTAGCTTTCTTTAGGAAACCTACTTCTTTCGTTGTAGCACCATCCTTTGTCAGGACCTTATGGATTCGAGAACATGCCGGGATATTTGTAATCTCGCAAAACTTTCTCCATGAATTCCTTTTAGCTTTCCGAATTTTTTTATTGTATAGCGTTCGCTTATACCTGTAGGCATCTCAATCTTGGTTACTTTTGGCTTTGTGCCTGTGCATTAGTATAAATTGTATTTTTTGGAGTCACCCAAGTTCGCCGCAAATATTATAGTAGTTATATGGTCTTCGCGGACACTGGACACACAAATAAAAATAACTTAACTTATCAAATGAAAAACTTATCAAATAGCTATTGTTTTCGGTGAAAATATATTAGGCATTATTTTCTTTGTGGGTACACAGATAAAAATAATTTCTTTCGCTGACACTTATCAAATAGTTATTTTCGTTGAAAAATTGTTAAGTTAATTTCTGCTGAGTCACCAGCGATATATTCTCTAATTCTCTCCTTCACGTTTACATCTTATTTCGATCTCTTACTTGATGTTATTTTTAAAATAATATTAAAAACATGTTAATTTTTAATTCCAGATAGGTGCTGATGGTACTTTTGACTGGGAAGGAGGAATAAGAACCATGGAAGCAAACGCTCCCAAAAACATCGTAGTTCCTGCTACGGCTTCCATAAAAAAATGCAAGGATGCGATGAAAACGAAGTCAGATAAGTGTAAAGGCGCTGCCGAAATCGCACAATGTATCTACGAAGATAACCCATCTGTAAGTAAGACGACGAATAAAATATGTACCTTTATGGATATAAGTTGATCAAAATACTTTATTTAATCAAAATAATAATTGTTTCTTTATTTTTAGAATTATTTCTTTCCATAAACTACTTAATGGAGGTTTCGTCATCGTCGAAAATGTTTGTGTGATTATGTTTAAGTACAATATTTATTAAATACATTTTATAATGATGCCATCTATTACTGGAGTCAATAAATTTTATTGCAGCATTTTTTTATTTTCCTGTATTCCTTTTTTTATTAGAGACATAAAAATGAAAGCCTATACGATTTATATATATTTGAAAAATGATAAATACGCATTAATATAATTGAACGACTTTTATAAATATCCTGGAAAAAATTACTCTCATAGTTTGTTTAATGTACAAATACAATCCAATATAATTTAGAATATTGTAGGGTGGAACTTTTAAAAGTTTAGCGAAGGAGTCAAGTCCGGAAATACTTTCCCATACAGCGTTTCGCGATCACTTTGCACTACAGACTCTGGTGTCTCTTGGATAACTCATTGTGGCGTTTAAAACAAAATGTTAGCGAGTCAGCAGATGCAGTCTCAAATTTGGTCCAGTTATCAGGAACAGTTACGTTATTGTTTAAAGCAAACTGAAAAACAACCTGTTTAAGATCTTTTGGGGAAAGACCATGATATATCTTTAAACATTGAAGATCTTCCGATTTTTTAAATATTCTGTAGGCATGGTATTAGCATCTGAAAAAAAACAAATTTTAACAAGCCATGTGCTATACATGTTTTCATAGAAAAAAATACGATTTTACTACACTCACCTTACTACAAGCCCAATTTTCTGGATCTTTTTGACGTATCTCTGAAGTATCATATAATTAATCACTAATTATACGCTATTGGTCTAAGAGGTCTGTCATTTTCTATCACTCTCCTGTGGCGTTTCGCTACGCTTAGTTTTTTCTTGTAATTTCTCATTTTGATCTATTAAAAATTTACAATTTTATTTACAACAATTTACAGCAGTTTACTATGTAACTCGTCATCCATTAGGTAAAGCCCACGGAGGTACGGCAATTATTATAAGAAACAACATTAAGCATCATAAAATAAACAAAATTAGTAAAGTTAACATCCAAGCCACATCAGTGTCGGTCGAAGATTCACAAGGCCCGATTATTCTATCTGCTGTTTACTGTCCACTGAATAAAATAATTAAAGCTGATCATTTTACTGAATACTTTAAGATGCTCGGACACCGTTTCATTACTGCTGGAGATTTTAATGCCAAACATCATAAATGGAGTTCCAGAATCATAACCTCACGTGGACGAGAATTATTAAAAAGTATTAATGAGAATCATTTAATTCCTTTCTCTACTGGAGAGCCTACGTGTTGGCCCACCGATGGACAAAAAATTCCTGATCTTATTGATTTCGCTATAGTAAAAGGAATATCACATACCTATCTACAAATTTCTCCTTTTTTTTTTGACCTCTCATCAGATGATTCTGATGAGAGATTACTTTTGCAAATCATCTATGCGAGTTATTTCAACCGCATCAGAGGGAAGGTTCAGTTGAAGAAGAGCAGGCTATTCATGAAGTCGTAAATGCACCATATCAAATTGCCCCACCTATTAAATCTATTAGGAAATCTGAGATGAAAGAAATAATTAATAAAACAATAAAATAATTAATAATCTGGAAAATAAAAAGTCACCTGGATATGACTTAATATCTAGTTTAGTACCTACTAAAAAATCTACCCAATAAAGGCGTAAGGTTAATTACTTACATATTTAATTCAATATTAAAAACAGGTTATTTTCCACTTCAATGGAAAGTTGCTCAAATTATTCTTATTCCAAAACCTAATAAAGATCACACGGAAGTATCTTCATATCGCCCAATTAGCTTGTTGCCTATTATATCCAAAGTATTTGAACGGCTTTTTCTGAGAAGACTGCAGCTTATTTTATATGAGAGTAATGTTTTACCGAATTATCAATTTGGGTTTAGGAAACAACATGGTACTATCGAGCAAATTCATAGGGTGGTAAAGACTATCAGAAATTGGCTCGAACAAAAAAAAATACTGTACTGCTGCATTTCTAGATGTCTCTCAAGCATTCGACAAAGTTTGGCATGCAGGTCTTATCTCTAAAATTAAATCCATATTTCCTCATCCCATAAGCTCACTTGTAAGATCCTACCTGACAGATCGATTCTTTTAAGTCAAAAGAGGTGGGGAAATCACTAACCTGTTTCCAATTTGTTCCGGAATTCCACAAGGAAGCATATTAGGACCCACCCTCTACTTAACATACACATCAGATCTCCCAACGACGACCAATACAACAATCGCTACATATGCTGATGACACAGTTATCATGGCTTCAAATTCTACAGCAACTGAAGCATTCCAGGTATTACAAAACCACCTACTTAAACTAGAGAGCTGGCTTAAACTGTGGCGAGTCCAAGTTAACAGTTTAAAATCAACACAAATAACGTTTACTTTAAAAAAAGGTGTCGCGCTACCAATTTCTATAAACAACACTCCACTACCAGTTAATACCGTCATTAAATACTTGGAAATTCCTTTGGATAGCAAACTTAATTGGAGTGTTCACATCTGGAAGAAACGCCTTCAACTCAGCTTAATCTACAGGAAAATATATTGGTACATGAGTCGAAAATCTAATCTAAGCCTGAAGAACAAACTTCTAATATATAAATGCCTTTTAAAACCGGTATGGCAATATGCTGGGGTACAGCACAAATCTGGGGTACAGCAAGTAATACCAACATACAAAAACTTCAACGATTCCAATCGAAAGTACTGCGCCAGATCTGCAATGCCCCTTAGTCCATTACGAACCACAGATTACACCACGATTTACAGTTACCAACAGTTAGCGAAGCATATCTGCCGTAAACGCTGTATACAAGACCAGACTATCCTGCCATCCAAATCCGCTGGCCATGGATTTGCTCAACATTTCACACGAAAGAAGATTAAAATGACCAGATCCTTTGAATCTCTAAAAATCTGGAGAAACAGAGCATAGTGTCATAGTGTGGTGAAATAACAAGTTTTTATTCTGGTGTTTTCTAAATCTTTTCTTGATTTTTTTCTTTTTTTCCATTTTTCCATTTTTTTAGTCTTGTAATACTTATATGTGTGTCAGTGATGTTTATCTGTATTAAACTTTGTTTGTTAAGTTGAAGTTTAAATTAATTGTTATATGATATATTATATTTATATTATGTCTTACCTGGGTGCTTGCCACTGGGCGGCTTCCCACTATGTTATTGTACATAAATTATACATGTTGCTTATTGTTTGTAATGAGGCAGATTGCAATAAACATTGGATGTTAAAAAAAAATTATAACAAAATCTAGGTTACTAATAAACCTACACATAAATTTCTTGAGATGTGGCAGATTGTTACAGTAACAACTTGTCCCTTCAAAATAGTAACAACCTGTCCCGGGACACCATATTAAAAATAAATAATTGTAATTACTCATCAATCCCAAATATTTAATCTTGAACGTACAGATGATAATAAAGCTAACAGTCAATAAAACATGCTGTGAAAACAATAAGTTACCTTACCTTGTAAAAATATAACCAGCAATAATTTAAACAATGTCGGAAAATTACTGAGTGCTACTAAAAACACAAAAATGGTCAGTATACGTCAGAGCCTTAAGCTACACTAACTAAAGTTCCTTAAAGCTACGGTCAGTTTTAGAACAGTGCGCAGCGCACAGCATACACATACAGTAGAATCTGTTGTATTCGATTTACGGCAGTTTTTTAGTCGGTTTGTTAAATTAGGCCGTCCGTACGTGGGTCGATCGAAGGCACCCGTCTAAGTTCATGCGTCTTGCTCATCTTGTACGAGCCCTGCGGCATGAGCAATTGTTCACCGCACACTAGTCGATTCAGTTTGTTGCTTGCGCACATCTGCCAACCAGAAAGAACGCATTTTTTATATATCCATATTGGCATATTCTTTCATTGTATAATTATACAATTGAGGGTATTTTTACACTTCTTCAACGAATTTTATATTTAATACCTGAAACAGAAATTCAATATTTTCAGAATTTTATATTACAAACAATATATTTCTACAAAGCTAGTACTACTACTATTAAAAGAAGAACACAACTGGCTTGGGCCGCTTTCGGCAAACTAGCACATATCTTGAAAAACACCTCCATTTCTATAAACTTAAAGAAAAAGGTGTATAACACATTCATACTACCAATTTGTACCTACGGTTTGGAGATAGTAGCCCTTACCAAAAAATCTGCCAAAACATTAGAAACAACGCAAAGAGCAATGGAACGAATCATGCTTGGAATATCACTAAGAGACAAGATTAGAAACACCGAGATAAGACGTAGAATGAAGATTAGGGATATTGTGAAAGAAATTACAAAAATGAAATGGCGCTGGACAGGTCACGTAGCCCGATATAATGACAACAGGTGGATACGAAGAATTCTAGAATGGAGACCCAGGACGACAACAAGAACCATGGGAAGACCTCAAAAAGATGGGTAGATGACATAAGAGCAGTGGCAGGCAAACAGTGGATTAGATTGGCGCAAGATAGAGAAAGATGGAAGCAATTGGGAGAGACCCACATTCAGGAGTGGATGGAAAATGGTTGAAAAAGAAGAGAAGAAGAAGTACTACTACAAACATCGAACCTACTATTCGTCGATCTTAAAAAAAATAATTTTAGGGCAAAAAACAATAAAAAAGGAAGAAAGCAAATACAATATTCTTATCCCCATGACTGAAAACGTGCGTCTCACTCGAACTTTCTCGTGTGCTACGAATCGCATGTGACGAGAGTCGTACAAGACGAGGAGATTTGCAATTCTAGACGACCACTAAACGCCCCGTGTGTTGAGCTCAATACAACAACGAGTTAAAGGTGTTGCCATCTTGTTAATTAACCTCGGTCTCCCCTATTTTTCTTCATGTTATTATTTAGTTTGACAATGCAACTCTCTTATTTATACATCGATGATTGAATCATGCTTTAGTTAAAACAATAATGATAGTCGTTTATACAACCGTAGGGAATTGTTGTGTGCGCGTATATTCCAGTGCTATGATTCTTTAATCCGGTTCTGATGAGCCGCTCTGGGCAAACCGGCAATGTAGTCGGCGGTTCTCCCGTAAGAAATACATTGCCTATGTTACCTGCACTGCATTCTAACTGTGGCTTCTACTACGGGAATACCATTGAACCTGAATTATTTGTTAAAATGACGCTAACTAATACATTCAATAAAGTCATGATAAATAATTTTTAATGACTAAAGATTCAGGTAAGCGGCACGATTCTGAACAAAAGACAACAGTGTATAGGTTTCGCAGATGAGTTGATATTTCTGACAAGTACCTGGTTCCTCCGCCAAAAATTGAAAAATTCTTAAACTGGAAAAATTTATAAACTTTTTAAATTACCAATAATTTTTTATGGTATTTGTAAATAAATATAATATTTATATATTTATTTACAGAGGAAGGCGTACTACGTCTTTAGAAGGTAAAACTGCTTCTTTTCTGTCTAAAAGTGTATACTATTACTGCATTATGACATGACTATGCCGCAAACTTTTAGACAGAAGGATGTGCCATTCATTCCTGCTAGATGTATTACACTCCAACCTCTATTAAACGAATTACAGACATTTGTTTCTGGAAGATTCGAAATATTTCGCATTTTAAACGTGTTCCTACTACGGTTTGAGTGTAAGTCCGTCGCTGCGTTGCTGCGTACCAATTGAAAGGTTAAAATTCTCACTTCTGTCTGGTCGCCTTTTTGTATGAGACACAATGGGGTGTTTATTGAACAACGAGGAGGAAATGTATCGTTTTTTGCTTTGTTTTTATAACTTTGGAAAAAGCTATTATCGCGAGACTGCGTCTTCCGTTATATTCAACTGTGAAATGGCAAAATGGTCTTTTTGTGCAAATATCACTATGTTAAAATAAGATGATTCGCTACCTATCATTTTGTTCAATATGTTTTTTAACAAATGTAGGTGAAATCCCTCGAAGATGACATACTACCAACAAAATAGTTTTCAGAATTTTGAATATTTGTGTACAAACATTAATTTAAAGTTTAACGAGTTTGTTGGCTTTTGCTCTTTTTCCTTAAAGAAGAGAAACGTTTGATTTGTCATTTTAAAGCCTACAAAAAAACAATTAAAATACAAATTTTAAAGTTTCTAACTAATGTGCTAATATATTGTTTATAAACACCTGTTTCTCACTAGTCGGTTGTTTGTTAGGGTGGCCGCACACAGAAAGAGCAAATCTGTTTTAGTCAAAAACGTTTTTGACTAAACGAGTTTGATGCTGATGTTTTCATATAAATGAAATGAGCTGACGCACACTGATTAGTCGTGTGTCTAAAGCATGTTTAGGCTCATTTAGTTTCAGTCAGTCTGTTTGATGTTGATTACCTGATCGTCGTTTTGTCTCGAAACATTTCAATGTACGCAGGCGCAACGTGTTTTTGGAATTCCCTTTTTGAAACCGCTCGAATAGTCAACAAGCAGCACATGTGGAAACAGCGATATTTTGTTTTTTCGTCTTGTAGGAGGAACCACTGCCAGAAAACTAGTGCAATTTCGTCGTTATCTGTCGACATCTTTAATAAAACTGATTGCAGTATGGTTTGCGCAAACAGTTTGTTTCTCTTGAAAACAAAATGTTTTTTGTGAAAATAAAAACGTGTTACGGATTAGCACTACCTGTGTCAGTAGCGCACCTAGAATTTTGCTCTGGGGGGGGGTTTGGTTGCGCACCAAAATTTTTTTATGCTACCTCCACCATTTTAAGTCCTTAAAATTTGTGAATAACAGTGTCGGAATAGGGTCCTGGGGAGGGTTTTAACCCCCACTGTGCGCCACTGACCTAACACAGACTAACAAAACATAACTATTTATTTACTTATAAAACGGTTACATATAATTCAATTAATCATAGCAGCGTGGACATTTTGAGCTGCTTATCGACATAACAGACAAGTTTGTCAACGAGTTAACAAGTAGTCCATATTGTAACCAAGCATTATTGTTATAATAAAAACGTTTGTATTTATATTTGTTATATTTGTAAATGTATCTTTTGTAATATTCAATCTAAAAGTAGGTAGATTCTTTCCCACTACGCCTTCCTAGAAGATCTTCTAGATTTCTTTAATTTTTTTTCGAGCCTTCTAATCCTTATAAGGGGATAAGTCCCTGAGGTATTATTCCCATAGTTTAAAAATTTACAAGGAAGTATAAAATTTCTTGTGTAATTGATATAATTAACTTAAAGTTATCAACTTCTTTTTTTTTCACGTGCCATATGAAACGCTGACACTGTAATTAAACATTCAGTAAGTTAGTTAAGTATCGTTTAAGTAAATCACAAAAAAATTCAATTGACTATAATATATACAATGTCCTACGTAAGGATTTAAAGCAACTTTCGATGAATAAATTTAAAGTACCTAAGTCTCAAAAAAAACCTTTTGAGATTTGCTTTTTACTCTGTTAGTGAATATTTTGATCACTTCAAGGCAGTGACATGAACATGGGCTCACTATGTTGGTATATGTATTATTTCGTATATTTTATGTTTTATTTTATGTTATGCGCATTAATGTATTTTCATCTCCTATTGTATTTTGTGCATGTTATATATTATCTTTTTTACTTATACATATAATTGACTTGCTACAAACAAATGTAAAATTTGTAAACGTAGTTAAATGAATCTTGAATCTGAATCTGATAAAAATCAACCATTTTTCTATTTCATTTATGATAATATCAAAGCAGGCACAAGTTTTAAAAGCTTTTTAAAGAAACATATGCATCCCCTTTGGAGCCGATCCTTCCTGCGTTGCTACTAAATAACTAAACGCCTTGGCGGAAGCTGCTCTATTGCATCAAGATGGTAATAGCTAACTTCATTGAGATTGTGGTGGGAATCCGCCGATGTTAACCAAAAAGGGAGACTGTATCGACAGCTCAGAAACTCAGACGGTTTTCATATACGCTAGTTTTATTTGCTAGACTAATATAGAATAGGCCAGTCTTTGAAATTGTAGCATAAGAAAAGTATGTATGTAGATATTAATTAATTATAATAAAAATTTGTTTTTATTATAATTGAATATAAAAAATGTATTGAAAACGAGAGTTTTCAGCGGTTTATTGTTTGATTTTCACTTTCATTTGAAGAACAATTAGATCATATACATAGAAAGACTCATGGAAGTAATTCTCAAAGGGGAATTTAGGCTAAAACTTCTAAAATGTAGTTTTGCGAAAGAAGAGGTAAAATATTGGAGACATATTGTGGATATATTAATACTAATATAAAAATTAATGTTAAACTCGCCAGTCTTCCGGGTTGAACCGCGTTGATTTTTATGGCGCCGAGCTTTCGACATCCTCTCTGATGTCTTCTTCAGGGCTTCCAAGGTCTCAGTCTCCC
>OU898277.1:3836451-4228703 GCA_918026665.1 Diabrotica balteata | reverse complement strand
TTAAATAAAAAACAAAGATTTGTAAGTTATTAGATGCTTTTTTTCGGTTATACTGAATGACATACGTTAAAATGAGGTGAATAGGAACAAAACTTCACTAAACATAATAATAATCTGCCCAAAAATATATATTATTTTCGTTGTACTATTTAAGTTTTGTAGGTTGGCTAATGTTGTATGGCTTTGGAAAATTTAAGTTTGTATTGTTGGCGTCACTGGTTCCTATGTTTTCGGCGTGCAATCAAGGTAATTAATTTTGAGGTTATTTCTCATCATAAAAACTTTCTTGGTAAGTACAAAATCTCTGTCTCAAAATAGATTTACGAGTACTCTTTTTTATGTATTCTAACCTTTACAGCTATCTAACATGATTGTATTTTGATTTATATGTTAAAGTTTTTGTTAACAAAACAACGTTTTTATTGTTCACGTCATGAATTTGAGATATGTGGGGTGAACAGGAACATAATATTTGACCGTGTTTCCCATTCACACTACACATTAGAAATTACTTTTGTTTATTTAATACCTCCATAGAGTTTGATTTGTTTTTGTTAGTGGCTGCTCAATTTACTTTCTTATTGTAATCAGTGTTTTATTACAGGTTTTCGCAGACATGCATACAGTTGGATGGAGGGAGGTCCGAAAAACTCGTTTTAATCGTACCAAGTCAGGTTGGTTTGATAGTTTTTGTTTCAGTTACTCAGTTACTGGATTCAGTCCATTGTAATTCCCTTTTTCAAAGACTTAGAAGGGGAAAAAATACTTGATTGGGGACAACTTGTCGTCTCACTTGTCAATCGATTTAATCCAATTATGCCAAGAAAAAATCATCAAGTTTATATTTTTACCAAGTAATTCCACTCACCTTACTCAACTCTTCGATGCGGCATTCTTCAGGCCCATGAAGAATTATGTGGCGCAAAATAGTTGAGGAGTGGAAAAGAGGGCCAGCAGGAATGAATCCAGAGTAGCTAAAGACAAGTTTCCTAGACTATTAAAGAAACTGGTAGTCTTTCAGAGGAAATGCTAAATTAGGGTTTAAAAAAATGTGGCATCATGCGTTTGCATCGCACCAAAGTCCTAAGGATGCTGCCGAACTCAGACAATGATAATACCAGACAATCTGGAACACAAACACCCTTGTCAGGTTCTGTTCGTGTGGAAGGGATGGATGACACTTTTAAAGAACTTTTGAAGACATAAAGACAGTCTGATACTAAGAGACAAAAGAAAAAGAAAACAAAAATGAATGTCGAACCGGTAAAAAGTGTTGTGGCGACAGATTTAGAAGGGAAAGAGTTTGAACCTGAAGCAGGACCATCAGGAGTTGAGAACATAGAACTGAATGCCTCAAAAGAAGTTTCCAGTCGCACTAAAAAGCTAAAACGAGAATCTAGTGCTTCAGAAAACACTCTCCATGACAGTGACAAAGGAGCTAGTTGTCATCTTGATGACCGAACGGTAAAAAGTGTTGTGGCGTACAGATTTAGAAGAGGAAGAGTTTGAACCTGAAGCAGGACCATCAGGAGTTGAGAACATAGAACTGAATGCCGCAAAAAAAGTTTCCAGTCGCACTAAAAAGCTAAAACGAGAATCTAGTGCATTCAGAAAACTCTCTCCATGACAGTGACAAGGAGCTAGTTGTCATCTGATGAAGAAACGACCATTGCGTTAACTGTGGAGACTTCTTAGTGGTCAAAGTGTATGGTAAGACCAAGCAATCTTTCAGGCTGTACGTTAATAAAGTTCTCTATCATCAAGATGGCGGCTACGTACGAGTCTTTTTAAAGAAGGTTCCCCAGGCTTAAAACCAGATGATATATTATAAGACAGTTGTCTGTATGTATATACGTGAATACCTCGTCTCCGTTTAAAAACATGATGAGTTTTAACAATGATCTTAGTGATTTGTGTTTATATTAGCCGATCTTAAAAGTGAATTCTTCATCTTCAACAATAAATTTTTCCAATAAAATAAACTTTATATTTATATGTGTATGTTACTTTACACCTTATACACTTTTTACCTGTTCCTATTGACCTTACAAATGTATGAATAGGAACGCAATAGTTTTTCATACTGTTTTGATTTTTTTTGCGATTAGAGTATTAACTTTTTAATTCTTTAACACCTAAATATCAAAAGGGAAAGTAAGACCCAAATAACAGTGCATAAGTTTTATGTTTGCAACATGTGTTAGTGTCTTTTTGTTAGTTGAACTTTGGAAACCGTTCCTATTCACCCCATTTTACGGTACCGTACAGTTTAAGTTCTGACGTGTTTACTTAAAAAAAAAACATAAGTTATGCTTCCGTAATAATACAGTTTCTTACTTAAAGTTGATTGATTCGGAATTTTTTTAGCGGAAATTTATTCTATAGATAAAACACTGAAAACTATTGAAGTATTTCAATATATACGATTATTTATAAGTGGGCAGTGAATATACGTAGGAAGTGAGACTTATTTGTCTCAAGTTGGTATTCAAATAACACCGAAAGAGCTATCTTGTGAGTTTAATAAAAAATTCTATGAAAATGCATTTTCAGTGTTTTATTTTCTTCTTACTTACATAAAGAATGACTATGATTAAGATCACAAGTTGGTTTTTAACAAAATAGAAAACAGAAATGACCGTCAGTCCCGGACTCGCATATTCCAAATGCTAGATCTTCTCATCCCCACGGTGGGCCTGGCTACGGAGCTAAATTTGAATTTGTTGATTTGTACTCTCGCGCCTAAAGTATCTTGTATGGCCTTAAGTTCGTCTAGGGCGTTGTAGCCGCCGTGGATGTCGAGGTAGGAAAGGCTGTGCAACTTTTTTAAGTGGCTGAAAGCAAAAAAAAAGTACAAATTTCATTAAAAAAAATACAGAGAGATTGCATGAAAAATTAAGTGCAATTAATCATTGGCCGTGATACGAATGCCTACCATCTGACCCGGGAGAGTACAAACACCAATTTTTTAAAAAATGGCATGCCCTAGACGAGGTGTCTTGTTCAGACCATCGAGAACAGGTAATGAGCACATCAAGGAAACTCGTAATCCTCGTAAACAAATTGGCAAGCATACTTGGAATATTGTTTAGGTAAGATTAAAAGAGAAAGTACCTAGGTGAAATGACAATCTTGCAAATCAAAGGACATAAGTCAGATGAAAATTTAATTGCTTAAAAAGATCTGGTGAGTGGGGCGATTATTGCAAAGCATGGACTGAATATAAAAGGACAAAAAGAGAATCATGGAGGGCATTGCTAGGACATAGAACAGACTGTAGAAATGTCAAGGCTCCATAAAGTTCTCTCAAAAGACCCTCAGATAAGTATTCGCTCCAAAATAAGGCAGGTGAATACACTCTAAATTGTGAAGAGACATTGAAATATCTTTTCAGGGTGCACTTTCCTGAGTCTCAAACAAAACTGATTATCCTAAGCTGAACACTAGTTGAATATACTATGTAGTAAATAAACACTAAGTAACATTTGGCTTCAGCTTTGGAAGTTTCGGTGAAATGGAAAATTTTAAAATTTAGTAAAAAGTTTCATTTGATACTTTTTTAATCAGGACAATTTTTCAATGAAATAATTTCAAAAATAGTCTAAAAAGTTTATTGAAAAGGTCTGAAAAAATGAAATTTTTTGGTTAAATAATTTTGAAATGTTTTAAAAATGTTTCGTAATTTTGGGCAAGAAAACAGTATAATAAAAAGTTACGTGGCGGTTTTTTCTAAACAAACCTATTTTTAATTCAAAGTTATAAAATTTTATTTACATATAATAAAAAAAATAAATACTTTGAATATTGTAAAATTTCATACCTTCTTAAGTTTTAAAATTAAAACGTTAACAATTTAATACATTAAAAATAAAGATTTTATTGTGACAAAAAAAATTGAAAAAAGTTTTTGCAAATCAATGGCATCTAAATTTGATTAAGCGCGCGGGTGTAAAGTTAAATAAATATCTCCATTCGTACTCTTTTCCCACTTCCTCTTAACTATATCTTTCATTTTGAAGTATAATAACAGTAACCAAATCGCCCATTTCAACTGTTCTTCTAATGCGTCTATACTCTTTGGCAATATTATACATTTAAAATGAATATTAAACCTAAATACTTACAATAGAGCAGTATATGTAATTTGATAACATCGTGAAAGCGCCAGAAAATTTAATTCGTCTAATTGTAGAAACTGCTTAACTGAGTGTCCTGTTATACTCGTACAGTCTGATAAGTCTAATTCTCTAAGTCTTGGGCAACACATAACAATGTCTGTTACGTCTACAACAAAAAAAATGTTTGTTTTATAACAGTAAACTCTTGTATGCCATTAATAGATTTCTATGATATAATATTTCTAGATACAATGAACTATCTTGTCCCCAAACCCCCTGGGTGCGCCACTGCATTAAGGCAGTAGTCATTTTGTGCTTGATATCGGCCCAGTATCTTAATCTAGGGAATCTCATCCAAATTATCTTTCAACGAATAGTAAACAAATTAAATGGCAGATATGGAGCACAGTTTTATAAATCTGCTCAAATACTTCCGCTCCTACGCATCTTCAGGGCATTTCGTCAAAATTAGGCTATCCAACAATATATGGTGAATATCATACACATTAACAGATACATCGAATTTTATAATAATTTTTAAACTGTTTGTCCTTTGTCTCGTCTTGTGTAAATGTATGTGTAATTTGATATAATCAATCGCATAAATTTATCCAAAATATTTATTAATAATATAATAGTAGAAGAAAACTTACTTTGATCAGTCAAATTTCGTTTGCAGCCAGAAAAATTGAGCCTATCCATCGAAGACGGTAGATTTTTGCTAATATATTTCACACAGTTATGTGATAAGTCCGTCCATGCAATATTTAGCTCCCTAATTCTAAAACAAAACAAAAACTGGTTATAAATTACTACAATGTGGATATAAAATGTGACAAAAACTCTAGATGCTAGATTTTAAAACTTACTATTCTTTGTTTCAAGTTAAGAAAATAACATTACGCTTATGGAGATCAGTGTTGCCAAAACTCTCAGACACTCTCTTTTGCACGGATGTCCAAGATATTCCTCTGCTAAATTTTTGAATTTTCATTTTCAATTAACATTTAACTGTAAAGTCAGAATAACTACTAAATAAAAGCCTTATTATCATTATGTAGTCAGAGAACGACATAAAATAGCTGACATACGCACATCATATTATTTTAAGTTGCAATTAGTAATTAGATATACGCATTCCAAGCTGGTCAATATTTTCTACTGATTTCTATGATTCATGGAATATCGTATTCTCACCGAAAAACAAATAAACTGTCGTTACTATAATTAAAATAAGATAAAATAAAATTTTTTGTAAATACTATTTATCTAATTAAAATCATTTTCCCTACTTTTCATCTCTTGTTTCAATGGGCACTTTTGGTCAATTACGTTAAAAAACATTAATTTAATTCATGTTTGTGGAAACAAAAATACAAATTATACAACCCTAAATTGTGCTTGTGTGTATCGTGGCAACGCCGCGTTGCTATCGTCCATAAGAAATACATGGCCCTATCTCCGCAATGTTATTTTCTAAACGTGGAACATAGTATAGTTACAAAAGTAAAAACATTGGGTTTTTGCTTACTTTTGTATAAATTATTGTAAATTACTATACTAATGATGTAGTTAGTTACTTACTTTCTACAATTTGTCAGTAAATATTTAAGTCCATCTTCTTCTATTCCCAGAGACATTGATAAATTTAACACCTCTATGTCCTTATTTGCTGACAATGCTATAAGAACGTCATCATTCACTTCTACATGTTCTAAATTGAGTTTCTTAAGACGTCTACATTTATTGAAAATTATAACGAGGCTTTCGCACGTTATATACGACATACCTAGGTCTAAATACAACAGTCTTGCTGTGAAGTCAGATAAAGCTGCCTTTATATTGGGAACGAGTATAGGGGAATGTATCTGTAAAAAAAATAAAATAATATATTCACATAAAATGGCAAAAAGACAACAAAAAGCTTTTAAAAAAATGAATAAGTTTTATATTGACGATACAAAGAATCAAAATTTGAACTCTTAAAAAACATATTTAGTGTAACTAGTGATTTCTTCAATAAAAATTATAATCCATATTAAACCTATTTGACTATTATTACTTGTAGGAATTATTAAATACTTACCACTGCAGCTGATGCCCTGAGAATAATCACTTGGTTGCTCAAAATTTTTCCGAACCGTCCCGGACTCAAATTTTTCCCAGAAACGTCCATTCTAGTCCAAAGCGACTCATCTTGGATGAGTCTACTAAATCTTTTACACACTAAGGCTATTTCCGGTAAACACGTCTTTGGTAGCCACCTTAGGATATTAAGTATTATTTCGTCTGCTAATAAGTCAAAATGATCTAAAAAAATAAGGCCAATAAACAAAAGCTGTAGTTCATAATACACTGAAATCAGATGAGTTACGGCAACTACCAAAAGCACAGTTATCTGGATATTTTTAAACATTTCGGGTCCAATATATTTTTTTGATCTATCAATATCGATAACAATAGCAAAACTAAAACAAAAACTACCAATAATACCAAAACCTGTTAGAGATAGATTAAATTACCAATTAGAGTGCCTTCAAGAGAAGCAGGTTGTAAACAGACTAGAGGAAATAAATAAAAAACTATGGATATATAATATAGACGAAGAGTGGCAAGCCATACAGACTGCCATGTCAGAAGCAATGGAAAAGTGTATAGGAAGAGAGTATATAAAAAGACAGCAGGACTGGTTCGATGAAGAATGTAGGAATGTTTAGGCAATTACTGTGAATAACTCACAGAATATAAGAATCTAACATTTATCCTTAAAGTTATTCTACTAACTCTATCAAAAGCTCTAGAATGCATTATGGAAATGCAGCTTCGCGATTATATTTCTAACAATAATATCTTAATTGAGTTTCAGTCCGGGTTTAGGCCATTTAACAACTGTGAGAAGTACTCCTTAAAATAACTGATGACATTTTGAGAGAAAGAGATATAGGTAAGGTTACCATTGTATTTTTAATTGAGTTCTCTAAGGCTTTCAACACTATCAATCATTCACTACTCTGCACAATTTTGAAATCAATTGGCTTAAACTCGGTTCCCTATTCCCAGTCCGAACTGTCTAGTGAATTTAATAATTATTTTTTTTCGAAGTTAGTTACTTTTGACACACTAAAAGTGGCTGGAAATTACTATACAACCAAGCACACGTACTCATAGCCAATATTAATAGTAAACAAACTAAATAGTTAATAAAATAGAACTTTGGGAATTACCGACAACCAATATTTATTTATCTGCACCATATAATAAATAGTTATGTTAAATTATAACAACTAAAATATATTTTTTTAAATATATACTACTCAAAATTTGATGGGTTTAGTATACACTTCCACTATTTCGAATAATTCTTCTTCTTTTCAAAGAAAGGAAGGGTGCGCTGGAGTGCGGGAAAATGATTGGTGTGGTTTTCTTAGACTTTAAACGTGCATTTGAAACCATAAACAGACAACTGCTATTGAGAAAGATGGAAAGGTATGGCTTTGGTAAAAAAATTATAAAGTGGTTTCAAGAATATTTGACTGATAGAACACAAGTGACAAAATATGGTGCCATTTCATCGGCTCAGAAGTCTCTGTATGGTGTGCCACAGGGAACTGTGTTAGGTCCTACTCTTTTCATACTGTATATAAATGATATTGTTGATGTTGTTAAAAAGTGTAAGGTACAGTTGTTTGCCGATGATACTGTGATATATGCAATAGGGGATAAGGTAGATGAAATAATCGATATAATAAATGAAGAGATATGTAATATATTAAAATGGCTCGATAATAATTCCTTAAGTCTTAATGTAACTAAAACAAAAATGATGCTTATAAAGAATAAAAATTTTAAATTAAATAACATAATAAAAGATGTAAAAATTAATAATATTGCTTTGGAGAGAGTGGTTCAGTATAAGTATTTGGGATGTATTATAGATGAAAATTTAAGTTTTGTTGAACATTTTAAGTTTGTTACAAACAAAATAGCAAAAAAAATCTATGCATTGGGAAGAATGTCAAAAAATTTAAGTTGCTGGTCTAGGTTGACCATATATAAATCGATTATTGCTCCCCATCTCTATTTTTGCTCTACATTGCTGTTTTTAATGAATGCTTCTCAAATTAACGTACTGCAGAAAAAACAAAATAAAGCCTTAAGGATAATATTAGGATGTAGTGTATACACTAGTAGAACTGACATGCTAACAATGGCAAATGTTTTAAGTGTAAGACAGACAATTGTATGTAATAGTATGATTTTTGTTTATAAAATGTTAAATGGTCTGATACCTGTGCATTTGTGTAATAATTGTACCTTTGTTCGAGATGTACATGAACACAACACACGTTCTAGAAATAACTTTTATCTGAATAGGGTCAACACTAATTTTGGTCAGAACAATCTTTTTTATAGGGGATTAAAGCAATACAATGAATTACCGGAAAACATTAAGGCTTCTGGAAACTTAGCTCAATTTAAAAATTTATGTAAGATATATGTTAAGCAAAGCATTGTGATTTAATTTTAAGGGTATAAATTGATGTATCTATATGTATATTTTTCTAGCCATGTGCTATTAATAAAGATTATTATTATTAAAGAAGTCTGCAATAGTAGTATACTTAAGCTATTAATACTGAGAAGTAGGAATTGTTGTGTTGTAGGTTTCCGACAATGAATCTGTCAAAATATGCTCGAGCTGAGCGAATGGAGTATATCTATGGATGCATTGAATATAGCTGTCTTACTGGTGTGATAGGAAATAGAGTGTTAAAGTAGATGAAAGGAGCACCAATTTTCTAAATATTTTGTTGGGGGTGCCTTAGGGCCCAATCTACTTTAAACACCACCAATATTGGCACTTCATTGAATACCTGTAAATTTCATCTATATGCAAATGATATTACAATTGTACAAAAAGTAAATAGTTGCAATATGCCAAAGATTTTTGTGTGTTGTTGCCTTGCATATACCATTTATTGTGCCTCTTACTACATTAGATTATATATTACATCTTATATATATTTGAAATTGATTACAGGAAAAGATACTTACTTGTCTTATCTGTAGGTTTTATAACAATTTTTTCACATAATACATTGTCCCATTCACCTAAAGTTAATTTGTCTAAAGATTCTTTTGGTAAAGTTGATTCCAATAGTGAGAGCTGAAAGGTTAACAATTAAATTGAATTGAAGTAAGAAATACAGATTTTATAATAAAGACAGATCTAAAAGACTGTCCAACATGTAATTTATAGTGATTAACTATTTACAAGTGAGGATATCGAGCAAACAATAAAATTGACAATATTACAACTAAAATGATATAAATGTCTCAACAGACTATGGATACCAGATTAGTAAAATTAGTTTAAAAATTTGAATAAAACGTGGTTCCCATATAAGCAGACCATAACAAGGATAATAAATTCTTCAGGAATTAAACTTCCACTTACAGAGTTGCTGTGGAGACATATGACATACTAGTGGATAATAGAAGCAATAGAAAATAATAACTAATATCAATTAAAGACAAGATCATAGCAAAACTACAATAACAAGATAGATGAATAATAATCATAATGGTCAATAAAGGCTTGGTGAATAAGGTAATATGAGAACATATTGATAAGATAAAAGACAAATCCAATAAAAATGGCCTGAAAACCACTATGGAACAACTAAAGATCTATAATGGAGAGAACAGTTAAAAAAGTAGTAAAAAACCACAACAGAAGTTAAATAAACCTGAGAATGGCTGCTCCCAATGAACGTACAGGCCTTCTATGTAGGAAAAAAATAATCAAAATTTTATTTCAGAGTAAAATAATTATACCTGTTTCTCCCTAGTGTTTGGGGTCATAGAAGCACATGAAATGTCTATACTTCCAGGAATGTTTCTATTAAATATTGTATCATCATCAGTATATATTTCTTCAGTATCACAATCCAAACGACCAACTCCATGATCAAAAGTTTCGTGTAAAACCACTTCGTTTTTGTGAAAACTCCACCTCTCATGTTTATTAAATTCATTGACTGTATCATCATATCTTGCTCTTTTACTGAAGAATTAAAAGTATAACATAAAATTTAATTTTTGGAAAATTCCACAATTCACTTACCGTACAGGCGATAAACCTACGTTTACATCTACAGGTTGCAAAATACTGGACATTTTTATTTTTGAGTGTATATTAAGAATTTTAATACTTCATTCCCCACAATTTCCCAGTTTTTTTCGTGCGGCAAAAGTTCCCTCCAAAGCAATACAAAAACTTGACGTTGAGCGGGATGTCTGTCGTATGCCACGAAATATAACAGTCGCAATTTCAATTATACCAACTTAATTCTAAACTCTACTTTGTTAAATATCTTGTTTTACAATCTGTTACAATGGACAATTGTAGACCTTTTTTAGTACTCTGATTATTATGTGTTTGGTCTACTTGTTCTGTTCTCCTTCGTCAGCACTTTTGTTCGCTACAACAATACGTCATTGAACAGATGACACAAATGTATGTTTTCCAGCATACTTGTGAATTTGTTGTCAAAAGCACAGAATACACCCTCTCAACTGGTGTATTCTGTGTCAAAATGAACTGTTTTCTGTCATTCTGTCAAACTGAAACTTAATAACCTAAAAAAATTGGACCGACAAAATGTCATGTTATAATGTTATAAAAAGTTTAAATGTTCAACTTTTACGACGAAGCAGCATTTATTTCCAAAGTGCAGAGGTAACATTAATAAAATTGTGATATTTTCATCTCACTACCTCAATATTTTCCTTAGGTTGCACTACCCAACAGAATTCGTCAAAATGCTAGAAATTATAGTAACAATAAACCTTTTCCTAAACCGAAACCGCCAGGAAGAGGCGTTGGGCCCATAACGTGGAAAAATCTTGGAATTACTGCAGTATTAGGTGGCGGTTTATTAGCATTTATGTGGTATTTAAAAAAAGAAAAAGAAGAAGGTAGGCAGGTAAAACTTAAATCCTTATTCTGATGATACAAAGAAATTTCCTTTTTCAGCACAAATGAAAGAAAGACAGCGTATGCTAGGAAAAGCTGCCATTGGTGGAAGCTTTGAACTTGTAGATAGTACAGGTAAAATAAGAAATAGTGATGAGTTTCTCGGAAAATGGCTTTTAATATATTTTGGGTTCACACATTGTCCAGATATTTGTCCAGATGAGCTAGAGAAAATGGCAGGTGTTATTGACATTTTAGGTATTTCCCATAGTTAATGACTTAAAACAAAGTTTGCTGAACATTTATTTTTTTAGATAAGGCTGAAGATATGCCCAAAATCCAACCACTATTTATCTCAGTGGATCCAAATAGGGATACTCCAGAAGTGGTTGGAAAGTATTGCAAAGAGTTTTCTCCTAGATTGTTAGGACTGACTGGAAGCGAACAACAAGTTGGACAGGCATGTAAAGCTTATAGAGTATACTTTAGTGCTGGCCCAAAGGATAGTGATAGTGATTATATTGTAAGTAAATACTAGATAAATAATGTTATCTTCAGTTCTAGAAGAACTAAATACTTTCCAATTAAGCGTAAAAATACTTCTTTAGGGATAAATTTCATGAAAAAAACATTTTTTATGTAATTTATGGTATGAAGTTAGCTCTATACTGTATTTAGATAACTATTCTGAAAGCGAGTAGGTAAAGGGAGATCATTTAATTCCTTCTCAACATTTTAGTAGGACATGGTGCTTGAGGAAAACAATAATGATAATAAAAACGTTTTGGTTTTTAGTTTTTTTATTCTTAACAAAATTAATAAAAAAAAATTACATTATTATAAACTTCGTAAATTTTTTTTTAGAAAGATATTGGTTTTTTTAATAATATATTTATTTTAGGTGGACCATACTATAATTATGTATTTAGTAAATCCTGAAGGTGGTTTTGTTGACTATTATGGACAAAATAGGACAGCATCAGAGATATCTACATCAATTAGGGTTCATGTTTTAAAACATACTACTGCCAAGAGTTGGTTATAATAAGATACATTCTTTTTTTGTAAATAGTTGTTAAAAATAAAATTAAATCATTAAACCTATTTTTATTTATGAGATACCTCAAGTTTATAAATGTCTGCACATTATGCATTTGTAACATTTGAATGCTGTCATCAGATAAATGTGAGCTAAAGACACTCTGGAAGACAGAGAGGCTAGCACGAATATGTACATTGTACAGACGAACTCTGTTAACAAGATGACCTTAAAATACCTTTTTCACATTATTTCAGTGCCATATTCCTTTCTAATATGTGTATTATATAGAAACAAAAAAAATGTTTGTCTAATATAATCTAAAATAATATAAAAAAATTAAAAACTCACCTGAAAAGAATTTCATAGTACATTGTTTGTATAATAAAAAGATATGTATAATTAGTAAAAGGTATATGAAGATCATCTTCGTTTTTTTCTAAAAACAATTTGTTTGTTTGTAAATTGCAATAACTGCAATGAGAGGTATATGAAGATCATCTTCCTTTTTTGTAAAAACAATTTGTTTGTTTGTAAATTGCAATAACTGCAATGAGAGGTTTATAGCTTTAGTTTTTATCTTTCAAACAAAAACTTGAAGCAATTAGGACAAATTTATAGTAATTACCAGTGAATGACATCTTTATTAAAGAGTTTACGGTTTCCATTCTGTTGAATATTCAATATTCAACAGCACCAATAAAAAAGATCACCAATAAATAGATGGCGTCCGATAAGAATGATCGCGACAGCGAGGGCGAAGAAACCACATTTACTTGTTGCAAAACTAAGAAAATAAGCACAATAATATGTGTAAAGTGTGGAAGCCTTCCATAAATCCTGCACGCCACGAGATTGGACCGGAAAACTTCAAATTTTAGATGAAACGTGTGTGATTTGTTGTAATTCTAACATGCATAAAATCCTGCACGGCACGAGATTGGACCGGAAAACTTCAAATTTAGATGAAACGCGTGTGATTTGTTGTAATTTTAACATAAACTTAAATAGTGGCGATGGCATGGAAAATACGATCATTCATCTGCTAAATGAACTAATTTGTGAGTTAAGAAGTAAAAATCAAATCCTAGAGGAAAATAATAACCTGCTAACGGAAAAAATAGAAAGCATAGAGAAAAAGTTAACAAAAACTTCCATGGAGGTAAAAAATGCTGCAAAAACTAAGAATAACAATATATTATCTCCAGGCATCCAAATGCGGTAATTAGTAGTTACTCAAACCTAGTCCTCAAACGACCAGTCTCGTAGAAAAAGTTCTTAGCCTCTTTGGCTGCCACCTCTCGTGTCATTTTTTCTACAGGGTCGGTTATCCCAAAAACATCAAGCTCCCAGAGTTTCGCTACAGAAGAATTATTAACAAACAGACATACTTTTACTAAAATTAGAAGCAACTGCCGGCACCTTGCCCATAAGAGTCCAACCTAACAAAGTTTCAACTGCTACAAGACCACACTGTAACTGATATTTTCTCCTTGTATACAATTTGCGTACAATATCAGCTCCAAACAAAATCTCAATCGCTGCTGTCTTTCCGACATCGCTGAGTGAAATATTCATGTCACTGAGTTTCCTCATCCCAAGGGCCGTCATAAATAGAAGAGACATCTGCACAAATTTTTCGTTGATATAAGACATCAAATGAACAAGCGTAGGTTCCTTCACACGCAGTTACCTCGTACAATTTATGTCGTTGTTCAGAAGTGCTTCTACCGCCAAATAATGTATGTACAATTTTTCCGTTCCCTTAGCAGAAAAACCCATTTCTTGCGCGGTAATTTGTAAAATATATGTCCTCTGTAATCCAGTGTCAATAAGTGCCCTTACTTGTTTAGTACCATGTGCACTTCTTATGTTTATTCGCAGAGTTTGTAAAAAAATCTGTGTATTATTCAAATTAGTAAGCGTCTGGTCCTCAGTTATATTTTCTTCCTAATGGGTAATACTTGAGGTCGATGTATCAATTTTATTAACAGGCAAATTAGGGCACATCAAAACAGCATGTGATTTACAACATAATATACAATTAAAACGTCCTCTACACTTTTTAGAAGAATGTCCTACTTTCAGACATCGAAAACATGCTTTCTTTTCTGACAGATTTCGACGTTTCTGCTCCATAAAAAATTTTTGTGCTTTAAAACAATTTTTACTGTCATGCTGCCCTTCACAAAATACACACCTGAAAACCTCATTATCCTCCAAAACCTCATTATCCTCAGAGGAGGATATTAGCGTCTCGCTAATATCCTCCTATAGCCTTTCGTATACTCTCTTATGTATTACTTTCAGCAGTACTTTTAAAATATGACTCATGAGACTCAGTGTTCAATAATCAGAGCACTCTTTTGCTACTTGTATTTTAGGGATGATTATAAATGCTGACTTTGGCCACTCTTGTGGTATTATTCCCGTATCGTACACCGTGTTGAATAAATCTGCCAATACTTGTAACTTATCCTCTTCCACTAGTTTTAATAGTTCTACTGGTGTTTCTAAGAAGAATATAGTATTACTAAGAATAGAAAAAGCTAGAGCAAATTTCAATTAAATGAGAAGAGTGCTATGTTCCAGGGATTTAAAACTGGAACAAAGAGTTAGATTGGCGAGGTGCTATGTTTTTTCGACTTTATTTTATGTAATGGAATCTTGGACCTTGAATGCGACATCAATGAAAAAACTGAAATCATTCGAGCTGTGGGTGTACATAATAATATTGAAAATATCGTAGACAGAACACATCACAAACAAAGGGGTTCTGGGAAGAATGAATAAAGAAATGCAAATTTTAAATACAATAAAAACAAGAAAATTAGAATACCTCGGACATAATATGTCCGAGATATTCGGACATTTTATGTCCGAGTATGCCCTCAAAATAGCTGTTTACAATAACCCATTCATGTTCCTTTAGCTAAATACAAAATAATCACAATGTATTTAATAAATGCCAATTAAAAAAATTAAGACCTAAACATTTCCGTTTCGCTGTATAATTTTCTTTTCATAAACGACGTCGAAAATCATTGGTCTTTAGGAGCAATTAAAGGTAAAGGTAGTCGTTTTAGTAATTTTTCATTCATGCATTGATAATTGATTATTAAATTGTTTAGAAGGAAGTAGTAATTAGATACAAGGTATATAAAAATAAAGAAGCATTTGGGACGGTAATACAATTTAACGATGAAGAAGATTGCGGTGGGTTTGTGCGTAGTTTTGGCCGTACATTATGGATTTTGTGTGGTGAGTTTGGATGGTTGTAATAATTGTTGAATTTATTTAAAATTATATTACACCGACGATTAATACAACCTTTTCTTTTTGGAAATTGCTAAATTAGTTTTAGGAATCTATACTTCATTTCTTGGTAACTTCTTTCAGGGTAAATGCGTATAAGAGTACGGACTTAATATTTAAAGTACGACATTTTTTTATTTTTACGAAAATGGACCATTTATCATTCCTCACATTGTTAATCAACCATTTCAAAAGATGTTTTAGAATAGTTTTAAACCATGTTTGTATTCAAATAAGAAATATTTAATTTTGTTTGCAAAGCTGCTAATGCGTACTCTTGTACACAAATTTGCATAAGAGTACGCATCTATATGTTTAAGAGTACGCACATTACTGAAGTGTACAAAAATATTAAGACATTCCAAAAATCAAACTTTATTTCTAAAATAAACGCAACACAAATACATAAAAAAAGAAATATGAAAAGTATGTTTTAGAACTCATTTTTATTTTCATCTTTAAATCCATTGCTACTCCTCACAGTTAAAACACATGAAGTCTCCTGTTACGTACCTCGTACAAGATTCGTGCCACCAATTCTTGCATTAAAAGCACATGATCCAGTCTTCAACAGAATTTGAATACAATTCATTACATCCTGGGTACGTTACATCAGGATCATTTTCTTTATTCCCTTTTTGAACTTTGCGCAATGATTTACTACAACTAGGCACTAATTTTTTTTTATTCGTTCCGTCTTCTTTTTTTGTTCTACTTCTTTGGATTTTTCCAAATTCTCAAGTTCTTTTGTATATGGGCTACTGGAAAGTATTTCGGACTTTTGAGATTTTGTTTTGCGTCGATTAGCTTTTCTTTAATTTTGGGTAATAATAAAATCTCTGCCGCTGACACTGAGATAGAATAGAATAGAATAGAATAGAATAGAATAGAATAGAATAGAATAGAATAGAATATTCTCTATTAATCCCATCAGATCACATTGTGATATAGGATAAGTCATATTAGTCTTTTATTAAGTCAAAATAATCATTTGTAAACGCATAATTGGATCAAGCATGCTTTTAATTTATTTTTGAATTTTTGAATATTATTTTCATTTCTTATATTAAGTGGCAAACAATTGTAAAATTTAGATCCTGCAAAATCAGGACTAGTTCAAAGAGAGTTGTGGCGTGTTTACACACGCTTATCAACCTCCCGTGTCTTGAGAATACTTGAGAGGGATGTATTACCCTGTTCGTCAGGATGTAGTCTATCATTGACCTTTGACCTCTTGTATTTTCGAATGTGTATTTGTATTGTTCCTTATGAGGGAAAAAAGTGTTGTTGATGCGTAGTTCATTCGTGCTACATAGGTCCGTAAGGAGATCTCCATTTTCATTTCTGATGTCTTCGTTATGACGCTGTTTTATCCCTGGTACGATGTCGTTGCCAACACGGGCATTAAAGTCGCCCGTAACGATCATAAATTCATTTTTAGGGACCTCATTTGTCATGTTTTGGAGGTGTTCGAAGAAGCTTTCTCTTGTGTCTGCGTCTCTGTTGTTCTCTGGAGCATAAATGGCTATTATGTGTAGAGACTTATCATTTAGTTTGAGTTTTACGTAAACTGTTCTTTGTGAAACGTATTTACAATCCTCTATTTGGTCAATGAATTTCTTGTGTAAAAGTAGGGCTACTTCTTCTTTAGCTCTGGTTTCTTTTGCCACGCCGCTGTAAATCAACAAGTAATTATCTAGCATAATTTGACCCTTTCCTTTTTTCTTGGTCTCCTGGAGTGCGCATATATCTATATTTTTCTCCGTTAGTTCTTTGGTAATTTCTTGTTCTCTGTTGTTCAAGGATTTTACGTTCCAAGTACCGATTCGGAGTATGTTTTTCGTTTTCCATGAATTCGTTGTCCTTTTTCTCGCATTGGTCATCGTCGTAGATTCAGTCCTGTTCCGAGGCATTGACCTGTTTCTTTGAGCTGGCTGGTTTATAGTCCTACAGTAGGGTGCTAACCTGGTTGAAGACCAATTTTCTGTCAGGGTTTATTCCCATAGCCGATATGTTCCATTTTTAAGGCACCAGAAACTCGCCTTTCACCCTCTCTCGTCAGCTACATAACGCACACCCATTGTACGCCATGCACCCATACATTTTTATTAAAACCCATAATTCGGGCCATCGAACATTTTTCTTGCTGTCGAAGCGCAATTTTGTTCCGCTGACAAAATCCTCTTGCCCATGACTCACCACTCACCAGACATTTGCAGATTTATATTAAAACGGTGAGAAAGATTATTAGATTCAGCAAATTTATACGCTGCTATTTGCAATTTTTTTTTAATCTCATAAAACATTTGATCTAATTCTCGTATCTGTTGTGCTAATTCGGCTTCTAGGTCGCTTGAAATATCGCTTTGAAATCGTCCCAATGATTTTGGTACATTTCCACACTTTAATATTTTTCTTAATGTGGACTCATTTATTCCCATATCATTCGCTACACTTCTAATGAGATTTTGTAAACGCAGACTATAAAGGTCTCAATAACTATCTTTCAATGATACCTTGAGAAGACCATTTGAATTTGTCTAATGTTGATGATGCTTTACCAGAATTTTACAATTTTTTTCTTACTTTTTTCCAATGTTTCCTGCCATGATTTCAAAATTGCTGCGTCACTGTAACCCTTACTTATGTTACACAAAGTATTGTTATTTCTGTAATTATAGTTACCTAAAAAAACTAAGTTGTCGCAAATAATTTAATTTTAATCCAAATTTTACCTTTTGCAGATGTCTGAAAAACAAATGAATGCAACGAAAAAACTGGTCCGAAATACATGCATGAATAAAGCAAATGTGGCTCCAGGTAAGTTTAAAGAAACTTTCGGAACATCCGAATATTTTAATTGAATTTTGCGTATGATCTTCTATTTTTTAAACTAGATCTGTATAAATCCGTAAAACAAATTCGAAACGCAATTCAGATTTCTGCTTTAATCTGTGCAACAGACGTTGATGAAGGTGTTAAAAGAGACATGGGAATCTAAAATTTGCATTTCCACGACATATCTTTTCAACTAAGCAGAAATCCTTAGCGAATTGGTTTCTTGTACTCGTACAGAGTATATCCGAATAAAATGAAAAAGACAGTAAAGATTCGATTTCACTTACAAAGCGTCTATGTATCTGTTGATACGTATTTCGACCTAGTAGGTCTCATCAGAACAGTTATTCATAGGCGTTCTAGATCTGTATAATTACTATTTTTATTTTGAATAATTTACAATTTAAGAAGAGATGTGTTCTTAGATTTTAGTGTGACTTCGGATGAATATAAAAAATATGTGCTTACAATGGGACGAAGACACGCCAGAGGGACTCCAAAATAAGTTGTTTCATATAGCTGCCGTAGAATTAGCTTGGAGAGGTAACGAAGCAAGTTTTTCCATGTTACATTTTTTCAAGGAAGAGACTAACAACAAAGGCTGTTTATATATTCTCCAAAACCCGCCAAGGTGGTGATAAAAACTGTGCAGATAATGAATGGCTTACTCAAAATTTGAAGAAATCCTGAAATGTGTGGTGTGAGATTATACCGGAAACTTATATCGAAAAGGGAAACTGTTACCAATGATAGACTTTTTCTGACTGTGAATGGCAAGTGGAATAAATATAATAATAGTAATTGGTACAAGAATTGCCCTATTGGTATTAATACAATATCCAAATGGACAAAAATGTCTGCAGAAAAGATAGGATTAGACACTAAAAAAGTGAAAATAACGAATCACTCTAATCGTGCCACTGCAGTTAGTCAGTTACTACAATCTGGCGTTAGTGAACAACAAGCTATGAAAATTACTGGACATGGAAGTTCGAACTCGATGAAACCGTATTTACATCTTAGTGCAGAACATCATCAGAACATAGTGAATACTTTTAGGAATACTCCAAGTACATCAAGTAATAATAGCAACAATACATTGTATCCACCTAATGACGGTCATACTATTCAAAATTTTTTACAATTGCACCGTTTATAATAATTATAGTCGAGAATAATGTATTTTTTTCGTGTACAAATTATTTATTGATATGGGTAAAAAATAATTATAACAAGTTATTTATAGTTATAATAAATATTTCATGATTATGACTAATTGTGAATTATTCAAAAAATGGGTAGATTTGGGTTACCTAGATCAAATGTATTATTATTAAATTCCTTCCTCTCATTCTACTGAATTTTTGACCTAGCACTTTGTTCATGAAATAGTCTAATAAAATACCACTCGTGATTTAATTTAGCTTATAAGTCTGTCTTTTATTTCTAAACTCAACTGAGTTTATTAAAGAAAACACCACTCGTCCTACGGACTCTTGGTGTTTTCAAGCAACTCAGTTTCGTTTAGAAGTAAATCGACAGACTTATCGCGAAAATTTAATCACTAGTGGTAATATTATTGATAATTCTCCTAATTTAATAATAATTTTTTTGAAGGTTATAATAAGTATTTTTTCTTTTAGAAATCGTAGACGCTATGCACAAAGGAGATTTTAGTCAGGGACAGGTAGTTTTTTCTACAATGGTAAAACACTATATAACTAATATATTTTTCTCTTTGTAGTGCTATATATCATGTATTATGAACACTTACAAATTGGTAAGTAATTTTATATTTGAGTATTTTATTTAGCACCATTTGTTTAATAATTACTTACTGTTTACTAATTACTAATTAATTAATAATCATATAATTCTTCTTCTTCTTGTAGTGCCTATCCGTTTTCGGATGTTGGCGACCATTATGGCAATCTACACTTTGCACACTGCTGCTCTAAAAAGATTTGTGGTTGTTGTGTTGAACCACGTTCGTAGATTTTTCAGCCAGGAAATCCTTTCGCCTTCCTGTCCCCGTTTTCCTTCTACTTTTCCCTGCAAGATTAGTTGCAGCAGTCCATATCTTTCGCTGTTCCTCATGATGTGACCGAGGTATTTGATTTTGGCTGTTTTTATTGTGGTTAACAGCTCTTTTTCTTTTTTTTTTTATGAAATTAGTATTTTCACCACCAGAGAAAAAACCCAGTACCTTTTGCTCTATTACATATACAGGCAAAATAACAACAAAAATTGCCAAACACATAAAAAAGAAAGGAATAACACCAGCTTTCCGAACAAATAACAACCTAGGCAAATATATTAAGAATAACAAGAGCAAAAATAAAAAACACTTAAATAGTGGTGTGTACAAACTTCAATGTGGCGACTGCCCAAAAACTTACATCGGTCAAACTGGTAGAAACTTTGATAAACAAATAGCAGAACATAAAAGGGCTTTCAAAAATAGAAAAACAGATTCGACATACGCACTTCAACTTCTAGATCATAATCATTCTTTTAATGACAAATTTAAAATTCTTCACATTCAAAATAAAGGCCTTAAGCTATCTTTGTTAGAATCTATGGAAATCAACAAATTAAAAAACACAGACATAATTCTGAATGACCAACTTGAGACAAACAGTTCTCCCCTACTCAACCTATTTTGTGTTTTGTGCATTATAGTAGTTATATGGTCTTCGCGGACACTGGACACACAAATAAAAATAACTTAACTTATCAAATGAAAAACTTATCAAACAGATATTGTATCAAAAAGTTATTTTCGTTGAAAAATTGTTAAGTTATTTTCTGCGGAGTCACCAGCGATATGTTCTCTAATTCTCTCCTTCACGTTTACATCTTATTTCGATCTCTTACTTGATGTTATTTTTAAAATAATATTAAAAACATGCTAATTTTCAATTCCAGATAGGTGCTGATGGTACTTTTGACTGGGAAGGAGGAATAAGAACCATGGAAGCAAACGCTCCCAAAAACATCGTAGTTCCTGCTACGGCTTCCATAAAAAAAATGCAAGGATGCGATGAAAACGAAGTCAGATAAGTGTAAAGGCGCTGCCGAAATCGCACAATGTATCTACGAAGATAACCCATCTGTAAGTAAGAACGCCGAATAAAATATGTGCCTTTATGGATATAAGTTGATCAAAATACTTTATTTAATCAAAATAATAATTGTTTCTTTATTTTTAGAATTATTTCTTTCCATAAACTACTTAATGGAGGTTTCGTCATCGTCGAAAATGTTTGTGTGATTATTTTTAAGTACAATATTTATTAAATACATTTTATAATGATGCCATGTATTACTAGAGCCAATAAATTTTATTGCAGCATTTTTTTTATTTTCCTGGTTTCCTTTTTAATTAGAGACATATATAAATGAAAGCCTATACGATTTATATATATTTGAAAAATGATAAATACGCATTAAATATAATTGAACGACTTTTATAAATATCCTGGAAAAATTACTCTCATAGTTTTGTTTAATGTACAAATACAATCCAATATAATTTAGAATATTGTAGGGTGGAATTTTTAAAAGTTTGGCGAAGGAGTCAAGTCCGGAAGTACTTTCCCATACAGCGTTTCGCGTTCACTTTGCACTACAGACTCTGGTGTCTCTTGGATAACTCATTGTGGCGTTTAAAAAAAAATGTTAGCGAGTCAGCAGATACAGTCTCAAATTTGGTCCAGTTATCAGGAACAGTTACGTTATTTTTTAAAGCAAACTGAAAAACAACCTGTTTAAGATCCTTTGGGGAAGACCATGATATATCTTGGCGTAGGCATGGTATTAGCATCTGAAAAAAAAACAAATTTTTAACAAGGCATGTGCTATACATGCTTTCATAGAAAAAAAATACGATTTTACTACACTCACCTTACTACAAGCCCAATTTTCTGGATCTTTTTGACGTATCTCTGAAGTGTCATATAATTAATCACTAATTATACGCTATTGGTCTAAGAGGTCTGTCATTTTCTATCACCCTCCTGTGGTGTTTCGCTACGCTTAGTTTTTTCTTGTAGGTTCTCATTTTGATCTATTAAAAATTTACAATTTTATTTACAACAATTTACAGCAGTTTACTATGTAACTCGTCATCCATTAGGTAAAGCCCACGGAGGTACGGCAATTATTATAAGAAACAACATTAAGCATCATGAAATAAACAAAATTAGTAAAGTTAACATCCAAGCCACATCAGTGTCGGTCGAAGATTCACAAGGCCCGATTATTCTATCTGCTGTTTACTGTCCACCGAATAAAATAATTAAAGCTGATTATTTTACTGAATACTTTAAGATGCTCGGACACCGTTTCATTACTGCTGGAGATTTTAATGCCAAACATCATAAATGGAGTTCCAGAATCATAACCTCACGTGGACGAGAATTAATAAAAAGTATTAATGAGAATCATTTAATTTCTTTCTCTACTGGAGAGCCTACGTGTTGGCCCACCGATATACAAAAAATTCCTGATCTTATCGATTTCGCTATAGTAAAAGGAATATCACATACCTATCTCCAAATTTCTCCTTTTTTTTGACCTCTCATCAGATGATTCTGATGAGAGATTACTTTTACAAATCATCTATGCGAGGTATTTCAACCGCATCAGAGGGAAGGTTCAGTTGAAGAAGAGCAGGCTATTCATGAAGTCGTAAATGCACCATATCAAATGGCCCCACCTATTAAATCTATTAGGAAATCTGAGATGAAAGAAATAATTAATAATCTGGAAAATAAAAAGTCACCTGGATATGACTTAATATCTAGTTTAGTACCTACTAAAAAAATCTACCCAATAAAGGCGTAAGGTTAATTACTTACATATTTAATTCAATATTAAAAACAGGTTATTTTCCACTTCAATGGAAAGTTGCTCCAAATTATTCTTATTCCAAAACCTAATAAAGATCACACGGAAGTATCTTCATATCGCCCAATTAGCTTGCTGCCTATTATATCCAAAGTATTTAAACGGCTTTTTCTGAGAAGACTGGAGCTTATTTTATATGACAGTAATGTTTTACCGAATTATCAATTTGGGTTTAGGAAACAACATGGTACTATCGAGCAAATTCATAGGGTGGTAAAGACTATCAGAAATTGGCTCGAACAAAAAAAAATACTGTACTGCTGCATTTCTAGATGTCTCTCAAGCATTCGACAAAGTTTGGCATGCAGGTCTTATCTCTAAAATTAAATCCATATTTCCTCATCCCATAAGCTCACTTGTAAGATCCTACCTGACAGATCGATTATTTTAAGTCAAAAGAGGTGGGGAAATCACTAACCTGTTTCCAATTTGTTCCGGAATTCCACAAGGAAGCATATTAGGACCCACCCTCTACTTAACATACACATCAGATCTCCCAACGACGACCAATACAACAATCGCTGCATATGCTGATGACACAGTTATCATGGCTTTAAATTCTACAGCAACTGAAGCATTCCAGGTATTACAAAACCACCTACTTAAACTAGAGAGCTGGCTTAAACTGTGGCGAGTCCAAGTTAACAGTTTAAAATCAACACAAATAACGTTTACTTAAAAAAAAAGGAGTCGCGCTACCAATTTCTATAAACAACACTCCACTACCAGTTAATACCGTCGTTAAATACTTAGAAATTCCTTTGGATAGCAAACTTAATTGGAGTGTTCACATCTGGAAGAAACGCCTTCAACTCAGCTTAATCTACAGGAAACTGTATTGATACATGAGTCGAAAATCTAATCTAAGCCTGGAGAACAAACTTCTAATATATAAATGCCTTTTAAAACCGGTATGGCAATATGCAGCACAAATCTGGAGTACAGCAAGTAATACCAACATATAAAAACTTCAACGATTCCAATCGAAAGTAATGCGCCAGATCTACAATGCCCCTTGGTACATTACGAACCACATGTTACACCACGATTTACAGTTACCAACAGTTAGCGAAGCAATATCTGCCGTAAACGCTGTATAAAAGACCAGACTATCCTGCCATCCAAATCCGCTGCTGGCCACGGATTTGCTCAACATTTCACACGAAAAAAGATTAAAACGACCAGACCCTTTGGACCTCTAGTAAACATGGAGAAACAGAGCATAGTGTCATAGTGTGGTGAAATAACAAGTTTTTATTCTGGTGTTTTCTAAATCTTCTCTTGATTTTTTTCTTTTTTTCAATTTTTTTAGTCTTGTAATACTTATATGTGTGTCAGTGATGTTTATCTGTATTAAACTTTGTTTGTTAAGTTAAAGTTTAAATTAATTTTTTATATCATATATTATATTTATATTATGTCTTACCTGGGTGCTTGCCACTTAGCGGCTTCCCACTATGTTATTGTACATAAATTAATACATATTGCTTATTGTTTGTAATGAGACAGATTGCAATAAATATTGGATGTTAAAAAAAATTACAACAAAATCTAGGTTACTAATAAACCTACACATAAATTTCTTGAGATGTGGCAGATTGTTACAGTAACAACTTGTTCCTTCAAAATAGTAACAACCTGTCCCGGAACACCATATTAAAAATAAATGATTGTAATTACTCATCAATCCCCAATATTTAATCTTGAACGTACAGATGATAATGAAGCTAACCGTCAATAAAACATGCTGTGAAAACATTAAGTTACCTTACCTTGTAAAAATATAACCAGCAAAAATTTAAACAATGTCGGAAAAATTACTGAGTGCTACTAAAAACACAAAAATGGTCAGTCTACGACAGAGCCTTAAACTACACTAACTAAAGTTCCTTAAAGCTACGGTTTGTTAGAATACAAGTACAGCAGAATCTGTTATATTCGACTTACCCGCAGTTTTGGGTGAGTCGGTTTGTTAGATTAGGCCGTCCGTACATGGGTCGATCGAAGGCACGCGTCTAAGTTCATTCGTCGTGCTCGTCTTGTATGAACCCTGCTGTACAAGCGATTGTTCACCGCACACTAGTCGATTCAGTTTGCTGTTTGCTCACATCTGCCAACCAGGAAGAACGCATTTTTTATATATCCATATTGGCATATTCTTTCATTGTATAATTATACAATTGAGGGTATTTTTACACTTCTTCAACGAATTTTATATTAAACACCTAAAACAAAAATTCAATATTTTCAGAATTTTATATTACAAACAATATATTTCTACAAAGCTAGTACTACTACTATTCAAAGAAGAACACAACTGGCTTGGGCCGCTTTCGGCAAACTAGCACATATCTTGAAAAACACCTCCATTCCTATAACTTAAAGAAAAAGGTGTGTAACCCATTCATACTACCAGTTTGTACCTACGGCTTGGAGACAGTAGCACTTACCAAAAAATCTGCCAAAAATTAGAAACAACGCAAAGAGCAATGGAACGAATCATGCTTGGAATATCACTAAGAGACAAGATTAGAAACACCGAGATAAGACGTAGAACGAAGATTAGGGATATTGTGGAAGAAATTACAAAAATGAAATGGCGCTGGGCAGATCACGTAGCCCGATATAATGACAACAGGTAGATACGAAGAATTCTAGAATGGAAACCAAGGACGACAACAAGAAGCATGGGAAGACCTCAAAAAGATGGGTAGATGACATAAGAGCAGTGGCAGGCAAACAGGGGATTAGATTGGCACAAGATAGAGAAAGATGGAAGCAATTGGGAGAGACCTACATTTCAGGAGTGGATGGAAAATGGTTGAAAAAGAAGAGAAGAAGAAGTACTACTACAAACATCGAACCTAATATTCGTCGATCTTAAAAAAATTAATTTTAGGGCAAAAAACAATAAAAAAAGGAAGAAAGCAAATACAATATTCTTATCCCCATGACTGAAAACGTGCGTCTCACTCGAACTTTCTCGTGTGCTACGAATCGCATGTGACGAGAGTCGTACAAGACGAGGAGATTTGAGCTCAATACAACAACGAGTTAAAGGTGTTGCCATCTTGTTAACTAACCTCGGTCTCCCCTATTTTTCTTCATGTTATTATTTAGTTTGACAATGCAACTCTCTTATTTATACATCGATGATTGAATAATGCTTTAGTTAAAACAATAATGATAGTCGTTTATACAACCGTAGGCAATTGTTGTGTGCTCGTATATTCCAGTGCTATGATTCTTTAATCCGGTTCTGATGCGCCGCTCTGGGCAAACCGCCAATGTGGTCGGCGGTTCTCCTGTAAGAAATACATCGCCTATGTTACCTGCACTGCATTCTAACTGTGGCTTCTACTATAGGAATACCATTGAACCTGAATTATTAGTTAAAATGACGCTAACTAATACATTCAATAAAGTCATGATAAATAATTTTTAATGACTAAAGATTCAGGTAAGCGGCACGATTTTGAACAAAAGACAACAGTCTATAGGTTTCGCAGAGGAGTTGATATTTCTGACAAGTACCTGGTTCCTCCGCCAAAAATTGAAAAAGTCTTGGAAAAATTTATGAACTTTTTAAATTACCAATAATTTTTTTATGGTATTTGTAAATAAAATATAATATTTATATATTTATTTACAGAGGAAGGCCTGCTACGTCTTTAGAAGGTAAAACTGCTTCTTTTCTGTCTAAAAGTGTATACTATTACTGCATTATGACATGACTATGCCGCAAACTTTTAGACAGAAGGATGTGCCATTCATTCCTTCTAGATGCATTACACTCCAACCTCTATTAAACGAATTACAGACATTTATTTCTGGAAGATTCGAAATATTTCGCATTTTAAAACGTGTTCCTACTACGGTTTTGAGTGTAAGTCCGTCGCTGCGTTGCTGCGTACCAATTTGAAAGGTTAAAATTCTCACTTCTGTCTGGTCGCCTTTTTGTATGAGACACAATGGGAGTGTTATTGAACAACGAGGAGGAAATGTGTCGTTTTTTGCTTTGTTTTTATAACTTTGGAAAAAGCTATTATCGCGAGACTGCGTCTTCCGTTATATTCAACTGTGAAATGGCAAAATGGTCTTTTTGTGCAAATATCACTATGTTTAAAATAAGATGATTCGCTACCTATCATTTTGTTCAATATGTTTTTTAACAAATGTAGGTGAAATCCCTCGAAGATGACATACTTTCAACAAAATATTTTTCAGAATGTTGAATATTTGTGTACAAACATTCATTTAAAGTTTAACGAGTTTGTTGGCTTTTGCTTCTTTTTCTTAAAGAAGAGAAACGTTTGATTTGTCATTTTAAAGCCTACAAAAAATCAATTAAAATAAAAATTTAAAGTTCCTAACTAATGTGCTAATATATTGTTTATAAACACCTGTTTCTCACTAGTCGGTTGTTTGTTAAAGTTACGGATTAGCACTACTTGTGCCATTAGCGCACCTAGAATTTTGCTCTGGGGGTTTTGGTTGGGCACCGTAATTTTTTTATGCTACCTCCACCATTTTAAGTCCTTAAAATTTGTGAATAACAGTGTCGGAATAGGGTCCTGGGGAGGGTTTTAACCCCCACTGTGCGCCACTGACCTAACACAGAGTAACAAAACATAACTATTTATTTACTTATAAAACGGTTACATATAATTCAATTAATAATACCAGCGTGGACATTTTGAGCTGCTTATCGACATAACCGACAAGTGTCAACGAGTTAACAAGTAGTCCATATTGTAACCAAGCATTATTATTGTTATAATAAAAACGTTTGTATTTATATTTGTTATATTTGTAAATGTATCCTTTGTAATATTCAATCTAAAAGTAGGTAAATTCTTTCCCACTACGCCTTCCTAGATCTTCTAGATTTCTTTAATTTTTTTTCGAGCCTTCTTATCCTTATAAGGGACAGGTCCCTGAGGTATTAGGCCCATAGTTTAAAAATTTACAAGGAAGTATAAAATTTCTTGTGTAATTGATATAATTAACTTAAAGTTATCAACTTTTCTTCTTTTTTTTTTCACGTGCCATATAAAAACGCTGACACTGTAATTAAACACTCAGACTTACTTTTGAGATTTGCTTTTTACTCGGTTAGTGAATATTTGGTCACTTCAAGGCAGTGACATGAACATGGACTCACTATGTTGGTATATGTGTTATTTCGTATATTTTTATGTTTTATTTTATGTTATGCGCATTATTGTATTTTCAATCTCCTATTGTATTTTGTGTATGTTATATATTATCTTTTTTACTTATACATATAATTGACTTGCTACAAACAAATGTAAAATTTGTAAACGTAGTTAAATGAATCTTGAATCTGAATCTGATAAAAATCAACGATTTTTCTATTTCATTTATGCTAATATCAAAGCAGGCACAAGTTTTAAAAGCTTTTAAAGAAACATATGCATCCCCTTTGGAGCCGATCCTTCCTGCGTTGCTACTAAATAACTAAACGCCTTGGCGGAAGCTGCTCTATTGCATCAAGATGGTAATAGCTAACTTCATTGAGATTGTGGTGGGAATCCGCCGATGTTAACCAAAAAGGGAGACTGTATCGACAGCTCAGAAACTCAACGGTTTTCATATACGCTAGTTTTATTGCTAGACTAATATAGAATAGGCCAGTCTTTGAAATTGTAGCATAAGAAAAGTATGTATGTAGATATTAATTAATTATAATAAAAATTTGTAAAAGTGTTAATAAAACAAGAGTTTTCAACGCTTTATTGTTTGATTTTCATTTTCATTTGAAGAACAATTAGATCATATAGAAAGACTTATGGAAGTAATACTCAAAGAGGATTTAGGCTAAAACTTCTAAAATGTAATTTTGCGAAAGAAGAGGTAAAATATTGGGGACATATTGTGTATATATTAATACATACTACTAAAATTAATGTTAAACTCACCAGTCTTCCGGGTTGAACCGCGTTGATTTCCATGGCGCCGAGCTTTCGACATCCTCTCTGATGTCTTCTTCAGGGCTTCCGAGGTCTCAGTCTCCAGAGCCCCCAGACAATAGTACACTGATCACTATGACTTTACTACTACGACTGAGAACAGGGAGGATTCATTTATACCGTCGATGATGACGTCGGACAAGGGAAGAAAGTTTTTAGCCCCCAACAAAAACTTTTATCCCTTTCATCCCTCTATTGCAGGTGAGATTTTTTTGCAAGTATGTCTATGGTCAATGTCCAGTCTTAAATATTTAATACATTTAACTTTTTGTAAAGACCTTGATTAAAGTACTATTGTAAATTGTTGCCAATATTCTCTCCTTGTTATCACCACATAACTTGATTTACCTGTATTAAGGGTAAGTTTTTAATGATCCAACCATCCCTTCATCTGTAAGTCAAACTCAACATCATTTAGGGTATCATCGGCACCCATTTGTAGTGTTTCTCTTAATGGCAATGTTGAAACTGAATTAGCATAAATAAGGTACAGCGTTGGACCAAGTATAGACCCTTGAGGAGGTAATCATTAAACCACTTCAACACTATGCCTAAAGTTTCCAATACAGATAATAGCAGCATGTGATCAACTGTATCAAATTCAAGAGATACAAATATACGAGATTGGTCTTTATCAACTTATCAATAATAATTTATTATCAAGATCAGCTGTTGCTGTTGTTGTGCTCCTACCCTGTTTAAATCCATATTTTCTTATATCAGAAATTTTCATTATCTATTATGGTGTGTTATTCTATTATTTACACATGTTTCCAGAATCTTGAATAAGGCCGGTAAAAGCGAAATGGGTGGTCGATAATTACTAGACATTGATGAGTCACCTTCTTTATATACTGGAACAACTTTTTTAGGGCACTGGGAACACTTTCTGTAGTGAATTAAATTTACTAGAGTACTTTGTGTAGAGTACTGACCACAAAAGAAATACCCGATAGCTGGAATGAATGCGGAGACACTATTAATGTTCAAAAAAGGTGACCGAAAGAACTTAGAAAACTACAGACCTATAACATTACTGAGTGTTGTATTTAAACTACTAACGAAGATCAGGACAAATAGACTAACAACTAAGCTTGACTAATACCAAGCAAGAGAACAAGCGGGATTCAGAAAGGGTTTTAGTACTAGCGACCATCTGCTAACAGTAAAAATACTGATTGAAAAGTCGAACGAGTATCAAATCCCATTATACATGGCATTCCGAAAGGCGTTTTGACAGCATAGAACATTGGGCCATCAAAAACTCACTACAGAACGGCAGAATTGATTACAGGTACACGACCTAATAACAAACTTATACCAAAATGCACCACAATAAAATTGACGAACCAACACGTTACCGAACCAATAAAATTCGAAAGAGGAATCAGGCAGAAAGACACAATTTCACCAAAATTGTTCAATCAGGCTATGGAAGACATATTTAACAAATTAGAATGAGATACATACGGAATAAGAATAAATGGAGAGCTCTTGAACCACTTGAGATATGCAGACGATATAGTCCTGATAACAGATAAGAAGAAAGAGTTACAGAAGATGGTTGAGGAACTAGATAGAAAAGCGACAGAGGTAGGTCTAGAGATGAACTATAGTAAAACCAAGACTATGACAAACCAAGAAGACCAATTAGAAATAGTAGTGAAACAGAATAAATTAGAGCAGGAGGCAGAATCCATATACCTAGGACAGATAATAAAGCTGAACAGGGACAATCAAACAGAAGAAATAAAAAGAAGAACTAGACTAGCATGGGCCTCATTTTGTAAACTATCATATATTCTAGAAAATATAAAGTTCTCTCAATATATGCGAACGAAAGTATTCAATCAGTGCATTTTACCAGTTATCACATATGGCTCACAAACATGGACTTTCACAAAGGAGAACATCGACAGGATATCCAAAACACAAAGAGCAATGGAAAGACAGATGCTGGGTATTAAATAGAACTTCGCCGGTCACACTCTCCGGCAAAAAGATGAAAGGTGGAATAAGCGAATTCTACACTGGAGACCATGGGAAAAGAAAAGAAAAAGAGGAAGACCACAGATAAGATAGACTAACGAGCTTAAGAGAACGGCAGGAAAGGACTGGATGCAGATCGCCCAAAATAGAGACCAATGGAGATTAACAGGGGAGGTCTATGCTCAAGAGTGGGCGTTTAAGGCTGATTAGATAGATAGATAGAGATAGAGTACTTTAATAGTATCAACCGATAACTTGTCTAGTCCAGATTAGAGGTACTAGTAAAGGTACTTATTATTTTATCACATAAAATGTTGGGGTTGTCCCAGATTTCGTCCAGTAATGAGTAACTCACACTTAAATATGTCTTTGTTTAGCCTATTTAACATACAATAATGTTCAGATTGATTGGACTGTGTTTGTCTGCACAAGATTTGAATTCGGTGATCAATGATACATGCTTCTACAACTGCCAGTTCATGATTTGACTTAGTATTGGTGAGTGTATAGTCTATAATCTTATTCAACATGTCAAGTTTGATTTCTAGAATAGAATAAATTTCATATAAGCTTAAGTCCCATGCTCTATATATTACACCAACAATTACATTGCCTTTTTTAATATACAGAAATAACATTGAACATTATATCATGTACTATATATGAGGAGCAGACTTTCAAATCGCACTTTGTCCATATTTTCACTTTTTGACTTAGAAGTGGCGTTGGATTAGTCGAAACATCATTTATTAATTTACATACTCCTAGATATTCTAAACGTAATATTTCCCGTATATTTTTGGCTTAAAAAATCACTTAGACAAACAAAACGCATTTTGTCCAGTAGCGAGAGACAAACAAATAGCGCTATTTTGCTTGCATTGCTTTTTTATTATTTAACGACTTTATTTTGCTCTTAGACGTTGATTTAGGAATCAACAGTATCTGATATTATTCGTGCTTGATAGGTTGTTTTTATAATAATAATAATAGTGATAATAGTATTAAAATGAGTGAAGGTGATCATATTGTAGTGATACAAATAGAGAAACGAGAAAAAGAAAAATAAATACTACGGCAAAAGAACGTAAGAGAGAAATAAGGTAAACTACAGGTTATGTTGTGTTTTTGTGGTTTAATTTGTTTCTTTTAGATATTCAATTTAGATCCAGAGTTATTGAATTTTAAAAATAATTGTGTTCACAAATCAAAAAAATTTGCATGTACAGATCTTTTGTTGGCCGACAAAAATTATTAGACAAAATTTCTATGATAATGAAGAAAAGAACAAAAATGCTCAGGATAACAAATTAGCACAGATGATGAATATTAAGGAAATAAAAAGGCAAAGGAAGAGAAAGAATGGTAAATCACATGATTTTCACACAGAATTTTATGTAAGTTTTTATTTAAATAAACCAAGCTTTAGCATCAGTACATATTTATGTTTCGATTACACTTTGTAAGGTCTCTCATTGAGTATTTTTTTAGGTTTGGCATAATAGCAAGAAAATCTTTGTTTGCCAAAAATTATTTTCCTCTATTTTTAATTATGGTCCAAGAATAATTCATACGATAGTGAGAAAAAAGATGCTTGGTACTAGTATAAAAGACAATCGTGGTGGAGACAGAAAGTCCAAGAAAAATGCGCTTAAATTAGAAAGTGTCATGAAATTTATTTCGTCTTTGAAGGGCCATGAAAGCCACTATGGTAGAGGAAAGTCAAGAAGAATCTATTTGTCATCTGAGTTAAACATAAAAAAGCTGTGGGAGATGTATAATGATCAGATTCCAGATAATTCACTCCACACAAACTACAAGTACTTTAGTCGAATTTTCAGCAATAAGTTTAATATAGGTAGATATTATTAAAAAAATGTTTTTTTATTTTTTACTAAGTTGTCCGTTTGTTTTAGCCTTTGGAAGTCCAGCTACTGATGTTGTGTGGCTTTTGCATAAGAACAAACACTGTGATAAATACCACCAAGGATGAAGAGCAAAGATTAAAATTAAAAATGGATTTAACTATTCATAAGACGCGAGCAAAGCAGTTTTTTAAATAAATGAAAGAGGAATCTGCTGATAGCGTGACATATTGCTTTGATCTTCAACAGGTCCAAAATCTTCCAAAGGCCGCCTATTACGGAAGCATTCTATTCTCAGCAACTGGCTTTTTATGCATTTTGTGTGACAGATATTTTAACAAAAACTCCCGTTTTTTATACATGGCTTGAGCATGAAGCAGAAGAGGTGTGGTAGAAATAAGTTCTGCGTTGACTGACTTTCTAAAAAAGACTAATTTTGACCCAGATATGAAACATTTAAGATTGTTTTCGGACGGATGTGGGGGTCAAAATAAAATTCCCACATGGTACATGCACTCACCTTGTGGCTTTTGAATAATGACCCAAAAACTATTCAAACACTTACGATGACATTTCCCGTTTGTGGCCATTCGTTTATGCCAGCTGATCGAGTTTTTGGTCAAGTTGAGCTAGATTTACGTGCCCATGCTTTATAAAGTCACCAGAAAAATATTATGAAATCTATTTTAAGAAAGGACAAGTGCGCAAGCTGGATCTGATTGGAATTGTATGACATAAAACATGCAGCACTTTCACTCAAAAAAGTTATATGTATCAGTGAAGCCAAAAGAATAATCATAACTCAAGGCAAACAAACTGCTGGAGAAAGTAAAATCTTGTATAAAACAGAGGTTTTATACAGAAATGATGACAATTCTAAAAATTTTCAAATTTAATTCAACCAAAGAAAAAACTAAGTGAGATAGTACTGCCGGAATTGCCAACGAAGCATGCTGTTAAGAAGAAAAAACTGGATAGCTTATCAAAATTTTAGTTAGTCTATCAGGCAAAGAATGGGGATTAGATCCAGAATTAACTTGGTTAGATCCAATTTTGAAGGATCAGTATGGTGAAAATGTAATTGAAAAGGACCAGACCTGCGATCAATGTGAAGATGGAGAAGAATGCTGCTGTCTTCTGGAGGACGACATACATGTCATATGATTTTTTTTACTACAGATATTGCTTTACAAACATGAATTTTCAGTTCATATTTTGATTTTAATCACTTAGGGAAAATAAAACCACATTTTGTCCTTCAAAGACAATCAAATGGCGTTTTGTCCATCATTAAATTTTTTTTTTTTTGAAAGAACTAATAAAGCTTGTTGTTTCTTATAAATAGGGTAAGTTGATAATAAAAAATTATATATTAGATTTAGAATTAAATTATAATTAGATATTAGATTAAAACTATATTAGACGGATTAATCCCCATTTCCTGCGTGAGGGGCAGGTCAAGAACAGGACTAAAAACGGAGTTCAAACTCCGATTGAACCTCAGACGACCTCGCAACGTTGACGTCATCGAAAAAAATCAATGAGCATAACTCATTATTGAGACAAGCTACACAAATAGCGAATTTAATGTCGGCAATTTCGACTTACAAGGAGCGTTTTATTGTTTAAAACGGTGACACTTCAATGTTTTATTCATCGGAAGAAAAGTGTGAGGAATAGGAGTGTTCGAGCGAAAAATTGATTTCTGCACAGCAGTAAGCGAGTTCCCTCCGTGTAGCGTCGCAACAAAAAGTTCAAACAACTCCGAAGTTTAAGATATTTTACAGCTGCTGTATTCTGATTTCAGTTTGCTAACTTTTGGGCACCTTTTTATTTAAAAATATATTTTGTATTATCTATATTATTACTTTCCTCTAAAAAACACATGACGCAACACAAGCGACACTAAGAAACATCATGTCCTTCAAAAACTACAAAAATGTGAATCGAAGCAAAAAAAAGGAAAAAATCACTATTTTTTTCTACATCATTATCATAAGTGGATTGACAATCCTTTGTAGATCTTGGCCTAGTCACAAAGAAATCGCCCGTAGCAACTTACCTCCGTCTTCTGACCCTTAGAATCTGTAGGTTTTCTTCCACACCATCAATCCATCTTCTTCGTGGTCGTCCTTTACTGCTTGTGTCCTCTGGTTTTGAAAATGTCAATCTCTTCGTGCATTCGTGATCTAACATTTTAGCAATGTGTCCAGACCATCTAAGTCTCTTAGACTTTAACGAATTTCACAATATCTGAGTCAGTGTATCACTAATATAGTTCAAAGTTGTATCTTCGCCACAATAGCCCATTTAAGCCCCATGTATTAAAACCGGTCCTATTGCGGTCTTTTATATATTGAGCTTTACTGCACGTTTTATATTTTTATTTTTTAAATGTTTCTGGAGACCGTGAACAGTCCACTTTGCTTGTCGCGTTTGTTGCGTTTACTTTTTGCCAAGATATGTGAATTCTTTGACTTACTCAAAGGTATGGTTGTTAATATGAATTCTCTGTTGGATATTTTGGAGGTTTTTAGAAACCAACATATATTTGACTCCAAACCAACGAAAACAAGACAAAATATATCTATATGAGCCGTAATAACCAAAGCAGAGACAGAATCGATCAGAACATCACCATAGATGACTTTAACTTTGAGCGCGTTAGAGAATTTAAGTATCTTGGAACAACAATAACTGAAGACAATAACGGATCACAAATAAACAACAGGATTTAGGCCGGCAACAGATGTCTTTTTGCCCTCCAAAACCTTATAAAATCGAAACAACTAACACGACGTACGACGATAGAGGTCTATAAAACAATCATACGACCCGTTGTGATCTATGGAAGCGAAACGTGTTCAATAAAATATTTACGACAAGAGTGTCTATTATCAATATTGAATATCAATCTAAGAATTCTCTTTTGAGTTATAAAAACTCTAGAAGAGTTTCTAGAATTTCCCCACAAGACAACATTATAGGCCATATAAGAATAAACCAATGCATAATACACACTTATCAATTGATTGGTGTTAAATAGAGTTTTCAACTGAAGTATCTCATAGTAACCCTTATTCATTGTTTTGCAGACTTTAGTGACATTTTTATCCCATGTCATATTACTTTCTAGAATGCTACCAAGAAATAATGCTGTATCACTAAAAGGTATTTCTTCAGAACTAACTGTGATTTTATAACTATGGGATGGCTTACAGCGCGAGTAGAACTGCATACAAATAGTTTTCTTTGCATTTACCTTTAAAGAGTTCCTTTTACACCATGTTGTAAATTCCTGTGCTACTAAGTTCATTTTTGATATGAGTTCGACTTCAGTAGATTCGTCAACTACAATTGTTGAATCATCTGCATAAAGAACTGTATGGTCAGCAGTTAAAAAATTTCTCAAATCATTGACATATAAAAGAAATATTAAGGTCCCAATACGGAGCCTTGCGGTACACCTTGATCAAGATTAAAAACAGATGACTTCCTATTATCGACTTTTACTAGGAATTTACGATGTTGTAAGTATGACCTTAACCAGTTCAAGAAATGACCCCGAAAACCAAGGGCTTCTTCAATTTATGCATTATAATTTCAATGTCAATAGAGTCAAAAGCCTTAGTTAAGTCAAAAAAAAGTGCACCCTCATACCTTTTTCGATCCAAAGCAGCGTGGATATAATTAAATAATGAAATAGAAGCACTCTCTGTAGATCTTTAGGAATAAACTCATACTGGCATTTATTTAAGATATCATATTTATTCAGAAAATTTAACATTTTACTGTAAATACACTTTTCGATAATCTTAGAGAGTACACTTGTTACGGTGATTGGTCTGTAATTATGAACCAAACATGGATCTCCCTTTTTGAAAATTGGACCAACTACTCCTGTTTTAAGGTCACTTGAAACTTGCCATCCTTGACAGATAGGTTGATGATGTGAGACAGAACAGGAGATATATATGAAGAAATGTATTTAATTATTTTAGTGGGATTTGATCAATGCCTACTGAGCTGGTATAGTTTAAGGAAGATATAGCATTCTTAATATCAAATGGTGAGACCTCAGAAAAAAAGAATGTGTTGTTAATTGTCATAGTTGTGAAATCGTAAAAGTATAGTTATTGAAATGTTTTAATAATGTGTGTTTGACTGATGTACAAAAATACTCACCAAATTTGTTTGCTATGTGTTCTAAATGTATCAATAATTTATTATTATCAGTAATACTCCACTCAAAATTGTTTTTATTTTTACCAGTTTGACGATTCACAGTTTTCCATATCTCCTTCCTTCTTTTATTATTATTTTGATTATGTAAATAACTTTGATATGAGGTTTTTTTTATATCCTTTATCTTACGGATAAAGTTGGCCTTTTGTATTTTATAGTTATACATTAAATCTGGATTACCACCGACATTTGCTAGTCAAAATAAATCTTTCAGCTTTTTACTAAGCTGAAGAATTTCAGTATTGATCCATTTTCTGTTGGTATTAGTAGTTATGCGTTTTGATATTAAAGGACATGTTGTATCAATATGATAGGAGACATAGTTCAAAAAGGTCTATATGCATCATCTACATCATTTGAATATGTATAAACATTTTCGAAATTCTCAGAATCAAGACTCAACAAAAGATTATACAAACAATTCTTTGATAAGTTTCTATAAGTAGCTATCTGGGATGTAGCAGTATCGTTACTCTCAGATATGTTTAAACTAAAATGAAGTCCTAGGTGATCACCTAAATTGTAGTTGACGACAACCTCATTGTATAATTGAGGAATATTGGTAAGAAAATAATCTAGTTTCGATCGTGAAATTACACCGTTTTTGTTTGTAAATATTCTAGTTGGTTCAGTATTTTTAATTGTCTGATTGTCTTTTCCAAGGCAATATTAAAGAGAAGAATATTTCGAACCTCCTCCAAACGGTTTCTTGCAGCAATTGCAGTGGAATGGCGATTTCTTAAATGTTCCTTCACAATAAAACGATCCTTTGCGAGGTAACTTTTCTACGGCCGGAACCAGGTCGACGTGAGTATGTACCAGTTTCTATAAAGTTATGTACTGTAGTTCTTGGAATACCTAAAGTTTCGGATACATAAACTTGAGTTCTTCTGTCTTGTATCAATGCTATAATTCGAGCAATATCTACTGTAGATAACACCATATCTTAATTATTCACCAAGTCGAAAACAACGCTTGAAAAGTTAAATTTTTGTTTAATTAAATGTTTCTAACTATAAATAAATATTATATAAACAGCGATTACAGAATAAATAAATAAACAGCGATAAACAGCGATTACAGAAAACAATAGCATAAACGTCAAAACTGTCAAAAAAAGCATATATATGATGAATGAATGAATTTTTATTTTCGGAAATTTATAAGGTGGCCACTTTTTTTGCGCAGTGTATAATACAAACAAAAAATACAAATTTTCATTTAAAACTACTTTAGAAGAAGATTTTCCATTTTTTGAATCTGAAAAATGTACTAAGAATATTGCACGGAATGAATAATGTTACCTTGGAGCCTGTTGGAGACCAAGTTAAATTAAAAATGGAAAAATTTACAACAACTACTAGAATTCATAGTACCTTCACTTTCGTTATGGTTAATTCAAACTACCATCACAAGCCGCAAAAAGAAGAAGATCTTCCAAAGAAGATGCAAATGACGAACAAGATGATTAAATAGATTTTTTGTTAGATTAAAAGTAACTTTAATATTATTTAACATAAGAGCAAAATTTGCGTTTCTTAAAAAAATAATAGATAAATAATAATTTGAGCTCAGGAATATAGAGTTAAAATATTTCCAATTATTAATAAAATAACCTGTATACTTAAGGTAATTTAAATTTAATCTCGATTGTAAAAATTCCCAGTCTATAAATAAACATTTATTTTATTTAGGTACAATTCAAATTTAGTCACCATTGAAGAACGGTGAAACGGTGGTCCTCCGCCATCGTTTTCTGCGACTATTCCAAAGCCTTTGACTGCGTAAATCACGACATTCTATTAAAAAAAATAACTTTTTATGGAATTCGGGGTGTGTCTTTGCACTGGTTCAAAACTTACTTGGTAGGTAGGAAACAATTGGTTAGAATAAATGACACCGACTCTAGTTGTAAAGATATTCAGTGTGGAGTACCGCAAGGTTCAGTATTAGGTCCCATTCTTTTTTTACTTTTCATTAATGACATCACTTACTTGAAAATTAAAGGGAAAATTTTTCTATTTGCTGATGATACCAGTATTACTTGGAGCAGCTCTGATATTTCAACGCTTCATTCAATTATAACCGCTGATTTACTTATAATCAAGGCTTGGTCAGACTCCAACTTACTTAGTTTTAACGTGGATAAGACTGTAGCATTATCTTATAAAGGAGTCATGCAACCCTTGCTTTTGAATGAGAGCTAAATCAATATCGTAAATTCCTTGAAATTTCTAGGTATTCTCATTGACAGTGATCTCAAATGGTCCTTGCATACTGACTCCTTAAGGAAGAAACTAGCCTCAGCTTGCTTTGCAATAAGATCTGTTTCGAAGGAACTAAATTTATCTTCTGCCAAAATGGCATATTTCTCATTGTTCGAGTCCCATCTTCAATATGGGCTTCCATTTTGGGGTTCTAGTACAGCGGCCCAATTTGATACTATTTTTCAGTTGCAAAAAAGAGCAATCCGTTATCTATTTGGTCTCAAACAAACAACTCATTGCAAGACCTACTTAAAAAATCACGGAATTTTGACGCTTCCCTCTTTATTTATTTTCTAAACGGTTTGTTTGATTCGAAAGCATCTAAACATTTTTCCCGATAGACCTGACCATGGCTACTCCATTAGAAATTCGGATTGTAACGTTTATTTGCCGATCCCGTCCACTCAGCTAGTAAAGAATTCTATTCTATATCGTTCAAAGAAACTTTATAATCACCTTCCAAGAGAAATTAAATCCGCAACATTCTTCATTAAGTTTCGTAAGGTGACAAAAATCTATCTCTCAGAAAGACCATATTATTCAGTTGACGAGTTTCTTAATGTATAACAAAAAAAACAAAATTAGTATTGTTTATAATTACATTTGAGTGTCTCAAGCAGTGGCTACAATTTGTCTCATTTGTTGTTGTCTGTACAAATTATGTAGGTTATACAATAATTTTACTAATTTAAAATTGTGTTATTCTGTTTTTTACTATATTTGTTTTTGTTTTATACTTTTTGTACTATTTGACTGATTTATTTTATAGCTTTGTCCATAAAATTGTTCAATAATTTTCAGTGACAATAAAGCATATTTCTATTCTATTCTAAAACGTGTTAATTTGAGCTGGTCAGACCCTGCAAGTTTTAACATAGTCTCAGACAGTCCGAGTCATTAAACAATTGATTTGAAATGCAGCAGTACAAACGTATGGCTTAGTTGTGTGTTAAAATAGCGACAAACAATTGTAAAGTGATTTCAATTCGATTAAACGAAAACGAAAACGTCACTGAATTGCCGTTATTTGTGTATTGTTATTTATGAGTGTTATTTTATAACTATTCTGTCGGAGGCTTCTTTGTTTCCCTGTACTTTTTCAGTTCAATGTATTTGTTGACTACCTCATTTAATTGGTTTATATCGCCAGTCTCGGCATCCCAAATCTGTTTGTACATTGGTTGTGATGTAAAGGTTGTTACTCCACCTTGGCACTCTTCACTCTCGTTTGTATCCTTCGTAAAATGTTCTTCTGCATATCTTTACTGATCTTTCGATCTCTGAGCGTATTTTCTGTAATTCGTCTCAGTATTATTATCTCTAAAAACGATTAAATAAGGCCAATAAAAAGGAAAAAGAAATTCCTTTTCAAGACAGTAACGATCACAGAGAATAATCTTCTTCTTCTTATGGTTGTCTTCTCATGCACTCTTTAGAGCCACACAAGATCGAGATTAGTATGTCAGAATTGTCGCCAACATCCACTTATTGGATAGGGCACCATAAGAAGAAGAAGTTGTTTTTAATTTTATAATAATATTAATATTTTTGTAAAATGAATTCTGGCTGTTAGGTAGTTTTTTGTTGTTGGTAAATTTGTTATTCATATTTTTTAATCTGATTAAATTTATTCCTACTAAATAAAACTGTGGAGGATTAACATTTGCATAATAAACTGTCAAATATATTATACAAGAAAGAAGAAGAAGATATAAAAGAAACAACTAAAAAAAATTATATATAGTATGTCTCATTAGGTAAAAGAGAATTAAAAATGTAAACGAAAAATGTAAAAATATATAGGATGTCCCATACAAAATAACATAAGTTGCTATCATATTTCTGTAGTGAGACACCCTAAAACAGATTCTTGTAAGCCACTGAACCCTTCTATAATATATCTATCAAAAGTTTTAATCCAGTTTTTTAATATTTTTCCTAATAAAGAATATATGTAACCCTGTCGTTTTCGACATTTTTCAATAATCACCCAATAATAACGGATGAACTACTGTCCAGTTTAGATGCCGCTAGAAGCCAAAAGTGGACCGAAACAGTAGAAAGTCTATACTTCCAGAAATCAAGCAGACAGGCATGGTCCTTACTAAGAAAATTAGGGAGTGGTGTCCGTACGAAACGCTGAGAGGCAGCCATAAAGCCAGATGCCGTAGCATCACATATAGTAAAAACATCCAGTGTACCAAAGGATAAAGCACACACCATCTACGTAAAGAGAGAACTTACAACTTTAAAACGTAGTCACAAAAACGGAGTATTTCCTCCCCTTCACCATGGAAAGCATATCAAAGGCTCTTAAAGACGTTAAGCCAGCAAAAGACCAGGATTTGATAATATTCACCCTGAACTCCTAATAAATTGTGGCAAGTATACAAAAGTTTGGCTGGCTCGATTTTTTACAGACATCATGGAAACTGGAAATATTCCACAAGAACTAAAGTGCTCTAAAATAATAGCCATACTAAAGCTAGACAAACTAAAAAACTACAGACCAATTGCGCTTCTCTCTGCCATTTACAAACTATTAGAGAGGCTTATATATAATAGAATTAGTACAGAACTGTTCCAGATGATCCCAGTCAAACAAGCAGGTTTTCGACCAGAACGATGCTGCGCGGACCAGGTCATGTCACTCACCACCTACATCGAAGTGGGTTTCCAAAGAAGACTTAAAACTTCAGCGGCATTTATTGATCTCTCAGCAGCTTACGATACAGTATGAAAAAAGGGCCTTATATACAAAATTCTCCGTGCAATCCCTGTAAACCAATAGCACGCCTAATAGCATGCTCAACGACCGAATGTTTCAAGTAGTGATGGGCACAGATATCAGCCCACCAAGAAACTTAAGAATGGTCTACCAAAGGGGTCAGTGCTCTCTCCACTACTATTTAGCTTATACTTAGCAGATATGACGGAAACACAATCAAGAAAGTTCGGATACGCCGATGACTGGGCCCTCACTACACGATGCAGAACACTAGTAACGTCTGAAGAAGTTTTGACGGCAATAAATTTGCAGGAAAGGAACTCAAGACACGGTTTGAAAATACCACACTTACCTACAACAAAACACCGAAGTACTAGGCGTAACACTAGAGCATTTAACAAAGCTGCCCAAAAGTTGAGTACAATAAATAACATTATACAGAAACTCTGCGGTACCACCTGGGGAGCATCGGCTTCCACTCTCCGCTCTACTGCCTTAGCCCTTGTTTTCTCGACCGCTGAATATTGTGCTCCAGTTTGGCTACACAGTCCACACGTAAAAAAGGTCGACACTCAGCTGCACAGCACTATGAGGATAATAGCTGGTACAATAAAATCAACTCCCATACAATGGCTTCCAGTATTAAGTCACATCCCACCTCCACATATTACGACGAGTTGACGCACTTACATGTCAATACAAAAAGATCATAAACAATATAAACCTGCCGATCCACCAAAATACCGAGGATGCATAAAATAACTGTTCTAGAAAACCACCAATGAAAACGGCAAGAATGATACATGAGGAGTTCAACATCACAAATGCATGGTCCCAAGAATGGAACGCATTGCAAAATAACATGCCCTGTATTACCCACAAGCCACCAGGTTTTGATCTTCCACGCAAAACATGGTACACTCTAAACAGGATCCGAATCAGACATGGCAGATGTGCATACATGCTACATAAATGGGGAAATATCTCGTCTCCTCAATGTGACTGTGGGGAGAATCAAACCATCGACCACATTATTGAAGAGTGTCCATCAAGATCCTACAGTGGTAGCCCTGAAGACTTCCTGTTTCCAACTTCAGAGTCAATTGATTATATTAATACACTTGATGTTTGTTTGTAACTATTTAAAGTTTCATATAGCTAAATTAGTAGTGTTTGTAATTTTGTTTTAAATGTGTTATAATTGCCATACGATAAATAAAATAAAATAAATCACCCTTTACCTCGCTATTATTGGGAGCTACTAATGATTTGATTGGGTAATCGTTACTTTAACGAAAAAAGAAGTTATAATATATTATATATCTTAATTATTTCGATTTTTATTTCTAGCCTAAAAAATGGTGGAGGCACCATTTTGTCTCACTCTCCCCTATATAATTTTTAAACTAATTTTTTTAATTAATAATAATGTTTAATTATTAATTAAAAAAATTACAATTTACTTTGTAATTTTATATTCTAATTATTATATTTATTGTATTTTGTCCTCCCACTAATAACCCTCAGTGTTTGATGCGGTTAAAAAAAAAGATATTTTATCAATTTGTCGCTTTAATGACATTTTTTAAATTGTAAGATTAGGCTGATAGTTTCTCATTTTCCGGTATTTTATTGTGTACGTTGTGTATGCGAATAATAGTTAAAAAATTAAAAGAAAATTAGAGACAAATCAACCAAGAGATTAGGCAGAATTCCGAAAAAGTTATGGAATTAATGATTATCTATACAGCATAAAAACCCAAATAGAGAAAGTATTGGAATACAATCGAATTTTTTGCTAATATTTATCGATTTTCATAAAATTGTACTCTTAGAAATTAAAATAAGAAATTAGAAATAAATAGGTAAGAATAGAATTATCCTCATTTTTAAAAATATGAATTACACTTGAGATTTTTAAAGCTATGCAAAAAACGCTCCCTTTCATTAATAAACAATATATATTGAGGCTATAACAAAAAATATGTTGGTTTAATCTACAACTATAAAATACTCTTTTAGCGAACCATCCAGATATCACATTTGGAACGAGTTACCAACATATCGGCCATCTCTAGCGCTTGCACCCGACCATCCCACAGGTTAGCTTTAGGTTGGCACCGCTGGATTTTCAGTCAGTTCAGTCTAGCTCAAACGCTGCGGGAAGGCAGAATTATCGGCTTTTAGTGAATGTTTGTTGTGACGTTGGAGATGCGATTTTGTCAAGTTTTTTCATTAAATTGATGAATGTAAGTAGCCCAATTAGTCTTAGCGCTTTGTTCCGTTCTACGTCGTCGTTGAATTCGAGGGATCTGCGAAAAACGACGCCCTTTTTCCTGGTAGGCTGTTGATGATTGCGAGAAAAACAATGGTGCAATTTGATTTGCAGTTAATTGTTTTATTTGTTTGGTTAATTGTCAATATATAACTCGAACAATTTTTTTAAATATAATATATTTAACTTGCTATAGGTTTTTATTTAATCTTTTATAGTGCAAATAGTTTGGGGTCATTCCACTGCAACTGCTTAGTGATACTAAAAAGGTGTCCATTCAATCTGGAGTTCTATATTATTTTAAACAAAAGATTAATTGATGTAATTAAAAAAAACACACAGAGAATCAATTTTCCAATTACAAAAAAGTTATTTTATAGCTGTTTATTATTTATTTCCTGCATTATACTTTATGCTTTTTTGGTGCTTTAATTTTTCATTTCCATTACCATTTTTTCTCTGTGCATATATTTCTAACTCGTGTTTTCATCTTTCCATGTCTAATTTTAAAAATTGTCTTGTAAGGAGCTGTAGGAGACCGCAAATTAAGGGAATTTTTGATAACTATAGCCTTCACTTTTTTGCTAACTATGGTACTTAATTTTTCGTACGACACGCAACTTCTTGGCATTTTTCTTCCCGTATGTTATTCACATTTTTCTTCCAGTATGTTGTCCATGTGTTTTGGTAGTTGATTAGTATAGATCAGTGGTTCTCAACCTTTTTGTGGCCACGGAACACTTTTAATTACCGAAAAAAATTGCGGAACACCAAAGCAATAACATGCATATATTGATAAACAAATTAGGATTAGCACATAAATTCTGTAATAAACTTTATTATACGTACTCAAATTTGTAAAATTTTACTTAAAATATGAAAACAAAAAACATTTTTAAAATTAACAAAAGCGTAATTCTCAAAATACATCATATGAGTAAATACTTCAAATTAGTGAGACACTTGTGCCTGGTGTCGTTTGCAAATTTGCTCAATATCAGGCCAGATGTGGGAAAGAGCTACTCTCATTTCTTGTCCTAAGTTTAGCAGCCTTTCCCGTTTCTTATTTTTAATGTTTGTTAAAGATGAGAACCCAAATTCACATCAATAGGACGTTGAAAACTGTATTAAAATACTAATCGCTTTTTTGGCAAGAAGTGGATATTCCTCTTGGACCAAGATCCAAAATTCTTGAACATTCACTTCTGAAAACTTAATTTTCAGAGTACGATCAGATGACAACGAAATAAATTCTTCTTCTTGGTTTAGAGAAAACTGGAAATTGGCTGTATTACTTGTGCTAATAGGACTTCTTATCCAGTCATATTTTTCTACGTTCTAATAGTTCTCAATTGTCTCCTCTAATAGTGATAAGTGTTCTGTAACTATATGCGTAATTTCTTGTTCTTTATCTTCATCACCTTTATTCTGAAGCAGGGAAAACATATCCATTTTATTTGTCTCTAAAATGCGCTTCTTCCAAAATGACAATTTTTTCTGGAAAGCTGACAGCTTATCCGTGGATGTTAAAATATTTTCATTTTTGCCTTGCATACTTGAGTTTAACGCCATTTAAATAATTAAAAATATCGGCCAAATATGCCACTTTAGTGCACCATGCCTCATTTTCAAAATATGTGGTAAATGTGTCATTACCTTCTTCTTGGAAAAAAGTTAACAGCTCCGTTCTAAGTTCATAAATTCGACATAATACTTTGCCCCTTGACAACCATCTAACTTCGGTGTTGAGATGCAGAGTTGTTTAAAAAGACGGGTTTATAGTGGTCTTGATTTGATGTAATTCACGACATTAACCACTTGGTCTAATACAGATCAAAGTAGCTGGTAGCGTTTTTGAAATTAGAGATTCTCTATGCAAGAAACAGTGCGTAGATATGATATTTTCATTTCGCTTTTTTGCAAGGGTACAAAAACCTTTTATGGAGCCTACCATGGAAGGGGCACCATCCGTACAAATTCCTTCGCAAAAGTCCCATGATATATTTTTTTTCTCTAAATATGACGTTATGGAATCAAATACATCCTGACCTGTTGTACGTGCTGTAAGTTCTCTGCAGCATAAAAACTGATTGACTATTTTACCTTCGTCGACAAATCGAATAAATCCTAATAAATGAGCTTTGCCACTAATATCAGTGGATTCGTCCACCTGCAATGCGAAGTTTATTTTGTAAAGTTTATTTGTAACTTTTTCCTCAATATCTGCACATAAATCAACAATCCTCCTTCTTATTATATCATCCGACATAGGAATTTTCCGTATTTCGTTTTGTGCATCGTTGCCAAACATAATTTTGACCATCTCACAACATGCTGATAATATAAGAGATTCTGCAACAGTGTGTGGTTTCTGTTTCAAAGCAATTAATTCGGCGACCTTATATGAAGCCATTTGTGCTTTGTCGGAAATTGTTAGCGACCTTTCAAATTGTTTCGCTTGTTTAGCTTGTGTCTCCAAAAGTCGCTTGAAATAATTTTTATTTTTTGAAGCTACACTAGCGTGTTTGGTAGTAAAATGGCGTTTTAATTTAGCCGGAGCCATTGCGCTATTAGCGAGTGTCTGCCCACAAACAATACACTTGGGAATTGGACAGTCTTCTTCCCCAGTCCAAATGAAGCCATAATCCAAATATTCATCCAAATATTGCCGGTTTCAACATTTTTTTGCTGCGCTTCGATTTGTCATCAACCCCACTTCGTAAAGTTCCAGTATCTCCGCTGGTGCTCGCTTCATCATCATTAATTATGAGTTGTTCCACAGTAGTTTTTCTTTTAAGTTTGAGGAACTTATCCATTTTAATTTATTCGTCTCTAAACAAAATAATGCGGATGAATGCTTCACATTTTTATAAAATATTGCAATTACTTACCTTTGATAGATAAGCCGTACGTAAACGTTATCATAAAAAAACTGACACAGCGAATTTCACGTATTACGTTTGTGCAATGTAACAAATTCAACATTCAGTTGCAGACTGTGGCGTGGGTGACTCAGATTGGCTGTGGCCACTGCGGAGCTCAGCGCTCAGCGCCTATAAAATCCAACGTGTGCACTGTGCCGACGCGGTGTTGTCACGTTGGGCAAATGAACATTTACGCTGCAGAATTTTATTAAATTAAAATGTACGTAAGTGGCTATTTTAAAATTTGAAAATATTTATTTGAAAAGAGTAATTTAGCAAAATGGTATGTAGGATTGCGAGTATTTCGCGGAACACTTGGAAGGAATTAGCAGAACAATAATGTTCCGCGGAACACCGGTTGAGAACCACTGGTATAGATAGTAGTAGCTATTCCTATTTTGGTAAGAAAAATCGTCCTACAAATATCGTAATTTTTTTTCCAAAAATTATTTAAATAAAAAATTTACAAGGACAAGGTTAATTTAACATTGAATTTATTAACAAACGGCATATTCGAAATCTATAAAGAGTATATACAAATTATAAAAAAAAATGTCCAAATTCACCACCAAGAACCGGAGATATTTTATAGCTGAATTTTGAAGTTCATATTTTTTTTATCTTCTTTTTCTTCTTCTAGTGTCGTCTCCACTAATGAAGGTTGGCTATGACTTCTGCTTTTCTTAAGAGCATCTGTGTGTTTAACCCGGTCCAGTCGCAAATGTTTTTCAGCCAGGATATTTGTCGTCTACCAGGACCCGTTTTCTTTCGATTCTTCGAAGCGTAAAATCCTTCGATTTTACGCTTCATAATCAGCTGCCACAACTCGTACTTATCAGTTCTAAGTATATGTCCCAAATATACTGTTTTTCGCCTTTTAATGGTGGTCAAAAAATCCACATCTCAAAAGCTTCCAGTTTTCTCATTAAGTCAACATAAACAGTCCAGGCTTCGACAACATAAAGAAGAATAGAATGGATATAACATTTTACCATCCGATATCGGATTTGCAGACTGAGTTTTTGGTTACTCAGAAATTGCCTCATTTTCAAAAAGGCTGCTCTTCATTGCTCTATTCTTGAGCGAATTTCTGATTTCGGATTCAGATCTTCCGTAATCCAGACTTCTAAGTATTTCATTTTGTCAACTTGCTCAATATCTTCATTTTTTATCTGGATCCTTGTAACGATTTTACCCCTCTTCCTGATAACCATGGTTTTTGTTTTTTATGTTTATTGTTAAACCAAATTGTTCCCCAGTACCACAAATAGTGTGCAGGCATAGCACTTTCAGCGATAATGACTGTATCGTCAGCATAATGGATGTTATTTATATTTTCACCATTTATCTTGATCCTTTCTGTACAGTTTTCAAGTGTTTTCATTGTTAGAGTTGTTCATAAAAATATTCCATTTCAGCTTCTGATTTATCTGCAATACACTTGTACTACATTAATATTCACTGGCTTACCCTGTATTTGTAATAATAGCATTATATCCGAAAAGGGAACAAAATTTACAACGACTGCTTGGATTCTCCTGGAGATCATTAATTATTTCAACTCCATATAGATGATCTCGGGTGTCATTTCCGGAATAGTATATCGTTTTATCCATGACCGATCTTTTACCGGTACCAGGCCAGCGCTTTTCACTTATGCCAAATATATCTAGGTTCAGTCTTTCCTGAATCGTGTTGTACGTCTTTCCTTGCTCGAACAAACTCCTCACATTCCATATCCCGAAATTTAAAAAGGATTTGTTCTCTAAATAGTTAGTTGCCACATTTTTGAGGCTCCTCCTCGCGGAGATTCTTAGCACCCTCGACCATTAAAGGTCCCCCGCGGACTAAGGGCCATGTGATTGACCGTACTTTGCATGCTTTGATATCTCCGATTTGAAAAAATGGATTAAATTGGTCCAGAATAATCGTAGGACAACTTTTTTTAAACTTACCAGCTTTTTGAAAATGAAAAACAATTTTCCCCGGGCAATAGCAAAAAAGTTCTTTAAATTGTTTATAAGCAAGCAAATTTCAATGAAGTTTTTCAATGCTTGGCATGATGGTTTTTCTAATTATTTTGATAGGATAACTATCTCTCTCCATCGCGCTCTCTCTCTTGCTACCCGTAGAATCACTGTAAGTTCATTTTCATATCAACTTCATTATGGAATGCTCTGAATTCTTTCTCTTTGTTCAGCTTTTCTATATATTTAAGTTCCTCATTTAGGTGGTTTCCTTTTTTTGTCTATTCTCTTTTCTTTTGTTCTCTTTGTCTGGTAATTCTTTACAGTTGTTCTACTTCGTCAGGTAATCATCTTTCTGTAGGCTTCATTTTTTTCTTTTGTTGCATTCTTGCACTCATCGTCAAACCAACGATTTTTATCGGCCCAAATTTCTGTTTCTATTTCCTCTTTCGCTGCTGCTTCAATGTCTTCCTTTATTCTGGTAGAGTAGGAGTCTATATCTATCTGACCTTCTTCATTTACATTTTGATTCCTTAGCCTGTTGGTGATGTTTTCCAAGTACCTTTCTGCAATTGTAGCGTCTCTCAGCTTTGGCACATTCCATTTTTTGTATTTATTTTATTTTCTTTACTAGTGTGTAAAATTCTGGCCCTCAATGTTGAGATCACTAGGCAATGACCTGAGTCTATGTTTGCGCCTCTATAACTTCTGCAGTTTATTACGTCTGTTCCATGCCTTGAATATATTAAGATGTGATCATATGTGCATTTTTCTATGGTAAAAACTGAAGGTCTCCGCCGCTGAGGTGTACAATTTTGGCTCAAACCATTAGATTTTGTGCTAATTTGTGTTGTTCTACTCCTATAATGACTTCTGTAATTAATAATTGATATTTTATCCAATATCCCATAAAATTTTCACAAGAATTTCAAGCCAGACGCTCAAGTTTCTCTAAATTTTAAGCCGATATTTGGTAATCTGCCAAAAGAAAGTCTAAGTGGATTATTAAGGTTTTTGTGCACAGAATATCCGCGCGAAGCCATAGTGGCATGTTTCTGCTTTAATATCAATTGAAAGGCTGATATGGGTATTAATCGATCAAAAAACTTCGGCAGATTGTGAACAATCAGTCCCGTAATTCACCGCGATCGTCTAACAATATAAAAAAATCAACTTTAATTCTAATTCAAGCTTAACCGTTTATTTTTTTTAATACAGTGTACTTACTTAAATTTTTTTGTTCTATCTATAATAAACAACCAGGGTGGCCGGACGAAAACGAAATAGAGGCATCATCAGAAACTGCATCAGAAACATTAAAAAAAAACCAGAGATACGTTAGTCTTTAAAATTTTAAATTCGGTATTTTCGGGTTTTCAAAATTGTTCCCGCTATTTTCTGTTTTTTTGCTAAACCACTGTTCTGGGTTACTTCGAATATTTTCTATCCATCGCTAATTAATTGGAATTCTCTCAAGTATATTAACCTGATTTGATAGAGGTGGAAATTCGTCCTGGCTTATTCTACAATGTATTTTCTTTTGATAACTTTTTATTGGAGATATATGGATACCTTTCACTTGCCTCAAAATAAGAGAGATTATCTAATGATATAACAGCTTTAATATTCTGTTGTCTGTCCAGGACACTCTTTAAAAGTAAAAGTAAAAATTGTGATGATTGTGTAATACACGAGGCGATTCCGCTGTCACCACTGAAATACTTTATAGACCCTCAAAGGATGCTAACCCTGCGAGTGGCTGCAAGGCTTACTGGCCCCACTGGTCTGAACTGACTGGTTCGTCTTCGTGAATTTACGAGAAGATAAGGGATTTTCGGGATAGGGGTAAGGACTCCTAGGTCTCAGGTCCTGTAAAGAGCTGAGGTTATGGGCTTACTTTTGAAGCCGGAGATATGCATAAGCAGAATCCTGTACTCTCCTAGTCTCTGTCCGAATCGGCCAAAGGAATATTAAAACCAAATTAGAGTCTACAATATATTGAATGTACCCTGCAGTTTACAAATACAATCGTTAATAAGTCATTCGGCGCGCCGGGAGACGAGAAGCAAGAGAGTGAAGAACTGATAGTTGTACTATTATAATTGCTCAGGTTAGTATATAGAAATCTGTTACCTTATGTGTAATTAGACTTTCAACAACGGCACGTCTTCGGTCCTCTGGAGTTCGGTCAGTTGAGGGGACTCCTCCGTTGTTACGAACTTACGAGTTACCACCACTAACCTGACTACACGAGATACTATGTCGCGTGTTAAGCGCTCCCCGGAGACATACCGACTGCCTATTACTGATCGCGTACTGGACGCTATCGCGTCCGACCCGATGCCGGCTATACTGCCTGAGCGGGCAGTCACGGTGCCCAGCTATTACTGACTCCCTCGCTATTACTGACTGCCCCCTACCGTCGTTTTTCTTGTTTTATTGTGCTCGTACTTTCAATGCCGGTTCTAGTACCAAGGTCGTGTTTTCGCTGAGTTGTAGTCCTAGGCGTTATTTGGGTCACGAGTATTGTTATTTTTACAACAATAGTTTCTGTTTGACGTGCTTTTTCTACGTTTAAACAATTAACAAACATTTCACTAACTAGGTCAATTTCTTTGTGTAACCTAAATGTATACTTTCTGTATTAATTCTGCCTTATTAAATTTGGAATATATAATAATTATCTCGAATAATTATTATCTTTTCTATGCTACCTAGCCCTTTATTCCAACTCCCCACTCACTTGCTATGCTCACATTACAATTGTGTAGGTACTGTAAATGTAAATACTGAATCGGATCACGATATATTCCTTTTGTGGTTGAATTTTATTAATCTAACTATGACATTAGTTCGAAATACTTTCAGAGTAACACATGAAGACGCTATAGATGCATCCAACAATCTCTTGAGTAAAGAAACATGGCAAGATGTTTATCATGCAACTGATGTTGAGAGTAAATATAATGCCTTTCATGATAAATTACAGTTCTATTTCAATATCAGTTGTCCTATTAGAGAAACCAAACATTGCCAAGGCCAAAAAAAAACATGGGTCACCCAAGAAGTAAAATCTTCTTCAGATAGTCTGAAGAATTTGTATATATTGAGTAAGACTTACCCTGAGCTAAAAACTCTACATAGACAAAAAAAAATATCAGCACAAAGTTCTTGTTGAGGCCACAAAGGGTTAGTTTTATTTTAACAAAATCTCTGAATCCTCTAACAAAAACAAAACCACATGGGCTGTTATAAATGAACTTAATGGAAAACAAAAATATCACAAAAATATCTGTCTAAAAATAGATGATACTAGGATTACAGATTCAGATGTAATATCAAACAAATTTAATAAATACTTTATAGATGCATCAGTGGATATAATTAGTAAAATAATTAAACCAAATTTAAATTTTCAGCATTCCAATGATTTTGTTCAAAGTAGTTTGTTCCTATCTTATGTAACAGAGGAAGATATCTTAGACATAATAAAATATCAAATTAAAAACAAAGCATCGTATGGTTCTTATGAAATATCAGGTATAGTAATTAAGAAAATTGCGTCTCAAATTTTGACACCACTGGCTCACATTATAAATGCTTCTTTCAATACTGGTGTTTTTCCCAATATGCTGAAAACTTCTATCATTTCACCGGTATTAAAACAAGGTGATCCTGAATTAATGTCAAATTTTCGACCATTGTCTGTTCCATCTGTGATATCTAAGCTTATTGAATATGCGATGATAAAACAACTTTTATTATTTTTAGATGTCAACCAAATTATCACAAAGGATCAACATGGATTTCGAAATAAATTTTCTACTTCCACAGCCATTAACAGTTTTTATGAGGAAATCTTACTCTCAATTGAGAACAGTGAAAATCCAACTGCCATTTTTTTGTGATCTCAGTCGTGCATTTGATTGTGTGCAACACGATGTACTCCTCGATAGATTGTACAGATATGGTGTTAGGGGAGTTGCCCATAGTTGGTTTGTTTCCTATCTGAAAGACCGGCACCAAATAGTTAAAGTGAAAAATAACTTTAAGATTTCAATGTCTGAATCCGATTATTAATAAGAATGGAGTACAACAGGGCTCCATATTGGGCCCTATATTATTTATTTTGTATATTAATGAACTACCACATGTAATGCCTGATGCGTTTGTATCAGTTTATGCGGATGACTCAACAATGCTATATCGCGAGAAAGACATAAATTTTTACAAGAGAAAATAACAAACTCACTGAAGACCTTCTCTGATTGGTCCAGTAATCAGTCGCTCCTGTTTAATGTTCACAAAACTAAATTTTTATCATTTACATCACGTTCAAATTCTACTAAACTTGATTTAAGTATTTCCATCAATGGTGAGTATATTTTGAGTTGTAGTGATTTGAAGTTTTTAGGAGTGACTTTCGACTCTCATTTATCTTTTAAGACTCATTGTTGGAATGTATGTAAAAAACTCAATTCTAAATGTTATCAATTAAGAAATTTGGGTAAAATACTTAGTCTGCAACACCTTCGTCTTTTTTATTTTGCTGAGGTACAATCGACAATAAGTTACGGTATAACTGTCTGGGATGGTTCTTCTAGTGTAAAGGACGTTTTCAAGGCCCAAAAGTGTATTGTCAGATGTATAGCAGGTGTTCCGTATGGTTGGTCTTGTAAAAACTTATTTAGAGATTTGAATATATTAACAGTGTATGGAATTTATATTTCGGAATTATTGATACTAATTCATAAAAATAAAAGAACTTTTTTATGTAACAGTGATATTCACTCACACAACACAAGAAATAAGAGACAGTTTGTAGTACCCTATCGACATTTAGAAATAAGCAGGAAGTCATCTACTATCTGTGGTTTACTACTGTATAATCAACTTCCTCAAAAATTTTAAAAACATTAATTCAAGTACAGCTTTTAAAAACCAAGTCAAAGAGTACCTAGTGAGCATGTGTCCTTATACATTAGGTGAATATTACGAGGGTGTATCTGTGAATGCCTAAACTGCAACATAACCAAATTTATTATTTTAATTATATGTCTATATTGTACGTTTTTAAAGTATTTTAATGTTTTAAATATTTTTAATGTATTGTTTCCATTTTTTGTAATATTTAATATTTATAATTTTAGTTTTGACTTGCTGTAAACCTAGTTGTAACTTACCTTATCTATCTATCTACTTACATAAAAAATTGTAAGATGAGACATTTCATCATACATTCACCTTCATATGCTTTATCAGCACAATTTTTACATTTTTTATACCCTCTACATTGATTTTTTGTATGACCAAAACGAAAACAATGATAGCATTGAACCACCGGAATCATATATGGCTTTACCCCAAAGGAAATCCTATATATAGAAACCTCTTTTGGAATTTGTTTTCCTGCAAAGGTAAAAGCAACTGTCTCTGTATTTAAATATTTCCCTGAATCATATTTTGATGTTCTTTCGAAACGTCTTACCTCCAAAATTTTAATATTTACTGAGGATGTACCCGAAAAACTAATTAATTCAGAAACACTTACATCAACATTATTTACTACACCCCTACAAGTTACTTTATTAGCAGGAATAAATAGTTCATATCCCTCTTAATCTCTATATTTGAAACTATAAATTTATTAGCACATTCCCATTTCTTAAAAACAACGCTAATTCAATTTTTACTCTTTTTTAATTCGGGTACCGATTCCGTCCACTGAGTTAGTAAAGAAATCTATATTATATTCTGCAAAAAAATTATACAACCATCTTCCTTTGCAACTTAAATCTACAACTTCTTTACACTGTCTACTGTATTACATATCCTTATATTTCGTTAAGCAAAAAACAAAGTTAATAAAATTTATAAATTACTGCAAAAATAAAGGTTTTTTTAAAATCTACAGCTTTTATTTGAACCATTTTCCTTTGACATATAGAAAAAAACGTTTTATAAGCAAAATAATGAATGTTTACACTTTTTATGAATGTTTAAAAAAAAGCAAAACAAAATCAGCCGGTCAGCAGGTCTTAAAGAATTTTTTATATACCTTTTAGAACTTTCAAAAACCTCTTTTTATATTATTCTGTATTCTGTATATAGTCTGTATTCATATAAAACGATTTTTAGTTGAAATCAATGATTTTTTCATAGACTGACTAGGGTAAAAAATGGCAAGCTCGTAAACGAGGCACTTAAAAGACAACACGTGTGTATAACTGGAAACCACTCATCTTATCACACGCTATGTAGACCATACAGTAGGAAATTCACGCGTTTTCGTGAGGTAACAACCGTAGCACGTCAGCGACAATACTAACTACAGAAATTAGAGGAAAAAATAAAAATCGTACACTCTACCAATAGATACAAAAAGGATATTGAAAAATTTTTAGAAAATCCTAAAATCACAAACTTTAATAATAAATTAAGACGCAGAGACAGCTAGGCCTCAAAAGCTCATTAAAATAACATTACAAATATTCACAAAAATTCAAAAGTCTTCAATGTTTTTGGTCAGCAGTGTATTTTTAATTAAGCTTATCACATATTGCGCCAACTAAATTGTTTGTATCATGTATTGTTTGTATTCAAGCCCTATCAATACACCGCTGAATACAACACTGCTATATTTCACTCAATTTTCGAATGTAGTATGATATTAAAATTTCCGTTTCTTAATCATATTTCTACGTTGAACAATGCGCATTGGGGTTTAAATAAACAAGCAAAATCCAAATACTGCATGCGGGCATTTTATGTTGTAATGAGCACACAACACAAATGTAAAAAGTTTTCAATGGAAAACCCTCACGTGACTTACGATCATATTTTATGCATTTTGCGTAACCGCTTACCCAGCGGAATACTCGCCTATAAATAGGCACTTTGCTTTATTAATAAAAAAACCCTTACTGTAATTTACTACTGTCATTAGATAGACATAAAATCAAAGGGAATTCCAGAGGGGCGTACAGGGTGGACTTAAGAAACGGGTTTACAGTGCGTGTTGATAAAATTAAATATTTCGTTTGTACAAAAATCTATGAGAAAATTTTGTACAAAAATTTATGAAAAATTATTATAATTTCGAGTAGGAGAACTGTATTAAACAGGGCCGATTAAAAATAATTGGGAGAGGCATAAAATTAATGAGCCGATTTTCAAATGAGATGATAATGAGAAAAACTGCTACTCAATTATTAATAAAGTAAAAAAAAAACACACAGAATATGAAAAAATGGACTTTTTTATTTGTCCTATTTATAAGTAAAAGCAAGCTTTATTAGTTTTTTCAAATATTTTTTTTATAGATGAACAAAACTACATTTGATTGTCTTTAACCCAAGTTCTCAACATTGCGTAAACGCAACATTTTTAATTGTATTTTTTTTTCAAATATAATTTTTATTGCTAAATTTTATTTAAAACATGACATAAAATACGAATCTAATAAAATATTTTGAAATAATTAAAAAGGTGATTTTTTAATTTAGTCAATATTGAAAAAATCGAAAATTCTTTTTTCATATTTTTGTCGATATAATTTCTATACTATAGTGTATTTTTATGTATGAGAGAGTAATAAAATAAATTATGAATGCAAATCCCTAAACTGTTGATACGGGTGACTCAATGAAAAACAGATATTTGTCAACAAGTTTACAGAAGTATATAGGAAAACAATTTTAAATTGAGTATGACCACCAGGTATAAAGGTTGGAGCAGAATAGAATACAATAGTTGTGAGGGTTGCTAATCCCTAAATAAGGTTGCCAGTGTCGGAGTGATGGAGGTTAACAGGTACTAATGAATTTGCAAGAAATGTAAGATGTTTATTTTATTGGTTATATATAACCAATAAAAGTTTAATAAGTACCTACCTATTTGCAAAATAAAGTTTAATTCTTTAGATAAAATAAAACGTTTTATTTTATCTGAAATGAGTGCATTCCACGAAGTAAGGGTTTCAACAATCAAACATTTAATTCTTTAATTCCAGGAATCTACGACAGTAATTGACTAGATAATTACCTTCTAAACTTATTTCACAGGAAATGTGATAGTGGGTTTTTTCCATTTTGTAGGAAGGTCCAAGTGGCGTATTCAAAATTCTTAACAGTTCACTAAAAGTAGGTACTTCAGTTGCAAGGTGCAGTTTATTGTGTATACTAGTGTTATGGAAAATTTGGAAGTGCCGTGTAAACGCCGAAAAATTGGTCCTTTAACAGTTAATGAAAAAACATTAATATTTAATTGTTTTAAATCATTTACAGACAAACGTTTATGTGAAAGTGTTGATGAGACCGTTGAGTTAGTTAGCAGTACACTTGGTGTTGGGAAATCTACGATTTACAGAGTTATTAAAGAAGAGAAATGTGGTAGTTTTCAAATGCCACGTAATGCTCCAGGGAAACCAAAATTTCAAATAGAATATCATTTTAAAGAAGGACTTCGACGGAAAGTGCATGAATTCTTCTTTAGACAAGAATTTCCAACATTGGATAAAGTGCTTGTCTCAGTTCGAGATGATAAGGATTACCCAGAAATGAGTCGAAGTACGTTATGGAAACTTTAAAAGAAATAGGCTTCCGCTGGAAAAAGAATCCCAGAAAGTCTATTTTATTAGAAAGAAGCGATATTGTCATATGGAGAAGACATTTTCTAAGAACCATAAAGGAAATGAGAAACCAAAAAAGAAAAATATTTTATCTTGATGAAACATGGATCAACGAGGGTCATACACCAAATAAATTTTGGCAGGATGAAACTGTTACAAGTCAAAGGCACGCTTTTGTAAATAACTTATCTACTGGTTTAAACCCACCATCAGGAAAGGGCGCAGGCTGATAATAGTACACATTGGCAGTTCAGACGGCTTTGTTGAAGGTGGTTTATTAACTTTTGAATCAACTCGTACCGGTGACTACCATGAAGACATGAACGCTGATGTCTTTCAAGAATGGTTCGAACAAATGATAGATCTTCCTAAGAACTGTGTAATAGTAATGGATAATGCAAGTTATCACTCCAGACTTATAGAAGGACTGCCCACAACCAAGTGGTTAAAAAAAGACTTGCAGAATTGGCTGAGTTCAAAAAATATTACGTACCATCCCGGATCTATAAGAAAGGAACTTTATTCGTTGTGTGCCCTTCAGAAAGAAAAATTTAAAAAATCCGAAATTGATGAAATTGCCAAAAACCGTGGAATGACAGTACTTAGATCCCCACCATATCATTGTGAATTAAACCCGATTGAACTGGTATGGGCACAGATAAAGAGTGAAGTTTCAAGAAAAAATACCACTTTTAAAATTCATGATGTTAAACAGTTGTTTTTGGAGGCCGTAAATAATGTAAAACCTGAAAACTGGGAGAAGGCAGTAAATCACACTATTAAAGAAGAGGAAAAAATGTGGAAACTGGACAATATTACTGATAAAATGATCGAGCCAGTTATTATAAATCTTGGTTCTGAAAGTTCATCTTCTGAATCTGATTTGGATTTGTAAAAAGTAGCTGTAAGTTTTATATTAATATTTTTATTCATCTATTTAACATACCTTAGACGGTTTTAAAAACTCTTTTTCTCTTTTGTAATTTTTAAAAATTAAAAAAAATGTGAATTTTTTAAAACCCTTTTTAATGTAGGCCAGTCAGTTCTAATATAGTGTGTGATAAAAGAGGTCACTTTTGTTTACATACACATAACACTTTATAACACTGAAATAATTCATTTATTTTTTACAATTATTCAAAGTAATTTTTCAATTAATCTTGAGCACGCCCATGGAGTGGTCGAAGGTACCAGTTAAAATTATGCTAATTACTCTCTCGTACATAAAAATAAACTATAAACATAAAATTATTGTAACTTCGAAAACCTTTTTTGGGTGGTGCTAGAAAGATAACCAATGGAGACACTGTGGACGGCAGCCAGATGGTTGGTGGAGAGCGAGTCGTGGGTTCGAAACTAGCTTTTGGAACCGGGATTGTCCAACGGACGAAATAAGTAAAGATAGGATAAGATATATTAGAAAAGATACAGATATAAACAAAAAGATAGATGGGTAAAATTACCAAAGATAAGATATAAAAAGGGCGCCACTTAACTTTTTTGTGGTTTAAGGAAAAAATTAAGAAACCTTAGAAACCAAAAACGATAAGGAAAGATATTTAGATTATGAGATCAAAGTTAAGGAAAGATATCAATAGTTAATTATTAAATAAATAGACGGTAATATAAGCAAGCGGCTTTACTAGAAAACAGCCCTGCCAGAAGTGACTTTCTTCCTCTCCAAATTTACCAAACTAACCAAGAAAAGGTGAGATAACCCCCACTTAAAATGACAGGCCAGACTGTATCCATTTCTAGGTGGACCAAAATGTTCTAACGAATATCGAAAGTAACGGGACTCTTCTAGTTAGGACGTGATGAAAGATAAATCCTTTTAGATTAGGTTCTTACAGAAAAATACCATAAACGTGCTTTCGACGATGTTTGAGAACTTTCGTGATATTTCGGTAGGTTCTAATAAAATTTGCCGATGGTAAACACAACCACCCACGTATATATTATTTGCAAATACGGCCATCGGCGTCTCTGCAACAGGGGTAAGGGGATTAAGAATTATTTATTATTTCAATTATAAAAAAAATGTTACAATATATTTCTGAAATGATTAATTTACATTGATATATTTATCAGTAGAAAAGGTAGTGTGTCGTATTTCAAAAATATTTTTTGGTTTTTGCTTACCTAATCGATTTCAATAATATTGCGTTTATGGGACGTTGGGATTTCCTGTAATAGGCGCTAAGTTGACAGACTAACGAATTTAGATAATAAAATTTAGATTTCGCATTTTTGTTTGTACAATAATTCTAATTTGATTGGATAAATGAAAAGAACATGCAGTTTGGAGTATTTCCTCATAATCTATCCATAGATGAGAAAATGGTGCCATATTTTGGAAGACATAGTTGTAAGATGTACATAAAAGGCAAACCAATTAGGTTTGGGTTGAAACTCTGGTGTCTATGTAGTTCAAATGGCTATTTATTTAAATGTTTACCTTATGGTGGAAAAACAAGTGCTTATGAAAATGAGTTGGGTCTAGGAGAAAACGTTGTGCTGGATTTGTTGTCAGTTATTAAACGGAAATCTAATCTTCGCATATTTTTTGATAATTTTTTCTCTTTTGATAATCTTTAATGAACATTATTTACTATTAACGACTGAATATTCAAAAGGCAATCCATCGATAAAACAATTGATTTGAAGTGTTAGTTTATTGCAGACACTAAATCTTTTAGCTGAGATGAGATTTTATACTTTTTTCGTACAAGAAAAAATCCTATAAAAATACGTTTCTTTTTATCGATAAGTAATTTGAATAGAGAATAGCAAGTAACCGAAAAAAAGCTACAAATCTTTTATAACTTTTCCTTGTTCGTCATTCAGTAGAGGCGTAAAAAATCAAATCCATTACATCTCTATGGAGTGTTTATAGCGATTTTTACGACGTGAAAGGGCAAAAAATAAATGAAAAATTCTTACTACCAATTTGAAACGTTTCTAAGATTCTGGGATTTGACAGTCTTGGCGCGTGGGTTCATTACCGTTGTCGTTGAGAGTCTTTGTGGGTTTCTCGGTTAATGGTTACGCCTTTTATATAACTTCTAATTTTATTGGTTCATTTTCGTAAAACTACTGAGAAATATTTTTGTCGCCTTATGAGTGCATTGTGTCATTGTTAATACAGGGTGTTCAGTTTCAGTCTTCCTTATTAAAACGATACCGAATGTGTATTGAAGAAAATGAGGTTATTTTGAACATTTATTGTAATATCATATTTATACCGGGTGGTGAATCGTCAAACGGACCATAGGAAACTCAATGAGAAATTTTAAATTGTTGAATTGCTGCTTCCCTAATTATTTTAGATCAAAAGTCATAAAAAACTATTTGTAGAGGACTAAAATCTGAATTAAAAACAATTGTTAAAACCGTTCTACGAATCAAATGTACTTCAAAATTTTGAAAAAATGTGATACATTTTTCAGACCACCCCTAAAAGTTAGGCCACACGTAATGCAAGAATATATATTAGGACGTTTGTGTTTTATCATATTAATGTCAGATGTTTGACAATTCGAATTGTCAATTTTTTTATTTTATAATTAAATTATTAACAATGAATTTTACTAAATACTACTACTACTGAACATTATTACTTTGTGAACAATAAATTATATTGTTTACAAATCGATCAATATAATGAAATGTATTCAGTTGACGAAAAATCGCATAATGTTGTATTCAGGCAATAGCGCGAACCTTTTCCTGCCACTACCGGATCTTTATTTAATGTAAGATATTCTAATTCACTAAAATTTAATTCCATGTTAAGTTAAGTTATACAACAATTCAATGAATTCCAATAATATACTGTTACTGTGATCTTTATTCCTAATAATAATATATGATTATTTCTAAACATAAAACTATAATAAATGTTATAATAAAACATGAATAAAACATTTTTATTATTGCTTTTTTCTCCTCAACTGAGTACATTTTTTAATCAACTTAATTTTTTTTAACAATAAATCACAAAATTTTGGCCATTTAAATCATAGATAAATATAATATACCTAATTGATTTAAATATTGTCAAATATCAGAAACAATAATATGACAAAACGCAACACGTAATACACATTTTTTCACAGAAAAATGTATTATATTTTAGCAAAATTTTGGAATACGTTTAAGTCGTAGAATAATTTTAACAGTTGTTTTCGATACATATTTGAGTCCTCTACAAATAGTTTCCCATGACTTTTGGTGTAAAATAATTAGGGAAGCAGGAATTCAACAATTTAGAATTTACCATTGAGTTTCCTATGGCCCGTTTGCCGATTCACCACCCTGTAGAGGTTATACACATCTTTTGTACTTGATAATTCCTTTAAGCCATTTATTTAGTTGCACGTAATTTTTTAAAGGTTAATGAAAAGGACCGTAACTCAATAAAAACTGTTATGTCAAAAAAGTGATAAGAGGCAAAAATAATGTGTTAAACTAATCCTGCCACAAAATTCATTTGATTTGAACGTATTCAAAAGTTTGGGGGGATTTAGGGCTGCACACCCCCTTAAAAATTTTCTGTGCGCTTAGATTTTGTTGTTTCTTTTTTATGAAAATGCTTTCAGAACAAGAGAGTAACGTATTTATTTTTATTACAAAATGTCAAGTAGTTTACAAGATAATACAAAAAAACAATTTTTATTTTGTAACTTCAAAGGGCTGTAACTTTTTTTGTGTACACTTTTGTGCTATGCTAAGTTGGATTCAATCAATTTATTTTTGTCTCCGGAATGTGTGATTTAAATTATGACTTACCTTTTTGAAACATCCTGTTTACAGTGGGTGGACAAATTAATAGGGACACTACATATATTTTTGTATTTTCTACTTTAAATGGGTTCTTTTACCAAAAAAATTGGTGTTCATATCTGTATTATATTTGACAGTTCTTCTGGTATGATTATTAAAATTTTTGATAAGTCGCAACACTGGTAGACTGCTTATGTAGGAAATAATAATTGCTGTTGCATCTCAGTTGGTCATCGGCTGTTATCGCAGTGAGGCTTAAAAATATTTGCAAGTTGTTTAAAACTTTAAAGTGTTTCTGCTAGGTTTTCGTGTCAGATATATTTAATAGGTAAGTAATATTTTGTTAATTAGTCATTTTTGCTGCTTTTAATGACACGATTTTATTTAAAAACATTGTTCAAAACAAAATTATTTTTTTAGTGTGAGAAAAATTGCAAACTTGTCTCCAGGGAAAATTAGAGAAGTAAAAACGGTATTAAAGCACTCTATACTTTTCCAAAGGTGATAGGAACTACTGCAGGTGTTTCAAAGTCTGTAGTAAATCGAATTAAAGTAAAAATTGACTCAAATGAGGCATTGGAAAATGTGGCAGGAAAAGGATCACTACTCCTCGTACTGACCGTAAAATCAGCGACATTTGTCTCAAAAATCGTAAAAAGAGTGTGGCACATCTGACTACGCTGATAAATAATAAAGAAATTAACGAATGGAGTTCGTGAACAGCGAATATTTTTCAGGTATGCTTCTCAAAACAAAAGTGCATTCGTTCGACGACGTCCTGGGGAGCAGTTCTAACCAGATTGCATTGTGAAGAGGGTTACACATCCGGTTGGTGTCACGGTGTGGTCTCTAATCTCGGCCAAGTATTGGGACGCAATGAGACAGGACCAGTATAAGCGAGTACTTGAAACTCGGCTACTTCCCCAGCTCAAATAATGGTTCCCTGGTCAAAAAAATTTCATTTTTATGAACGATTCTGCACCGTACCACAAAGCTAGAAGTGTAACTGCATTTCTGTCAAAAGAAAATATTTCAGGTCTGCCCTGGCCGGGAAACTCACCTGACATGAACCCCATAGAGAGTATGTGGGAGATAACCAAACGGGAGATCGCCAAAGATGTTATTACAAGCAGCAGTTGATTGAAGATCTTATTAAAGAGTGGCATCATAACCCAAAATTAAAACTCGATTTTATGTAAATTTTTTTTTGCGAAAAAAAAAATAAATGGTTTTACTAACAGAACTCATTGTTTTTGCGACCTTCATGCCACACTCTTTTATACAAAAAATAGATGCAAATTTTAAAACCAATAACTTGCTAAAATAAATCAGTTAAACTAGAAAATTAAGAAATCATCTTACTCTCCCTAAGAATTTGGCCACCCACTGTAATTATACTTCATCACATACCGCCCAAAATTGTATCAAAAGTTTTATGTATATTTTATCCCATCCAATCTAATTTGAAAAGTACGACATGATATTTTCCTACTGAAATCAAAACTACCACATAATTAAATCCAGACGAAATGTATATTGACCATGGATCTACATCGATAAAGTATAATTTCGTCTTTCTTTGTAAATAATATCGGTCGTCTATAAAGAGACCGATATCAAAACAAAAAAGGGGAAAATTACATGTACACCTTCGCTTACTCACGTAAAAGCTTTTTTTGAGTTGCTACTAAAACATTAAACACAAAAATAACATAATACGTCAACATTAGATCCCTTCTAATGGATATGTCAATAAATGTGGCTTTATAGTTTGCTAAGGGTCTCATTTCAGGTGATTTACTCGTTAAAGTTTTGAAGTTTTATGCTGTAAATACAGACTGTTATACGAATCAGAACTTTTATAACAAATAATACAGGTGTAGAGAGAAACCGTTATAAAAAACACTGTAAATATGAAATAATTCCTTTTCCAGATACAAATATCTAATGAAGAACAAATTATTGATTGGTAACTCTAAGCTAATGATGTGTAAAATTGTATTTAGGTCAGTAGTTACTTATGAAAGCGAAGCATGGACTCTTTCAGGCACTAATGGTTGTTAATGCACCAGATAAGACTGGAAGAGTACAGCACGTCGTATTATATTGCCCTTATGTAAAAATACTTGAATATTAGTACATAATTATATACACCTTTCCTCCAATGTTTCTGTTTTTTCTGCAATGCTTTAATATGTTAATATGAGTAGACAGGTAGCCACTTCAGTGAAATTTGACCTTTGGACCACCTCTCCACTCTGAGATCACAAGTATATCTGCCATATCTCTAGAAAAAGATCTAGGACAGGTGTAGGTATGTTCTAATTGTTATAAACCTATTATAAGCTCTTCTAGATCTATTCGAAGTTATTTAAAGCGGTTTCAGTCTGTTATAAGCTGTTCTAAGCCTATTACAAGTTGATCTAGTTTATTACAAGCTTTTCTATATCTGCTCAAAGTTATTCGAGACCCGTGCTAAGCTATTTTAGATATATTCTAAGCTCTGTCAAAGGTGTAAGCTGTGCTGGACATGTTCTAAACCATTTTAAGCTGTTCTAGGCTGTTTTATATATGAATACATTAAAAAAAAGTAATTTAAATATATATAAAGCATTTAATTCTTAGCTAAATTAAAGTAAGATTGAAATTTCCGCGGGAAATGTTATATGTGCTTTCCTGTCCAGTCAGATAGTAGTAGTAGCGCTTCTAGCTGATGTTTGAAATTAACTAGTTAACTAGTTAAAGCATGGCCTTTCTCACCACCATACAAAGACACTCGTTTTTAAATGTGAAGGGAATCTTGAGTAGAACAGGAACAGCATCTCTATCACAGTTCTCCAGCCGCTGGAATATATTTCGGCGGTAGCCTTTATGACCATCTTGAGACTTAAAGTAACGACAAACTCAGCAAAGAAAAATGGAAATAATCATGAATTTAAAATTTGGAACCTTTTTTTTTCGTCTTTATAGAGGAAGGTCTGGAATCTTCAAGACAAGACATCTCCAGGACGCCTGACTGAGCTTAGTGCAGGATTAGTTCTTTGTAGTCCTGACGATAGTTCCCGAGGTAGTTTAAAACAACCTCTTGTCGCCAAGTCTACGCCGAACGCCTTCCATCCAGCCATCCATTATACACATACTGTTAGCAAGGGGGCTCCCTGTGCCTTTTCCATGTTTCCCCACTTGGGTTTTTTTATAGTAATACCGTTCGAGGTAGCGTGAGGAAAACCCTCATCGCTCCTAGATTACTTAAGGCTGAAGAAAAATATGCTAACAATAATAATAACACTGACATTCTATTCACATAATTTCAATACTTTGTTGGAAAATTAACCCGAAAATGTAATGAATCCTTAACTGGCCTAATTACAGTTAAGGAGTCATTACCACAGGGCATTAAATGGATTTCACTTCTAATTGAATAATATCGATGATGTGTTGAAAATTTATATATCTATTTTAACATTTATATCTGAAATATTGTATTCTCGTTAACCACTCGTGTTTATTTCCACGCTAATATTTTATTTATTTAAAACTACATATGCACCACCTCATTTAACTCGAGCTATATTGATTACTACAAGTTGAAATATAAATGTTAAATGTAGGTACTTTTGAATAAAATAATCAATAATAGGCGATTGCCTTTCTCTATCTGGGTCATGAAAAATCCGTAACTTTTTACTATTACCTGGAACACTAAATCTTTACAAGTAAAATAAAAGTGCGGGTCATACATGTGGACTGTAGATAAAATTATATTTTTATCATGCCATAGAAAACCAACGATGACAAGATAGGTGTAATTAGTCTTTTCAATATTATGTACACTCCGCGTCATAGAAAACGGGCCACCCCAAATATTTAAAATATTTTCAAAATTATTATTTATTGCTACAAAATTAAGCATTTATTTTTTTTGTATATTGAATTAATATTATTTTATTTTTAATGTGTCTTGGATTATTTAAGTGAAATGAGTTGTTGTGAAAGCAAACCTAACCCTGTAACTGGATTGAGGATATTCGTAGAACCTATAACAAAACAATTTTGAGAAAAAGTTGTTTACAATTTGATCAATTTTCAATGAAGCGATTGCTTTGAGAAATGTTTGATATTGTAAAAGGTTCTAATGAGTTTCAAACGCATCTCAGTATACAGGAGCCGCCTTAGTGTGAAGTAGTCTTGAGTTAATAACGATGGAGAATTTTCAAAAATTGGTTGAAATTGTAACGTTACTGGGAAGTGGATTAAGGCAAAGATAAGTTGCAAGATAAATGAATGTTAGTCGTTCGACTGTACAAAGGACCTAGCAACGATTTATTGTAACAGTATCTCACCAACGACGACCTGGTACGGGTCCAAAAAGGAAACTTTACTTTCCCCAGCTCACAAAAGATGAAGACTCTATTTTGCTCGTGAGCACATCAATTGGACAGCAGACGATTGGAGCAAAGTATTGGTTAAGGATAAGTGTAGAATGACTGTTTATGGTAAAGACGGCGCAGTAAGGTCTACAGACCTGGACAACGTTTCGCTGGTTTCACTCGGGCACCACAGGTTGCTGTTGGTGGTGGTTCAGTAATGTTTTGGGCAGGGATTTCTTTTGATGCGCATTCGGATCTCATCGTGATCGACAGAGGTGCGTTAACAGCAGTAAGGTACATAACGGAAATCTTACATCATGTGATGTCCTATGCTGAATTTATTGGCAATGAATTCCTGTTAATGCAGGATAATGCTAGACCACACATGGCAAGGATAGTAACGGGGTACCTTGACGAGGTTGGTATTCCAAAAATAGACTGACCTGCTCAAAGCCCCGATTTTAATCCTATTGAGCATATATGGAACGTGCTAAAAAGTCGCGTTAGACGTCGCATACCTGCTCCAACAACACATAGAGAGCTTCAGATGGCACTTATTGAGGAATGGGTCACTTTTCCCCAAAGAGATATCCAAAACGGTAAAAATTCCATGCCAAATCTAACGCGGAGTGTCATTCAGAATCGAGGTTGAACTCATTACAGAAAATGGATACCAGCTTTTTAACATACAGTTCATTGTTGTTTTAAAAACTGTAAGTTGATTCTTTCAATAAATTTCCTATTTTCCTTAATTTTTTTACTTTCGATTGATGTTTTACGATTATAATGAAATTTTATACTAAACGAGTTATTGATTCAATATATGTACATACAAAAAAATAAATGTTTAATTTTGTAGCAATAAATAATAATTTCAAAAATATTTTAAATATATGGGGTGACCCGTTTTCTATGACGCGGAGTGTATATTAAATGACTGGTTTTTACAATTACTGATATAAACATTACATCGACTTAGTTGTAGGTACTCCAGTGTCTATGAAAATGGCATCGATCGAATTTTATTAACTCATATATACAATGGTATAATTATACTACTAACCCTACACTGGTGGCGCCCCATATCGGAACACCAGTGGTGGCGCCAAGTCTGCCAGACCCAAAATTCAATAGTTTATTACTTAGAAAATCAAAACAATACTGGTATATTATCTAGCCTTACTTCTTTATGAATATCATTTAAACAATCAAATGTAATTTGGGCCCAATAAATAATATAACCTTCCAAAATAATTAATCAATACTTTACTTTTATCGTGTCCGGACATGTCATTCATTAAATTTCGGCCCAGTATCGGGCTACGTCGGTTCCATCTTTGTTGGCGAGCCACAAATCTTCAAGGGTACATCGATGAGGACAGTTTTCTGCATGTAAGAAGATGTTCCATATTCTGTGTTTCTCCACAGTCACAGTTCACATCATCTTGGTCTATTTTTCCCCATTTTGCCATGTTTTGCCATGATTTTACTGTAGCGACCCCAGTTCTTATCCTATTCAAGGTTTTCCTCTTTTTAAAGTCTAGGGTCTGGCCGGTCCATTGAACCTGGGGAAGTGGAAAATACTCAGGCGGTTCATCCTGCACTGTTCCAAGGAAGCTTTTCCTAGATTTTAGTAGCTTTCGTGGTGTTCGAGCTTTGTATAGGGCATGCTGATCGTCCGCAATCTGTTTAATTTTCTCTGTGTTCTGCAGCGCCTCTGCGTGTTGAGGGTTCTGCAAAACTCGCTGCTCTATATAGATTTGAAAGTGGCGCTGGTTTCATGCACCCCGATACTATCCTGCACGTCTCATTTAGCGCAGTATCAACTTGTTTGGTGTGGGCAGATCTGCTCCAAACGGGGCACGCATATTCAGCAGTTGAGAAACACAGTGCATGTGCCGTTGTTTTTAAAACGTCAGGACGTGCGCCCCATTTACTTCCCGTTAGCTTTCTGAGTATGCTGTTCCTAGTTGTTACTTTCCCTCTTGTTTTATTCAATGTTGTCTGTAGGTGAGGGACCGGTCCAGAGTTACTCCAAGATATATAGGTTGGTTTGTGTGTTCTAATGCATTACCATCCCACACAATTTGGAGTTTTCGCTTGGCTTCCTTTGTGCGAAGGTGGAAAGCGCAGACTTGAGTTTTAGAGGGATTGGGTCTCAGAGAATTCTGCAGGTAGTACGCTGTCATTGTTTTTAAGGCAGTTTCGAGTTTCTCCTCCACTTCTTCAAAACTATTTCCTTGAGCACATATTGCAAGATCGTCAGCATAGAGGAAGTGCTTGGTTTCGGTCGGAGTAGGTTGGTTGTTTGTGTATATATTGAAGAGCATTGGTGCTAAAACACTTCCCTGTGGGAGGCCGTCTTTTTGAACTTTCCACCTACTTACTTTACCCTCCAGCATAACGAAAGAAATTAATCAATGATGGATGTTCATGAATTGTGAAAAATAAAATAAGGGTTCATGCAAATTAACTTTTATTTTACCAAGGGTACAAAATATTAAAATATAAGATTTATTTGTCAAACTTGATCCTATGAGTTGCACTTTTAATCATTTTGTGGATGCAATATACAATCAGGTCACTGAAACTGGGTATGTGTTAACCCTTTACCGCAAAATTTTTGTTTTTTTGTTAAAAATAAATTCTCAGATACGAATTTTAATTCTATTTTCACGTAAAAATATTGAAAAAAATCTAGCTACGAGGGTAAAACTTTTTGGTGCCAAATATGGAACATCATCATCCCAATAGGGAAAATGATCAAGCCCAGAATCAAAGAGATCTACACCTCTCATGTAGTTGTTGTAGATTAGGACACTGTTAGGACAAGGTATCATTTTATGTATACTTTCTTGTTTGAAAAATCTTCTTTTTTCTCCCTTTGGTTCACTTTCAGCATATGTTGACATTGTAGTAGCGGTTTTATTATCAAACCAGGACACTACACTGGCATTCACATTGTCTATAATGGCTATTTTCTCTACCATATAACTTCTGCCGCACTTCTTCATTTCTTTCTCAGCTGATATCACAACTCCAGGAACTCGATTAAGTCCTACTATTCCCAAAGATAAAATGCACTCTTTGGTCAGATATATCATAAGAGGTATGCTGGTGAACCAATTGTCAAAAAATAACTTGTAATGTTGATGTTTTGGTATCTAATCTGCTAATTTGACAACCACGTTGCTGCTCATACTAAGATTTTGTGCTCCTAGAGGTACAATATTACTCTGGGAACCAGCAAACAAATTTAAGTCATAGCTTAATCCCGAAATACCACTCAGCACAAAGTTTATGAAGCCCACTTATGTGGTTTTTTTGGTTATACTGCTTTAGCTGGCTTCGCGCTTTTGTAGTGTTGGTATAATCTCTCGTCTACAGCTAGAAATTCTTTTTCGGAACCATGAGTAGTCGTTCTTTGATTTGGCTCAGAACAGGTCTAATTTTGAATAATCTGTCATGTCCAGGCTGATCATTTTAATAATGTCATCATTGTTATTAAAATGCAAGAAACGTTTTATCTCATCGAATCTGTTACAGCTCATCACATCGCTAACTGTTCGGTGGCCAATATTGGCATTCCAATAGTGTCTTGTTGATGGAAGTTGAATTATCGACATGTAAATAGTAATTCCTATAAATTGTTCTATTTTATATTTTTTTATATTAGCTGGTTTATCTGGACGTTGTTGTACTGAGTATAAATTTTATTAGTCTGTGATATGCTCTATAAGACTATCAGGAAAGAGAAACTTAAAAAACTGGACCGGAGTTTCTAATTGTAACATCGAATAAGTAAATTTTCAAAACCAGTAAATTTTCTATCATTTTCTGATCTTCTCAGATTTCCTTTCACCCAATTATGAGATTTCTTCCTTTCATATCGTAGTACTTTCAGACAAAGGGGTATCATCATCTGAGGAATCTGACTATATGGCTAGTCTATGTTTTAATACTTATATTTTACCCTGTATTATAATCAATTATATTATCTTACTCTACTTCAAATTTTTGCTGAGTAGCTCTATACAGTTTTTTTATGATATTAATGCCGTTTAAATCACTACTTTACGACTTATATTCCCTGTTTCAAGGACATTAATTTCTCATCACTTCTACCCTTGTGATAGCTTATACATATACACAGCATAGATCCCCAATTCAAATTATGCTCTGGAATTTCAGTTATGTTTATATAATTGGAAGGAGAGTTGTGGCTAATCCTCCAAATAAAAGTTAGTCCAATCTGTTTGACAATTTTCCTTCACCAGTCTACGGTGGATCAATTTCCTAATGATATTTTAATGCAGCAGGGGTTAATAAAATGAAAAGGGGAGAAAAGTTTGATAGAATTTTTGATTATGGACCTCTTTTTTTTGTCTCAATTTTTATCAAAAATGTATTTATTTAAGGAACACATCACGTCATCCAAAGATTACTGTTGATTGCGAAACCTACAGTTTGATTCGTCTAATCATATCAAAGGGTTATTAGTGACTGTATAATTAGTGAGGGTTAAAAATTACAACTTATACATATTTATAAATTTAAGCTAGTTTCTTAGCTTTTCTATGGGACACATCTCGCCTTGAAGCTGGAAGAGATTGTTGTATAAGGTATATTCTCTATTTGAAAAAATATAATAAGCAATTATATTTCATTTATTTCATCAAATTACAAAATAAATTTTGTTTTTGACAGGTCAAAGTATACAAAAACGGCGTTCAGTAAACATCAATAAATAGAACTACCATGTTGTTACGTATCATTGTAACAAATCATGATTCTCTCCTCACATATTTCTTTATCGACGAACTTAATACGGCTGTGTATATATTTCCTTCTCGATAAACATCCAGTCCTGTACCATATTTACTTTACCACAAAATCGAGTTTTCGTTAAATGTCTTTTTTTAGTTTTTATTATCTCATAAACCTGACCTTTTGATATATATTCTAAAAAAGATTACTTACATAATATGTGAGGCGTCAATCTCATACGACTTTATGGATATAAAAAAAACAATTTGAATCAATCCTTTTGCATATAAATCACACCTTGTTGTATACACTATTTACACAATACTCGAGGTGCTAATCTTAGGAATCAATAAAACTAGGTTAGACCTGCTTTTATGGCCATGAAAAACAATTTGAATCGCCACTTGCATTTTTGCTGTTCTCCCACTAAAAGAGTTTTGTAATAGTCGATCATAAAAACATTTTATTGATTTTCTTATTCACAAAGTAGTAAGTCATAAAAATATCGTAAAATCTCCCCTGTCTACAAATCACCAGAGACGATAGAATGAGGAAATATGAAGCAGAGTGGAAGTAGAACGCTCAATTACAAAAAACTTGGAATGCAGAGCTCTGCAATGGTATGAGCATATACAAAGATTACCAAAGCACAGGTAGTTGAAAAGAATATTGGATTGGATCTTCCGGGAAGAAGATGGAGAATAAGATCTGCTGAAGATGGAAAACGTACATAGAAAATGCTGCGATAGATAAAGATCTCAGAGGTGACTGAAGGAATAAAGTGCTGTGGAGGATGAACACGGCTAACTTATGATGAAAAATACGAAGAATAAGGACAGGAAATAGTGGCAATTTGTGTGCCTAACAAAAGGGACTTACCTCAGATTTTTGTCCCTAACAGTATAAATAGGTTGCTTGGATTATCTACATACTATCTATCTATCTATCTAATTAGCTTTCTTCGGTCCATCTTTGGACATAGGCCTCCCCAATCCTTTTCCATTCTTCTCTGTCCTGTCGCTACAGTCATCCATCTAGAGCCCACGTGCTTCTTGATATCATCTGCCCATCTCATCTGGGGCCTTCCTCTGCTTCGTTTATATTCCCACGGTCTTCAACTTATAAGAATTTTGTTCCATCGTCTTCTTTTTGTCTTATATTGTGTCCGGCAAATCTCCACTTCAATTTTGCAACTTCTTGTCTAACATCCCTCATTTTTGTTTTCTCTCTTATCCACTCGTTTCTCTTCTTATCCATTAGTCTTATGTGCAACATTTGTCTTTCCATTGCTCTTTGAGTTTTTATGATTTTGTCCATGTTTGCCTTTATAGATGTCCACGTTTGGGAACCATAAGTAAGAACAGGGAGTACTCATTGATTATATACTTTGATCTGTGCTGTGGATATCTTTTGTTAAAAACAAAACTGTACGAACTACAAAAAGATAATTCCATTTCTAAAAATGTCCTGCTTACAACCCAGGGAAATAAGTTTTTTTTTTCGTGACACTCGTCCAGCCAGACAAACGACAGTTGGGTTGATTAGTATGGTGGTGATATGGACCTCTATAACAAATATCTATATGTTTCCTGTACTATATTAATGTCAAAAAACGGTAAATATTCGCTTTTTCCGTCTATCAAAAAATAAGTAAAGCATTTGAAACCAATTTGAGAATAAGAAACTTATGTCATAAAAAAATTTCAAAATGGCGTTTTCTAAATGTTTATATCCTTATTTGTTGCTTAGAAAGTTGCAAAATAAGTTAAAAATTTTGGTTTTATATAAATGTTAATAACTTTTTTTTTTAAATAAACTTATAACCTTAATATTACATAATAACGTTGGGTGTTGCGGTGCTTAAAATATGTTAAAAATTTCGATCGGTCAAATAGTTTAAAAGTTATTTCTTTTATTTATCCCAAATGAAATTTTTTGCAACAATATAATTCAGAAAATTATATAGTTATATTAATTATACTGGTAGCTTCTGAAAGAAGAAGATTTATTGTTGCTACGTGTTCTCGACTTTTTGTATGGAATGGAAAGCTGGACACTAAAAGTGGATAATATAAAGAAGTAGGAATCATTTGAGATGTGGTGCTATAGAAGGATTTTGAAAATACCATGAACCCAACGAGTTACAAATGCAGAAGTGTTAAGAAGGCTACAAAAGAATTGCGAAGTCATAAAGCACATCAAAAAAAGAAAGCTGGAATATTTAGGTCACGTTACTAGAGGTGCGAAATATGAGATATTAAGGCTAAAGTGGTAAAAGATCCATAGGAAGTCGAAGAATTCCCTAGCTAAGAAACCTAAGAGAGTGGTATAGTTGTAGCTCAGTAGATCTTTTCAGAGTAGTCGCCAATAAGTACGGATAGTTATGATGATAGCCAATCTCCGATTGGAAAAGGAACTACAACAAGAAGAAAACAACTGAGGAAAAATAATTTGGCAAAAACATGTCGATTTTTTGCTTATAAACAATTAGAATAATTTTTTAACCATTGACTGCAAGAAAATAAAATAATCTAAGATACTTTGGGACGAAGTTAATGCTTTTTTAATAAATTGGTAACAGCTTTGTTTGTAACAATTAAGAGACCCTATTAGCGTCATCTGAGAGAACATACTTTAAAGTTCTAATGTGAAAAATTCGAAAAGGATTGCATTTTAATGAAATCGTTCACAAAGCTTCAAAATTGTGGTCCTCAAATTTGGTCGGTTTTAATAATAATAATAGGAATAGCGTTTATTGTCCAACAGAATCCGTTTATAGGACAAAATACAATACTAAAGTTAAATGAAATATTAATAATTCATAGGTACTAACTAAATAACATATTTTTCGAGTATTTTACCTTAACATAAAGAAACTACTTAATCACCTAGGTAGATCTCAGCCATCCTAGTAAGCTGCTTTAAACTGCAGTGAAATATATCGCAGTAAGCACTTAAGGAATTATAATAGTTGCACATGAGAACTAGAGGAGAATTTAACATAAGATTAGTTCTAGCTTGTGTATTTCTGAACGTAATCGAATTTCTCACTGGATAAGATGGAACGTTAAAATTTATTTGTCGAAGAATATCAGGGCAGTCAATGAGATTATGTAGTAGCTTGTACATGAATATTAGGGAGGCATTAATTCGTCTAGATTCTAATGATACTACGTCCAAACCGCTACACAACTCGCTATTGCTGATGCCCCTCCTGGGATATATGTCGTTAATTTTGAAAGACAAAAATTTTAAAAATTTACGCTGCACGTGCTCTATAATTTGGATGTGTACATCATAAAAAGGTGACCAAATGACAGAAGAATATTGCAGTTTACAGAGTACAAAAGTGTAATAAAGTATTACATTTTGTGTATTGAAATTAGTGAGATTTCGACTATTTCTAATTGTGAATCCAAAAGATTTAAGTGCTTCTTTAACCTTTAAATTAACATGTTCAACAAAGGTGAGTTTATAATCAAATGTAACTCCAAGGTCTTTAATTTTATTCAAACGTTCAAGTTCATTGCCATCGATAATATAAGGATGGTATATATTAGACTGTTTCCTAGAATAACTAACTACTTTGCACTTATTGGCATTAAGATTCAAATGATTTGCATTACACCATTCATGTACACGATTCAGTTCACTCTGCAGAAAATGACAATCATTAAGGTCGCTTATCAATGAATAAATCTTTAAATCATCGGCATAACATAAACATGGTGCAGAAATTGATTCACACAGATCGTTAATAAATAACAAGAACAATAATGGACCTAGATTAGAACCTTGTGGAAGAAGAAGAAGCTAGGTACTTTTCCGATTTGTAACCATTATAAGCAACAAACTGCGTTCTATTTGACAAGTAAGACCTCATAAAAGTCACGGCATCCTCAGAAAGACCAAAGAGACACAATTTAGAAAGTAATACGCCGTGGTGAATTCTGTCGAATGCCTTCGTAAAGTCAGTATATATGACGTCAACTTGACTTCTATTATCTAGGGCTGCTGAGATATATTGTGTGACCATTAATAAGTTTGTCACAGTGGACCGATTGGAGACAAAACCATGTTGATATTGAGACAGCTGATTACGAGTGCGTGAATAAATACGATTATACAAAACTATTTCAAAGACTTTCGATAGATTGCAAATAATGGAAATTGGTCTGTAGTTTTCTACCTGACCCTTTTCACCAGTTTTGAATATTGGGCACACTTTTGACTCCTTCCAGAGACTCGGATATTCCTTGTTAAGAAGACATAAATTAAAAATTTTTAATAGTGGCACAGTTAAGGCACCTATACAATCCTTAACCAAAAAGGATGGAATATTATCAGGTCCACACGTCATTTTGTCTTTCAATTTCTTACTAGCAAAAATTATCTCAGACTCTAAAATAGGATAAAAATTTAAGTAATCTGCGTTAACTGAGGAAGAGTTAGCCTTGAAATTAATATCTGATGACAGAAAAACACTCTTGAAAAATTCTGCAAACACATTCACAATATTTTGTGGGTCGAAGGTAGTAATGTCATTATATTTCATCACACCAGGAATTCTTGAACTATTATTTTTTTTGATTTACATAAGACCAAAACTTCTTGGGGTTGATGGATAAAGCAATTTGGATATTCTCGACATATACATTGTATGCCAAACTGATTTTTGATTTGACAAGGTGTCTTAACCGTTGAAACTCAAGCAAATCACAATGATTTTTGAATCGTTTAAATTGTTTTCTAAACTTTGCTTTTAATTTGATGTTGTGAATGATATCAGCATCGAACCAGGGGGGGGTATTTATGGCTAAAGTTTTTTATAAACTGGAATATACTTATTAAACACAGAAAAAATCTTATCATAAAAGTTATTTAAAATTTCATTAACGTCATTAGAAGTATCCAGAGAATTCCAATCCGTTTCATACAGTTCTCGATATAAAGCAGGAAAATTTGCTTTTTTAAAGTTGTACTTCAAACCACACTTAAATTTATGCTCTTTTACAAATATATCCGTAAATGTTATTAGAAGAGCTGGGTGATGAGAGTCTTCATAGACCAAAGGTGAGTCATCATGCTTCACTTCACAACTGAAATGCGATAAGACCAAATCTAGCAGTCTACCCAAATGATTAACAACATTGTTAAATTGTCTAAGGCCAGTAGAGCCCGCAAAACTTAAAACTACAGAAGTTTTGAAATCAGACATATCATTATCTATAAACATTGAAACATTAAAATCGCCTAGTACTATACAGTCATTATTTAAGTAATCAAATTGTCCTAAGCAATCGAGAAAATATTCAAAGTCTACCAAACTTAATCTATCAGGTAAATAAACAACAACTATATAAAAATATTTGTAACCAATCCGGCATTTGACAATAATAAGATCAATTAGTGGAAATTATGCGTCGAGTTTTGAAACTAGTGAGAGCGCGGAGGGGCAAGGAGCTTTTAAACTGTATCTCTGTTTTTTTGTTTATGGATTTGGACCTTTCTTTTTTTTTTATTTGTATGTACTTTTTGCGTACATTACGAATGTGTATTATTTAAATAAATAGATTGTTAAATAAACCATCTAATTTGTTTAAACAATTTTTTTTTCAGTTCTTAATTTTTTTGGAAATATTTGAGGTAATTTTTATTGTAAAAAATAAATATTTTTGATTAATATATACCTCTTCAATAACCTTGTTGGTAACAGTGGTACTTTTTTTGCTTTTTTCTCTGGTCTATTAGTTGGCCATTCTTTTAATGTTACTTCACAACTATATCCTTTTAGTAGATGCAAGTCAATCTTCCCCTTCTCTCATGAGCGACTGAAGATCGCCAAGTTCCTATGAGTTTAACCCGTTAAGATCTTGTCATCTATATAAGACATGTTACTTATTACTAAGACTGTAGAGATTATACAAACAGATAGAGCAGAAGATACAAGGTGTATTGATATTATATTTACTTTTGTTATAACACAAAACCCGACAGTAATTACATTACATATATATTCTTGAATGTATTCCTTTGCAATAACGTAAATTAGAATGCCACTAAAGGATGTATCTTCTAATGTTGAAATTTTGTTGCAGGGGGACACGGTGTGATGGATGTCGGCACCGTCGTGGTCTTGGGGAATGGATAATGAACAACCCCACCAAGAGTTAGTTAAGTGTGTGGTGGTGGGCGACACAGCCGTCGGCAAAACTCGGCTGATCTGCGCACGCGCGTGTAACAAACAAGTCTCATTGGCTCAACTGCTAGCCACTCACGTACCCACAGTATGGGCCATCGACCAATACCGCATCTACAAGGACGTCTTGGAGAGATCATGGGAGATCGTGGACAGCGTCAACGTCAGTCTGAGGTTGTGGGACACCTTCGGAGATCACGAAAAAGACCGAAGGTTTGCTTACGGGAGGTCAGATGTGGTAAGTATCAACTATATCATAATCTATTGGTCTATATGCAATGTTATTACTTATCTTATTCAAAGATACAACTTATGCTTTAAAGCAATTTGTGGTGAGTCAGTTGATCTTAATCTGGATATACGACTTGGAGAGAAAGTAGACAAATAATATTAAAAGAATGATCATCAAAAGATGTCTACAATGTAGATGAAACAAGACTTTTCTATATTTCTACAGTGCCCAACAATACGTTCGCTTTGAAAAATAACGTTTTCAAGTTTAGCAGCAACAAATTATTGAAATGATAATTTCATTATAAGGCATGGACTGAACTACTAACTCATAATACGGACGGTATCAAATTCATAACAACCTTCCCTTACTCGATCAGGCAGGTATTCCAAAGATTATTTGTCAAATTCATCATTAAAGGTCATTAAAGGATCTAATGAGACAAAGTATTCTATGAATGTAATAGTATCTTCTTCTTATGGTGCCTATCCGTTACGGATGTTGGACACTAACATGGCTATTCTGACTTTGTTGACTGCTGCCCTAAAAAGTCCGGTAGTGGTTAAGTTAAACCATTTTCGCAGGTTATGCAGCCAGGATATCCAGCCAAGTAATAGTATAGAGATGCCTATAAATCCAAAAATAGTACTACTATTAGAAGAGTTGCTTCGTGAAAAAATTAAAGAGCGAAAAGAAAATAGAGATAATTATCTGCCCAAGATACAACTTTTACAAAATTCATGCTTTTTATATAGTGTTAAGAGTTTTTAATTTAATTAGGTCTTTTTTAAAGTATATTTCAACAAATTAATACATAACTCTTAATTTTCACCCTTATTGATTTCAACTACATTCGTAGGGCAATGGTTTATGGCCTTGACAGTAACCTTTAACCTCAATTTGAAGATTTGTATTTGTAATGAACAGTTCCAAACAAATAGACTTTAGTACTATCTTAGATTTCAGTACATCGTTCTTTTGTTAAATGATAAAATTAGTTGATAATGAGAGTTTGTTATATATTTCAGGTGTTGCTATGCTTCAGCATCAACAACCCAGTCTCCCTACGCAACTGCCGGTTGATGTGGTATCCGGAAATTCGTCGTTTTTGCCCCAGCACCCCCGTCATTCTGGTCGGCTGCAAGAGCGACTTACGGTAAATATTTTTATTGTTATATCATATTTTTAAGTATATGCGGTTTTAAAATAGAAATAGAGAAGAAATAAGTACTACTATAGTTATTTTAACATTTTTATATGAAAAATTGTAGTGAGTTACTCGTCAAATCTAGAAATTACTTTTAAAATCTTGACCTTCGATACAGAGAGAAGACAGACGTTGTTTTGGGCTGATATGCAAGCTTTGTGACGAAAAATTCAGATTTTCAACCAAATCTGTGCTTTCTACGACATACAAATCAAAGAAACGATGAATAAATCGACAGAGAGAATCTAAGCTTGCATTCCACATCATATCGCTTCATCTAAGTAAAAACCTTTTATTGACTGGCTTCTAGTACTCAAAATACGAGTAAATAAAGATATAGAAAAGATAGTTAGGTATGATTTCACGTATAGTGCTTCTACACTTCGCTTATACGAATTTCGTTCTTATTAGCTAGGAAGCCCTTCCTACTGATTCGCTCTGATGAGACCTAATAAGGTCGAAATGCATATAAGTGATAGTTTAGCAATAATTTTACTGAAAAAGTATGAAAATACCTAACTTTGTTATCAAATTGTATTGTTGTTTGCATGCCCTTTAAGTTCTTCTCATACTCGTTTAATATGCATATTTTTATTTTTTCTCCTCGTTCTATTTTTATCTTTTTCTTCTACTCCTTTTTCTATTTTCTGGATATATTGTCCTTGAAAGCAGGTTGTCTTAACAAGTATCGCGCCAACATTACAATTATAAATCAACTAAAAGTCAACAGAAAACTGGTTTTATTGGGAATTATTGGTCATGGTCTACACGAAGCTTTTCTAGCACCCCAAAACAGGGAAGAATGGAGGTCAACAGACATAAGAAGAAGATAGATAGAACTAGGAGGCAACAAACTAACATACTGCGACTTTTGCAGATTGTTTCCCTTTCTGTCTGCAGTTTGATGCTTCTGGTTTTTCTACTCTGAGTTCTAGACATTTCATAGTTACCGGCAAACTCATATGACTCAAATGATTTTTAAGCCTACAGTATCCAATCACCAGTCCCACTATAATCCTAATAATCTTTCAACTGGGCGTATAAATTTGGCTTGATACCATTTGATAAACTCTTTGGTCTGTCTATGACCAAATTGTCTATGACCAATATGAAACAAATTGACGTGAGAAAACTGAATGAACAACATATAAAAGAGAAAACAATAGTGAACATTAAAGAAAATTTACAAAATATAGAGAAACTGAATAGAAATACTGATAACATAGACCAAAAATGGGAGAATATTAAACATGCCGTAATGTTGGCAGGGAGAGAAAATTTAACACCGAAAGAAAGGAAACATAAAGAATGGATGAATGAGGAGATACTACAGTTGATGCGTGAAAGAAGGGTACACAAAACAAATAATCCAATAAGATACAAAGAAACAGATAAACTGATAAAAAAGAAAATAAGAGAAGCTAGAGAAAGATGGCTAAGTGAGCAATGCCAGGAGTTGGAACAATTGGAGCGAAAATATGACTTTTTTAATCTACACAAAAAGATTAAAGAAATGACAGGAAGGAGAAGAACAACACAGACAGGACAGATCAAAGATACAGATGGTATAATTATAACAGATTTACAACAAAAAATGAACCGATGGACAGAATACATATCACAACTGTTTGATGACAAAGATAGACAAGAAATCTCAAACGAATATACAGATGATACAGGGCCTGATATAATCAGAGAAGAAATAGAATATGCAATCAAACAAGCAAAAAGTGGTAAGGCCCCCGGTCCTGATGAAATTCCTGTAGAACTGCTCAAACTTATGGACGATGAATCTATTAAAACACTCCTAGATCTATTTAACACAATATATAGAACTGGAATAATACCTAGGGAATGGCTCCGTTCGACCTTTATACTACTGCCAAAAAAGGCAAATACAAAGGAATGCAACGAATCTCGTACGATAGCTTTGATGAGTCATGCTCTAAAACTGTTCTTAAAAATAATCCATAATAGGATCTATAGGAAATTAGACGTAGACATCAGTAACACTCAGATGGGATTCAGAAAAGGGCTGGGTACAAGGGAGGCTCTGTTTGCAATGAACGTTCTTTCACAGAGATGCTGAGACATGAACCAAGAAATTTACGCCTGCTTTATTGATTTCGAAAAGGCCTTTGACAAAGTACAACATGAACCACTAAGACAAGTTCTAATAAAGAAAAATATAGACAGCCGAGATATTCGAATTATATGCAATCTATATTGGAATCAAACAGCAAATGTCAAGGTTGAGGGCAGACTAACAGAAGAAATTCAAATCCGTCGAGGAGTCCGGCAGGGATGTATCTTATCGCCACTTTTATTTAATCTGTATAGTGAAGCTATCTGTGAACAAGCACTCGAGGAAGAAGATCTTGGTCTGATAATAAATGGTGAGACGATCAACAATATAAGGTATGCTGACGATACAGTTCTCCTAACGGGAACGCTAGTAGAACTACAATATCTCGTTCAAAGTCTCAATATATACTGTAACAGTTACGGCTTGAAAATTAATTTGAAAAAAAACTAAATTTATGGTAATTACGAAATCAAAGAACATCAGAGCTAATCTTGTAATAGACAATACAACGATTGAGCGTGTGCCCTGTTATAAATATCTAGGTGCTTGGATCACAGACGATACTGATCAAACAAAAGAGATTAGATGTAGAATAGAAATCGCTAGATCAGTCTTTAATAGAATGCGCAAACTCTTTTGCAATCGAGATATCAATATAAAGTTACGAATACGAATGCTGCGGTTTTATGTCTTTTCTACCCTGTTATATGGAGTTGAGGCTTGGACACTAAAACAGTTGACCATAAAAAACATCGAAGCTTTCGAGATGTGGTGCTATAGGCGCATTCTCAGAATATCATGGATGGACCGCGTCACTAACACGCAAGTACTCCAAACTTTAGACAAAAGATGCGAAATTCTAAATGAGATAAAAACTAGAAAGATGGAATACTTGGGGCACATTGTGAGAGGTGAAAAGTACGAACTTTTAAGAAACATCATGCAGGGCAAAATTAAGGGCAAAAGAAGTGTGGGAAGAAGAAAAATATCGTGGCTTCGTAATCTACGTGAATGGTTCGAGTGTAGTTCGATTGAACTTTTTAGGCGCGCTGCTAACAAAGTCGCAGTGGCCATGATGATTTCCAATCTCCGCTAGGGGTGGCACGAGAAGAAGAAGAAGGTCTGACTATGGACATAGAAGGACTTAATAGTTATCAAATGGTTAATTTCCCTGTTTTTCGAGATTTATTTTGCATATATGTGTCAATTGCAACCATTTGCGTGTGATCGCAATTCCGATCCTCGATTCACGAAAGCTTCCGGGGCTATACCGGCCTTGTTTGTGGGCTTTCCAGCCTTCTTTGTCAGTATTCCCCAGGGATTTAATAATGAAGCCTTCCACTGCTTTAAGCTATATGAGGTCAATTTTTTCTTTGGAGAAAGAAGAAGCAGTCTCTGGAAACTCATTTCTAACTAGCTAGGCATTTTATTATCAGTTTGCTGCAATGAATTTGCTTTGCCTGGTCTGTCTAATAAGGATTTAGAGCACTGCTGAAATTTGCCTTAAGCACATAACGTTTGACGAACATCAAGATCTTTTTCCGTAGCCATCTGCACTGAAGAATACACTTTGACCTTTTTACGAGTCATCTTTGGATTCACTACTCGTTCTCGATTTACAAGAATCAGGAAATAATAAATTACTGAGCCCCTTTACCGGACAATTTACATCCTTTCTGTTTCAGGTACATGTACCGCGACGAAGCGTACCTCAGCTACTTTCGAGACCGCAGTCCCTTCGTACGGGCCACCAGAAAGAGCGACCTGGTGATGCCGGACGAGGCTCGAGACGTCGCCCGAGAGCTCGGTCTCTACTATTACGAAACTTCGGTACTTACTTATTACGGAGTTAACGAAGTGTTCGAGAACGCCATTCGGGCGGCGCTCATCGCTAGAAGAGCACAACGTTTTTGGATGACGAATCTCAAGAAGGTTCAGCGGCCATTGTTGCAGGTAAGTTTAATATTATAACGGATAAATAGAAACCCAGTCTATCTGTGAAAAATTCATCGGTATTACTTAAAAATATTACACAGGTTTTTGAAGGGTCTAAAACCGGGGGCGTGAAAGATAAACTAAATATTTTTTGTAAAAGTGTCTATAGAAAATGTCACACTGAGAGTGCAGTACGGGTAAGATAGGGCAAATGCTTTTCTTATGGAGAATAAACGCGCAGGGTTGTCGGTTTTCTCCAGCTGTTGATTGCTCATTGTCTCACAGGACCGGCTTGGAAAAAATGCAACTGCCGGCAGTACGAGTAAAAATATTTTATATCATGTATACGTATACAGTAGAATAAAAAGGCATTGATGAGTTATTGACAACCGAAAACTATGTATTTTGCATATAAAACGTCAACATGAGATATACAATTGAATCATATTCATAAGAGTAACATTTGAACACCTCTTTACAAGAACAACACAAAATAACTGTAGTTTTAATGTTTTACATAAAATAGAAAAAACCTACATAATTTCTAGGAAAGAATTTGGAAACTTGGAAATGATATTATTTATAGATATTATATATAATATTCAAATTTCCAATTCTCTCATAGAAATTAGATTTTTTCTATTGTATGTAAAATATTAAAAATACAGTTATGTTGTTTCTATAAATAGGTCTTCGTTTCTTTTGTAAAACTTCTGCTACAAATTACCATCATTAACATAATCACCTAAATATGGCCATAAACTTGTTTTATCATAATTAGTATTTGATAAATTCCAAGCTTTCCCTATTTTGCGAACTATACGACGTTTGCGAAAAGACCATTGCAATATCATATATTCGGACGAATCGGGGGTTAATGTTGGCCAATCTATAAATTACGAATGGTGCGATACTACGATACAAAACAGTCCGTGATGCTTTTCTCAAAGGTTTAAGTACTGGAGGTACATGCAGGTTTTTCAGGAGGTTTCCTTCCTGGCACACAGCATGTTTTTCTGGCAAAGAAAAATGATAGCGACTATCACGATGAAATGGACGCCGCATATTTTAAGTCGTGGTTTAAGGAGACATTAATATCAAATTTACCAAATAATGGTCGCAGGAATGTCATTGTAATGGACAATGCATCGTACCACTCCCGTAAAGAGAGATTCCCTAACAATTCCTGAAATAAAGCTGCAATCAAGGAATGGCTAGTAAAAAAAGACATTTTTTTCGAGGAGTGTTATTTGAAATCCGAGCAATTAGAAGCAGAGCGTGCTTTTAGAGATCAATACGATAAGTATCATCTTGATGAGTATGCTTCACAACATAATGTTTATATTTTAAGGCTTCCTCCATATCACTGCGAATTGAATCCTATAGAAATGGTGTGGAACCAAGTTAAGCGATACGTAGGTACCCATCATAATACCACTTTTAAAAACGACGAGGTACGCCAGTTGATCGACGACGGTTTCGCACGCGTCACAGAGCAAAATTGGCGCAATTATGTCACTCATATTGTTCAGAAAACGGAAACTGAGATGTGGACTGCGGACAACCTGCAAGATGACGTAGACCAATTGATAATACACGCGAACACAGGGGAGAGTAGCGAAAGCGAATCCGACATCTCGGATGTAGAGGATGACTTTAGTATAATTATTTGAATATCTGTGAGTAACCTCGATTATTTTACACTGTATTAACCAATAAAATGCATTTACCACTCCAATCAGAGTATGGGCTTTTCGGATATTGGGCTGGGTGCACGAAAATCAAGTTCCCGGAGGTTCCACCTTGTATATTTATTAGCTATCAAGAAATGTAATTTAAAATTTATTTGTTAGTTTAATAAAGTATAAATATAATATTAATGTTAAATAACTTATACTATAAACCTTATACCTGCTCATCTGGTCAAGTGTGGGCAAGGAAAACCATTATCCCATATGGAATAACACAAGGTTTCGCTGAAAACTACCAGGTTGCTATGCCAAGGAACTAGGTAAACTTATGTTGTGTGTAAAAAATGCGATACTACATTATGTTTTAACAAGGACAAAAACTGCACTTCAGATTTCCACAAAAAAAAATTTCATAGTAGGTGTTAAAATTTTCGCAGTGATTCAAGTGCGCAACTTGTTTTAAATGTTGTGAGATCTGGGTACGGTTCTGTGACTACCACTTGGACCTGTTTGTATCGCCAAGCACAAGGCGTGAAATCCTGCAATTTTGCATTCCTATATTAGCCGTACTGCACTCTCGGTGTGACATTTTCTATAGTATACTTCACGCTGCCGTTTAATACTACTGACTGAATGGCGTAGACCATTTTGACTGGGAAAGAGACTTACAGTGACATCTAGTTATACATATAGTATATTTAAGGAAATATTTACAATTGGCCTTATTAAGGCACTGGCCTTATTTGGTGTCACTACCTTACTGTCATGTCGTCTGTCAAATTTACCAATCTTTTGAAACCTGGTCTTCCTTCCAAGCAATGTTATATATATTTAGTGGTATTTTTATTGCTTTTTGTTTTTTTTTATAAATTCTGCTGCTAATTTGTCGCTACCTGGACTATTTCATCGTTTCTTTACTTACTCGGTACTAAATAGGTGCATTATTCGCTCACGTGAGGCGAACAGTCACAGTATTTTTGAACCAAGGGCACGAAATAGCGTTTCGTTGTGTTGTGCAATTCGTTGTTTTCGTGGTTTCGATAAGGCTTACCTTTCGAATATCCAGCTAGCATTCGTCTGCATCGTTTCGAACATCAACTTATCCCGTCTTATTCGACTGCAGCATACGAGACAAAAAAATTTGTAAATTATGTTGGGAACTATCAGCTGTGTCATAAAATCTTTGCTAACAGAGGTTTTTAGAGTATAGTACCTACATATGACAACTTTTTTGGTTTTTTTCGGTTCTCGATGATTTGGAATCAACCCTTATTTTGCCTTTTTTCTTATGTAGATATTATTATATTATATCCTTTGTCTAAAAAAGTACTTGGAAGATTTAAATTTGGACAAATATTTTCTACAACCTTCGTATATTCATATTTCGATGTCAACCTCATATTAGTAAACACATTTTTCAATCTACGACTTGTTTATCATTTAAAATGTTTAACGCTGATGACTTGTAAGGAAACAATTCATATCAATTTAGAGGACTTTACTACTATGGTGGGCACATTTTAATTCCTGCTTCGGAATTTTCGTGTTTGTTTGCACAAGTTCACTGTACCGAATATACACAAGGACGAAATTAAACGCTCACCCTAAATACGTTGATTTTGCGGCTTCTGTTTGTATATTCTCGTCTTGATTTTAGGCCAAGTGGTTACATGACAAGAGCAGCGTTAAGTACAATACTTCTCAAACAAATAGGTTAAACTGGAGAGTTTTCTTTTCATACAGAATCATGTTTATCGTTTAGTTAATTCATTCGTTCATAATGAGGGATAATATAAGAGATAATATATTCATATTACATATTATATGTATTATATATTATATAATATATAAGGGATATAAAAATATAATACATTTTTCAGGCCCTCCCCTAAAAGTCAGGCTATACGTAGTGCAAGAATGTGTATGACGTGTTGCGTTTGATCATATTGATGTAAGATGTTTTGACAATATTTGAATTGTCAATATTTTTATCTTATGATAAATTATAAACAGCAAATTTTCTCAAATACTACTACTACTAGTGAAAAATAATATTACTTTGTAAACAATCAATTATATTGTTTACAAAGCAATAAAGTTGATGAAATGTACTCCGGTCAGGAAAAATCGCAATAATGTTGTATTCAGACAATAATGCAAGCACTGAGAGATCTTTATTTATATATCAATAGCACTAAAGGCCTTAGAGGCCCATGGCTTAAAAATTTTGTGTTTTTCTTCGTTTTCGCTTTCCTTTATGTACTGAGATCTTCTCTGGCTCGATATGTGACTTTTCTCCATTCCTTCTTGTTATTCATTTTTCTTTTCTGGCCGTCTAGTCCAATTTCTTCCATATCTTTTTCTACCTCCTGATTCCATCTATTTTTGGTCTTCCTTTTCTCTTTTTTAAAGTTATAGTGTAGTTTAGTACCCTTTTTAGAGTTCTCGTGTTCGGCATCCTTTCTAGGTGACCTCGCCATCTTAGTCTCTGTGCCTTTATGACTCCTATTATGTTAGGTTGATTATATAATTTCTTTAACTCATCATTTGATCTTCTTATCCATAAACCGTCCCTTATTATTTCCCCATATATCTTCCTCAGGATTTTCCTTTCCCATATCTCCAGTAAATTTTGTTCATTTTTTGTCATTGTCCACGTCTCACTGCAGTATGTTACTATTGGTTGTATAGTTGTTTTGTATAACTGTATTTTTGCCTTTTCTTGATAAAAACTTGCTTTTCAACATTCCACTAAGAGCATGTACACTTCTATTGCCTGCCATTATTCTAGCTTATATTTCTTCTTATAATGTTAGGTTTACGTGATATTATTGTACCTAGGTATGTAAATCTTTCTACCATTTTGAATTCGTATGATGATCTTTCTTCTACGTCTACTTTAAACTTTTGTCCATCCCTAAACTGATCATCTGTCCACTGCATACATTTTGTTTTAGTTAGTTTCATTTATGTAAAGTCCTCATTTTCTTTGCTGCTTTTATTATTCTCTGTACTATCCTCCTGTGCTCTTTTTTTCCTCTTGCCAGCAACACTATATCATCCGCAAATGCCAAAACTTGGTGTCTTTTATGATATAGGAGTCCTTCTCTATTGATTTTCACTTCTCGCATTATTTTTTCTAGGCATAAATTTGAAGCGTAGTGTTGACAAAGGATCGCCCTGCTTTAATCCTTCGTTTACTATAAATTTGTCCGATCCTATGATTGTTTACTTTGACTCTGTATTCTGTATTCTCTAAAGTAAGATGTATCATGTTACGCAACTTTCTGCTAACTCCCAGTTCCTCATGGGTTCTCTTTTAATTCCTTCCTTTTTATTCTATCGTATGCTTGCTGGAAGTCGATGAATAGCGCTATCGTTGGTAAGTTGTGTTCATAGCTTTCTGCTTGTAATTCTCTGATTATGAATACTTCTTTCGTTGTGCTTCTCCCTCGTCTAAATCCGCACTGATATTCGCCTATTACATTTTCAACTTCTTTTTATAGCTTATCTTTTATGGATTTTGATAGGATTTTATATACGGTATTTAGTAACGCTACTCCTCTGTTAATTACTGCATTCTGTTTTGTCTCCTTTTTTGTGTAATGGTCAAATAATGGCTTCTTCAATCTTCTGGTATTCGTTCTTTTATCCATATCCCTTTTATGATCTTGTATATCCAATTATTTTAGCAGTTTTCCACCATATTTCATCATATCTGCTGTTATGTTATCGCTTTCAGGGGATTTGTTGTTTTTTCAGATTTTTTATGATTTCCTCGATTTGTTCTTTGCTGGGTGAATTATCTTCTATGTCTTCTAAGTGTTTGATCTTGCTTCTGCTTCCATACATTCTCTTTGGTTTGACTTATTATTGCCATTTAGTAATTCTTTATTTAATGTAAGATATTATAATACACTCCAATTCAATTCCAGGTCATACAGCAATTCAAAGAATTTCAATATAGTTTTACTGTGATCCTTCCTAATTAGCCAGAACGTGTGGCGTTATTTTTGCACACTCTTAATGCTCCAATATCTGCAAATTTTTAGTCAGAATAGATTTTTGATTTTAGATGCCCCCAGATAAAATAATCGTTTGGAGCTAGATCTTCCGATCTCGGGGGCCACTTAATATTACAGTCAGGTCCATAATCAAATAATTATTAAGGCTGTTTTTAAGGAATGCCTTAACCTCCCAGTTATTGTGCGCAGGGATCCATCCATTTGAAACCAAATTTCTTCTTCAATAATATTGTGTCAAATATTCCTAACCAGACATTTATTTTTGACGATATTGGGTATGGCTTTCAATAATATCCTCAGGCTTTCTTGTCGACCAAATCCTATAATTTTGAACATTTGGTTCATTATTTAATGTAAATGTAAGTTCATCACTCAACAAAATATTTTTTAAGAATTGTCTGTCTGCATTAACCCTCTCTAAAATTTCATAACAAAATTCCATTCATCGCCAGCATCTCCTTTTCTTAGTTCTTGTTGACATTATTGAAATTTATATGAACGGAATTTATTCCTTTTCAAAACTTTTAAGGCCGTGGAATTATGAATATTAAACTGATCTGTAACTGATCTCTAAGTCTGGTCCGAAAACTTATTCTAGGATTTTGTACAACTGATGTTAGTACATTTATTTCATTTTGATTTTCTAAATTTTTTGGTACCTCAACAATATTGTTTGTATAGGTACAATTAGAAATCACGGTCCCAGTATTTTCAAAATTTCGTAAAATCCTTTGAATTCTTGAATACCCTTGGAATCGGTCTATTGGGATATCTTACGCTAAATAAAGAACTGACAATTTGCGCACTATGGACCTGAATAAAACATTGTTACTACTGCTACTTTCTCCTCAACTGAGTACATTTTTTAATCAATGTTTAAAAACAATAAATCACAAAATAAAAATTTTGGTAATTCAAATATTGTCAAATATCAAAAACATCAATATGACCAAACGCAACATGTCATACACATTCTTGCACTGCGTATTGCCTGACTTTAAGGGGTGGCCTGAAAAATGTAGAACAATCTTAGAAAGCGTAGAACAATTTCAACATTTGTTTTCGATATAGCTGTCAGTCGTCTACAAATAGTTTTTCCTGATTTTTGGTGTAACATAATTAGGGAAGCAGGAATTCAACAATTTAGAATTTCCCATTGAGTTTTCTACCGCCTGTTTGACGATATATCGCCCTGTATATTATCCCTCATTACCCGAATGTGAGGCAGTATATAAGGCAAACATCACAGCGGTTCAAACAAAGAATAATGCAACACAAAAGTGATTGCAAATCCCTTTTAATTCATCAGCTGTCAAGATATTGGATACAGAGAATAACTATAAAAAAGACTATTTTTCGAAATGTACCATATAAACAAAAACAAAAAAAGACAGACACTTGCAAGTTAAGAGACATTTACGGTAATATTTTAAAATTCTAATAAACAAAAAAATATCTATTATTTTTGAATTTTTTCCTGTTTCAGGCACCATTCAAACCACCTCCTCCTCTAAAACCAGAAATCCATATATGTTCAAGTTCCTACGGTGAGCACCTGCATCATCTTTGGTTAAGCAGGGCTCACACGGACGTCGTATTGGTCGTAGGCTCCATGGGATTTCCAGCACATCGATTTATACTGGCAGCTTGCAGCAGAGCTTTTTACAGGTACATAGATGATTTTATTTTATGTATAATGTAAAATTAAGAAATGACGAAAAAAATTTTAAACATAAAATTACATTCTGGTACATAAAATAAAATAGTTTTACATAACATAAAAAGTTAGTACGCATTGTAATAAACGTTGCAGTCACATAAAAGCTTATTCAAACATTGAATAAGCAATGATATTATAAATGCACTGGAAAATGATGGATTGGATCTACAATTGTGTAGGAGTCAAGGCTATGATATTGAAATTCACTATATCAGGCATCCATACGGGTGTCCAAGCATCAACGATTCTCTCAATTTGGTGGAGTTCATGCATTTGCAATCAACCCTAGCTGTATAACGTTTTTTGCAACTTTAGAAAGTGTATATAATTTCTTCTCGTCCTGTCCTCTCCACATAGATGGGGGATTTTATTAGAAGTTATAGGTGTAACTGCAAAACAGCTATCTGACACTAGATGGAGTGCCAATCACGAAGCTGTGAAACATATTTTGAAACATTTTGATAAATCAGTTCAAGTTACAGAAAACTTATGTGACGCCAAGGAAAATATTAATAATTGTAAGGTATGTATAATTTCATATTATTTTCAGACTTCTAACCGCTGACTTGCTGGCCCGCAGTACCAGTGACTCTAGCATGGTCAGCTCATTGGGAGACTTCGCCGACGAAACAGAATGCTTGGTTCGAGCGGAACAGAAAACATGCAAGCGAAGGGCCAGTTGCCAAGCATTGCCCACTGCCAGAGAGCTGGATCATCCGGCTTTCCAGTGCATCAGAAACGTTCAGCCGGAAGGACAGACTGTGGTCACGTTGAGCAAGCTGGTAACACCGGATGCCATGCAACAATGTCTTCAATTCGCTTACACTGGTACGGTGGATCGCAGTGCTCTGAATCTACGGGTAAGTGTTAAGTAACAGATCTTCTTTACAGTAGTAGTGCCACCGCAAGGTGAACTATTATGCGTTTTTTATTCTAATTTGTGTTGTTCGGCGGCAGCTGGTAATACAAAAAAAAACGAAATGTCTATATTTCTAACTATGTATTCAATTCTTTTCTTCTTCTTTGTTTTTATCCCTTAGTAGTGAATTATATTCCTGCCTTGATCTTTTAATTCAATTTGTATATCTTCATTCTCTAATAAGATAATTTGTGCTATATTATTTTAATTTTTTGCTTTCGGTAGCTTTACTGTTTAAAGTTCTGTATTTTCCATCATATCATCCATAGTTATGCCAGTTATGCCCATATCCAATGCCGCAAATGGATTTATTTAAATGAAGATAACAGCTTTCCCTTTTTTATGTTGACTAAAATAGTTAATCTAAATGTTTCACTACTATAGCAGGAGTAGAAATAAATCCAAAAGTTTAGAGAAAATGTCTAATGAGTCGTATAACCTACTCTGGTATTTTATATGATACTCTAATAGGCCTTTTATGCCACCATGGTTTTAGTACAGTTTTGATTAATGCCGTATAATTAGTGTTGCCCAAATGCAAGGACAAGACGAGACTTAGACAGTCTTGGTCTTGTTCTTGCGCCAATACACCTGGTCTTGGTCTTGGTATTGGTATTGCACTCGTGGTCTTCGTCTTGGTCTTGAAGTTACTCAGTCTCGTAGTTATCCATTAGCCTATTGCTATTTATTAAACGTTAGGTACTTTAGATCTTAGAACAACGTAACAGAGTAGGTACATTTTAAGCTTAAATTAAGATAGCCATAATAAAGACCAACCAAATTAATAAATGTCTAAACAACTGACACCGGGTGGGGTTTAAACCCACGAGATAAGCGATCCGTGCCTACGCTTTAACTAACTCAGCTATCTACCATGCCCCCATAGACTCGAAAAATAGCTCAATTGGGAATAAAGATCAATGATGTCGAATTTTACAGTTACTTTATGTTCGTTAACATCCAATACCCTAAGTACCGAATAACGAGCCCAGAATTATATATCGTTACTTCGTTACTTTAAATATTTCAGTATATTGTTTACACGGTAGCCGACATTATCTGTTATTAATTATTTGTCTCGTTACTTTTGAATATTATAGCCGCGCACTTTCAGCAAATTTTTTTTAACCGAATGATCTCATCGCACACTCAGCAGAAACGATATTTTAGCTTATTTCGATAAGATTTGTTTATTTAGATTTCTTCTAACTACATTATATTAGGAAAAAATTAAATTATTAAGTGGGTGTCCTTAACAGTAAGTATTATATTTTTATCAGCTAAAGTGACATATTTTTAAAAAGTTTCGATGCGATATTATTGTCGGCCTAGCAATTCAAGATTATTTTATAATTAGAAGGCGGCCATTCTCAAAATCTGGACAACTAATTTCAGAGCGAAGAAGTCGTCTGCTGTGTCAAATGTGTCAAGTGTTCTCTTAATAAATATTTTTATTCGGTATGCATGTTTATGGTATTGTTCGTAATGCGCATAAGCTCAGTTTTCAAAATTTGTGTTACATATTTTTTTGCGTCTCATAGAATCTCTATGTGAGTAAAAATATAACCTCAACTATTTCGCCACAAGATCCAGTTTCCTATCTCTCTAATTCCAAAAACATTGCTGATACCTTCTTTTTAAGATCAGTTGATAAGACGGAACTCATTTCAACAATTCGTAGTATAAAAGCACATCGTCCTGTAGTACAGATGGATTATCTATTAAAATTTTCTCAAATCTACCGCATAATGTTTTGGAGGTCATGGTCTCGCTAGTAAATGATTCCCTTGAAAAAGGTTACATTCCTAACTGCCTAAGACTGCCATCGTCATTCCTCTTCATAAAGGTGGTGAAAAATCTGATGCCTGCAACTATAGACCTATTGCCTTGTTACCTAGCACTATCAAAAATTATTGAAAGACTTATAAAAGTTCGACTTATGCCCTTTCTCCTTAAATATAATATTTTATCGCAAAAATCAGTTCGGCTTTTTGTCTACTAAATGCACTAGTGATGCCATATTTTCTGTGTTACATGATGTATATCTATCACTAAAACAGTAACCTCTCCTCCGCCACCGTTTTCTGCGACTATTCCAAAGCCTTTGACTGCGTAAATCACGACATTCTATTAAAAAAATTAACTTTCTATGGAATTCGGGGTGTGTCTTTGAACTGGTTCAAAACTTACTTGGTAGGTAGGAAACAATTGGTTAGAATAAATGACACCGACTCTAGTTGTAAAGATATTGAGTGTGGAATACCGCAAGGTTCAGTATTAGGTCCCATTCTTTTTTTACTTTTCATTAATGACATCACTTACTTGAAAATTAAAGGGAAAATTTTTCTATTTGCTGATGATACCAGTATTACTTGGAGCAGCCATGATATTTCAACGTTTCATTAAATTATAACCGATGATCTACTTATATCAAGGCTTGGTCAGACTCCAACTTACTTAGCTTTAACGTGGATAAGACTGTAGCATTATCTTATAAAGGAGTCATGCAACCCTTGCTTTTGAATGAGAGCCAAATCAATATCGTAAATTCCGTGAAATTTCTAGGTATTCTCATTGACAGTGATCTCAAATGGTCCTTGCATACTGACTCCTTAAGGAAGAAACTAGCCTCAGCTTGCTTTGCAATAAGATCTGTTTCGAAGGAACTAAATTTATCTTCTGCCAAAATGGCATATTTCTCATTGTTCGAGTCCCATCTTCGAAATGGGCTTCTATTTTGGGGTTCTAGTACAGCGGCCCAATTTGATACTATTTTTAAGTTGCAAAAAAGAGCAATCCGTTACCTATTTGGTCTCAAACAAACAACTCATTACAAGACCTACTTCAAAAAATCACGTAATTTTGACGCTTCCCTCTTATTTATTTTGGAAACGGTTTGTTTGATTGGAAAGCATCTAAACATTTTTCCCGATAGACCTGACCATGGCTACTCCATTAGAAATTCGGATTGTAACGTAAATTGTGTTTATTTGCCGATCCCGTCCACTCAGCTAGTAAAGAATTCTATTCTATATCGTGCAAAGAAACTTTATAATCACCTTCCAAGAGAAATTAAATCCGCAACATCCTTCATTAAGTTTCGTAAGGTGACAAAAATCTATCTCTCAGAAAGACCATATTATTCAGTTGACGAGTTTCTTAATGTATAACAAAGAAACAAAAGTAGTATTGTTTATTTCGGTGTTTATACCCTATTAACATTAGGGTGTCTCAAGCAGTGGCTACAATTTGTGTCATTTGTTGTTGTCTGTACAAATTATGTAGGTTATACAATAATTTTACTAATTTAAAATTGTGTTATTTTGTTTTTTACTATATTTGTTTTTGTTTTATACTTTTTGTACTATTTGACTGATTTATTTTTTAGCTTTGTCCATAAAATTGTTCAATATTTTTCAGTGACAATAAAGCATATTTCTATTCTATTTTATTCTATTCTAAGCATATACCCAAACTACTATGCCCCTAAAATTACACTCACTCCTAACTGCAAGACGCAAGAGTCTCGCAGGCTTAGTCTTGTTTTTGCGAAAATCTTGCACGGTCAGTCTTGGTCTTGGTCTTGCTAAAATTAGGCGGTCTTGGTCTTGGTCTTGCGAAAACTCAAGAACAAGACCAAGACCGATTTTGGGCAACACTTCTTCTTCTTCAAGTGCCCTGTCCGTTGCGAACGTTGGCTATTAACATGGCAATTTTGATCTTGTTTGCGGCGCTTCTGAATAGTTCGACCGATGTGAGCCCGAACCACTTCCGCAGATTTTGGAGCCACGAGTGTCTTCTCCTGCCTGGCCCTCGATTGGGCAACACTACGTATAATATATACGTCATACGTCACTGGTTTATTATACATAAGGAAATATTTATTAAACAAATATTTTTTATCTAATAAAGAAATAACATTGTTTATAAATAAAATAAAAACTTTAGAAAATTTATAAAGAATTTCTTGACTGTGTAAATTCATATTTTTGTTAGGAAACCCGAGAAGCTGCCGAATTTTTAGAACTGCCTCAGTTGTTAGTTTTGCTTACTAAGCACCCATTGTCGCCCCCGATCCCCCAGACGAGTCCTATGAAAACTTCTTGAAGAGGAGATTGCAGGACATCTGCTTGGATCAGGCGCTCTTCGCCGATGTCATCTTCGAGCTCGACGACGGTGCCTGTACGGCACACAAAGCGATGCTGGCCGCCCGATGTGATGTCATGAAAGCGATGTTTCGAGGAGATTTTCGTGAGAGCCAAGCCAAAGTGGTAAGACAGTAAATATATTATAGATAAAGTCACGTTCAGATGGCAGTGTACGGATATAGGATAACAGCGTTGCCAATTCTACTGCCATTGTAAGTTTTGCTACTTTTGTAAAATGAGCAGGGCCAAACTCACGGTAAACTAAGATATGTTTAGGTAAGCTAAAGTTGTTAATAGAAAATTCGTGAATGAAATAAATGGTAATAATTCCTAAAATGCTTTTATACATAATACCGCAGTTAATAGGGAAAAAAATATGAAAAATATTCTACAGGTTTTTTAATGTTCTAAACGGTAGATAAGGGATAACTGATGATAATTCCTTGAAGAATTACAGCCAATTTTGCTTTGTTTATTTTTTAAAGAAAGATGAAGTTTGGAAAAAATCATTTTTTTGCCTATTTTGTTCCTCGTGCATTTTAGGGAAAAATGTTTCAAATAAATGTTGCAGATCTTAAAAAGTTTTTTAATTTTTTAGTTTGTAAATTAAAATACATAAACAAATGACTGAGATAATTGCAAAAAACCCCTAATTGAGGCCCCTAGAACACAAGGGTGTAAGTGCAGTTGCTTATCACTTAGCAACTGATATCTAACAACAGGCACGTACTTTTGGCTTCAAACTTTCTACATTAACAACAATAACACCATCAAAAATTACATGTCATTGAAAACATGCTGAAAACTGAAAAAGTGCTACCTAGGTTTTTAAATTTATATCGAACTTTGAACAAAGATTTTTCAAAACTTTGTTTTTGGCACTTACACCCCTTGTGTTCTAGGGGCCTCAATTGTGCACTAATTTATTAAATGTTCATAACTTTATTTTTTGCATAATGACGTCTAATATAACTACTTGAAATTATGTCGATTAATGAGTTATTTAAGTGTGCTACATTTCAACCAGATCAACTAAATATTTTATTACCTTTACTGAGAAAAGAATACCCCCGAAAAACAATTTTCAATCATCTTCATTTTCATAATCTAGTTCATCTTCAGAGTCATCGTTTAATGAAATTCTAATAGGTTCAATGTCATCTTGAATGTTGTCTACTGTCCAAAAATTATTCTCCAATTTTATAACATGGTTGACGTAATTTTTCCAATGTCCATTGTTCTGTACTTTATCATAACCTTCATAAATCAATGTTTTAACGTCGTTTTGTTTGAAACTTGAATTCTTAGAGGACACGTACCGTTTCACTTCACTCCACACCATTTCTATTGGGTTCAGTTCACAGTGATAAGGCGGAAGTCTTAAGATATGTACATCTACGCGGCATTGTTCGTCACTGTGATTCCTGTATTTTTCACCAATACAATCAATTTTGTATTTGTCATAAATATTTTTAAATACATTAGCAGTTTCCAGAAGTTCATTTTTTAAGTAATCTTCTTCAAAATAAATGTCCTTTTCATAGAGCCACTCCTTAATTTGACGTTTCACCCAATATTGTTTGGGAAAATTTAATTTCCTAGAGTGATAAGATGCATTGTCCAAGATAATGACATTCTTTTTATTTTTTGGGAGATTCGGTATTAACATCTCTTCAAACCATTTTTCAAATAGATCTCCGTCCATCTCTTCATGGTAATCTTCAGCACCTTTTTTGGCAAGAAAAGTGATGTCAGCACCTTCAACAAATCCGTCTTTGTTTCCTGCATGGACTAAAACAAATCTTGGTCCTTTTCCGGTCGGAGTTTTTAAACCTGTGGTAAGTCCATTTACGAAAGCCTGTCGGCTATTTTTTATTGTTGTATCTTGCCATACTTGCCCATTGGTTATTCCAGTATTAACCCATGATTCGTCCATATAAATGATATTGGCTCCTTCGTTCCTCAGTTTCTTTATTTCCCGGAGATAGTGACGCCTCCAAGCGACTATTTCTTGTTTTTCTATTAATATTGAATTTCTACCTTGTTTGCCATATATAAAACCCATGTCGTGCAATAGTCTTCTCAACGTACTCTTGGAAAAATTCGGAAGATGCTCCATTTGCTTAATTTTTTCTAGTACTACGTCAAGGGTTGGAGGAATATTGTCCATAAAAAAACCGTGCACTACTTGTCTTATTCTAGACCGAGTTGCTTCATCATATCTATTCTCACGACTATTCAAATAACCGGTTCTTTTTTTTCTTATAGGAGTTACGAGTGGACCATTTTTACTTTCACTTCTATATCGGAATATCGTTCGCTCAGAGACTCCAGTCATAGCAGAAACTTCCCGCACTATTGTTGATACACTTTTATCATTATTACTGTTTGATAAATAGTTAAAAACATTTAACACTATTTTTTTGCATTCACTATTTAACAAATTACCGTTTTTGAATTTTATTACACTCGCGGCCATTTTGACACTGACACGACACAAACGTCTGATATCAACTGAAAATTCTTTTAATGACTCTCAAGTATTTACCTGAATTTATAATTGCTGGCATTAGACAATAATTTTGAATTTATAAATAGGTATATTTTTTTAATTCTAAATTATTTTTTAATGTCTGTAACTGTAAATGCAGGTAGAGAAAGTGTGTCATTAAAAGGACATTAAGATCAAAAACGGATTATACAAATAATTATTTCATTTCCACGAATTGTAAACAATTTTGAACAGAAGATATAATTCCGAAAAGACCAGATTTCCGAAATATAACTTTCTATTTTTAAAATACCAACAGAAAAATTATATAATTAAAAAAATGTAGTATTTTTCCGTTTCACATTCATAAATATTTCCGAAATTATAATTCTTTTATAGGAGCCGGCCCATAACGTACGATTGTAGGTACGATTAAAAACTGACAACAATGTAGTTATTTCTGGCATATAGAAAGTACAGGCCTATCTCTGTAACGCTGCCATCTGAATGTGAATTTTATCTATAGTAACTTAAAAAATAATCGTTTTATAATCATCATCATCATGGCTTATTCACTCCTGGCGGAGTGTTTTGCCGCCCTCTTTTGGGCTCTCTGATTCATTTATTGCGGAGAATCAGTCCGCTGTTGTTTTTTTTTATTATTATAGCAGCATGTGTGACTTGGCCCTGTCTACAATTTTCCTCCATTCTTTCCGGTCCTTACAGCGCTCCTTCCAATTGTAGATTCTCAGCTTCTTTATGTCTCCTAAGACTTGATCTCTCCATCTTGTTTTGGGTCTCCCTTTGGTCTCTTTGTTGTTGGTCTCCATCCAGTTATTCGCTTTAGCGTAGAGTCTGGGTTAGCTCTTTCTGTGTGTCCCAGCCACCTGAGCCTTTGCGTCTTCACGAACTTGATTATGTCTTCACCCTCGATGACTTCTTTAATTTCTTCATTGGTTAATCTCTAATTCGCCTACACTTATCCTCACCGGTCCCATTGTTCGTCGAATTATCTTTCTCTCTAAGATTTCCAACCTCATTTCATCTTTTTGTGTTAGGCACATCGTCTCTGCGCCATAGGTGATCACTGGTCTGATTGCAGTCTTGTAAATTTTTAATTTGGTTTTCTTATTAATGTGCTTTTCTTTCAGGAATTTTTGGTAGTTCCAGTAGGTTTTATTACCCAGTAGGATGCGTTCATTTATTTCATCCGTTCTATCATTTCTGTCATTACCATCACTCCCAGGTATTTGAAACGGTTGTACTCTTTCAAATGTATATGCACCAAGCTTAATTTCTTTCTTTATGTTCGTATTCTCTCTTGAACGCTTGAGGTATTTCGTTTTGCTTTGGTTTATTACTAGCCCTCTCTTCTTTGCTTCTTTATCTCGTATTGATATTATGTTCTGCATGGTTTTTAAATCTCTAGTAACCAGTGCAATATCGTCTGCATACGCTATCAGTTGAATCATTTGTTAAATGTATCAGGAATTTCCTGATGGATTCATTCTTAAGTTGCTTAAACTCTCTCTTTAGTTGTGAGGCAAGTTGATTTACTTTTGTTCTGCCTTGTGGCGCTCTGGTTAGTTGCCATTTTTTTCTTGCTCTTCTTTTTTCATAGACTAATTCCAAGATTTTCTTAGGGTAGTTTTTCCTTTCAATCTTGCGGCTCTAAATGAAATCGTATTTTTGCTTGTCTTCGACAGTGCTTCTTAGTATTAACTTTCTCAGTACATCGGATCGTTAAAGTCAAAGCTTTTATGCCTAATATAAAATAGTCGTCAAATTCGTGAAATATACTATATAGTATAGGGATGGATTTAATCAATTTTTATTTCAGATTGAATTTCCGGGAGTAAGGGAATATACTTTTCACAAATTACTTTGTTTTCTTTACACGGATGAGGTGCCAGAAGTGTCGGCAGTTCGCTGTGTCAATCTACTGGAGCTCGCGAATAGGTTGTGCCTACCCAGGCTTGTCAACTTGGTGGAAAAGCGAGTTATTGAAGATTTGGAAACTTTGCAACCGTCTGAAGCCATTGAACAGTGTTTAAGACTGCTAGAACCCGTTAAGGTAAAATTATTTCTTTTTTTATTTTGAAAAAAGCATAATTTAGAACTCTAAATGAACCAGTATACAGATTGAACCAAATTAAAACGGAACATACAATTTAATACATGTGTGTTTGAACTGCATTTAAAATAGTGGACCAATATAAAACTTGGACAAAAATAAATCCATACCTGGGTATAGACATTGTATAAAATATCGTTCAACTATCTGTCTCGCAACAAAGTTGTTTGCGTAAGACGGGTTTGTCTAAGGAAACGATTATAGTTCAGGAAATAAAGCTCGAAAATAGTTAAAACCTCGCAATTTTTTCGTCCTGCATGTATCCAGTTGAAATTTTAACAGAAGGTAGGTGATAGCCCAAGGATCAAAATCTATATCGAACCGAAGTGCGCTGAAGGGTTTTAGGGGTGAAAACTACCCCTAATTGTCAAAAATTATAAAATAACATATTAAACCTGAATATGGGTAAGATTTGGTTTGAATTAGTTAAATAATGATTATTTTATACTTTTGAATAGAGTTCCATCATATTTCAACCCTTAAAAAGCAACCCTTGTTAGAGATTAATGTAAAAAAATTACCAATTATAAAAAAATGATTTCGCCTTGGATCGATTTGGATAAAAATTTGGATTTAAGCTCAATTCACCCGCTGCTTTATAGTTTATGTCATGTCGACGAACCCTGATTGTTCTTAGGGGTGAAAACTACCCGTAATTGTCAAAAATTATAAAATAACATATTAAACCTGAATATGGGTAAAATTTGGTTTGAATTAATTAAATAATGATAGTTTCGTGCTTTTGAATAAAGTTCCATCATATTTCAACCCTTAAAAAGCGACCCTTATTAGAGATTAATATAAAAAAATTAGTAATGCGAGAAAATGATTTCACCTTGAAACGATTTGCATAAAAATTTGGAATTAAGCTCAACTCACCCTCTGCTTTATAGTTTATGTCATGCCGATGAACCCTGATTGTTCTTAGGGTGAAAACTACTTCTAATTTTCAAAAATTGTAAAATAATATTATAAATCTTAAGATGAGTGAAATTTGGTTTGGATTAGTTAAATAGTTATTTTTTTATACGTTAAAATACAAATTCATACATTTTCAACCCTTAAAAATCAATTGTTATGAGTGCTATAGGTGAAAACAATTTTTTTGCCAAAATTTTGCAACTTTTCAACTTTTGAAAATCACCCTTTACAACATTGAAGTTTTTATAAACTAATTTATAAGATATAAATTGAAAAAAGTAGAATTAAAGACAAAAAAAATTATCAACATAAAAAGGCACCATATATTCTTATACATTTACATAAATAGTTGAAAATATTTACATTTATAGGTAAAACAATTATAATATTAATTTTATTCGTCATCAATTACATCTTCATCGTGATCTATGTCATCATCATCTTCCTCAATTATTGGTGGACTGTTATTGCAACCCTTCACCTGAGTACCCAGAACAAGTAGAGTTACAGTATAAACCAACTTTTCTGCACCCATATGAAACGCCGCATCCTTTTTTGCATTGGCAAAAAATAATTTTCAAAAATTTATCGGGTGCAGGTTGTTTGTTCATGCGTACGGGTAATAACTAACCATCTTTGGAAAACCATCCCCTATCTGTTGCTCTGATATTTTCATTGCCAAGCCATAGACATATGAGCAGATGTTTTATTCTGTTGTATGGGATTTCAAGATAAGAACGCTTAAAATTTCGAATGTTATAACGCCCCACTAGCTAATATACCGGTTTTGTAGATTATTATGCTCCGAAATGTACTGTACTATACTAATGGAATTTTCCGGAAAAAAATTAACTGGTTTTTTTAACGTATTTCCTTTAATTTTTAACGATAGATGTTTCTTCAAAAACGATTTGTAGAGGTTTTTAATAGCTGCAAGGATCTGTGAATTAAATCTTTTTGGAACCCTTGGTTTTTAAATGGGGTGAGTTTGAAGGGCCGAAAAAGATGGTGCTTGATCGTAAATCGATGCTTTAAACGGCTATATCTCGCCAAATATTCATTGTACAACAAATCTAAATAAAGGATAATTTTAGTCATTAAAAAAGCTACAATTTGGTAATTTTTATTTTTGTCATATATTCAGTATTTTCGGGCATATATTAAAAAAAGAAGGGTAAAAAATTTGAAATTGTAAATCGTTTCTTGCTTTAAGCTGTACTTTTTCTAAAACTAAGCATTTTAAATGGGTCAAACTTCTTGGACGTATTAACAATACATCTACAAAGGGAATTGCAGAAGGGTGAAGATCGATTTTAATTATGGGGTGGTTAGGGTGTTGTTTTCCTCGATTTTTTCGTAAAAAATGAGGTATTGACCTTATTTTTTTATGATAGGTCTATTTATGCTCTTTAAAAAAGGTTTTTGTGAGTTTTCTTCCAAAAATGCATCATTTTCCCGATATTTGACTTTGAATCTTTCAAATTTGGCATTTGAAGAAAACCGCTGAACATTGATATTGTATTTGTAATTGTATTTGTCTTTTTAAAAGCTACAAATTTGTTCTCTACAATTTTTTTGATAAAATGCACCATTTTCGAGTTATTCGCGAAAAATCGATTAAAAACGTGGATTTTTTCGTCTAAAAGTTGTTACTTTCAATCGCGAATAACTTGAAAAATATCATTTTATAAAAAAAATGTATAGCACATTTTTTGTTTAGAATCACATTTTCTAATCGAAACCTGTAGTTAAAACGTAAAAAAAATTTTCACCCCGGAGATGGGGTGGCAACCACCCCCTAGGCTTTGGCGCACTTTGGTTCGATATAGATATTGATCCTTAGGCTATTACCTACCTTCTGTTAAATTTCAAGTCAATCCACGCCGCACGAAAAAATTGCAAGGTGAAATGTTACATTTCCTGGACTATAACCGGTTTGACAGCATAATCGTAGATTTATGTGTAGCTTTCAATTTTTATGAGTTCAGAATCCAGCAGACCGCTGAAGTATGGGATTTTTTATAATATAATTATTTGACAATCTTTTGTTGGCCAACCAGTTACAGCAGAATTGTGCCGAAATACATTATATTCCTATGTTCCGAATTTATTTCGTTCAATCTGTATATTTCTCTGGTAGTTAAATAAAAATGTGGAAACAAACTGTTTTTTGCTCTCTGTTCGATGGTATTGAAGGAACAAGTAATATTTCTTTTGATTTCAGTTACACAACGGCCACCAGCTTGCAGACTGGTGCATGAACCATCTCTGCATCAACTACAACAAACTGTGCAGGATGTCTCCTCGCAGTCTACGCTTGTTGCATCCGGACAACCAGGCCTATCTGGTGGAGCATCGCTGGCCGCCTGTGTGGTACCTAAAGGACTACGATTATTATCAAAAATGTCTGGTTGAACGCGACAAAGAGTTAAAGCCGGCCAACAACACGGGGTCTAGCTGTCTCTGTTTCTCTCGCAAATCAGAGTCCGACCCGGCACTGTCCTCAAGCCAACTCTGACCTTGACTGTGACTAGAACTATCCAATATTTTGTCTATTTCTACAAGAAATTTAGAAAATTGAGGTTTAACATTTTTCACAAATAGTTGAAGCAGTTATTGCTAAAAACCTTCAGATATTTGTACAACAAGCAGTACTTACAAATTGAGTTTTTCTGTTTAATATACAAGCTATTCTCAAACATAAACAAAGACGAGTACTAATAAATTAATACAGACCTTGGTGAGGATTTCATGATTTTTATTATTATAAAATGAAAAACAATTAAAAAACTCTCTAAAATTAGAGAAAAAACTGTAAAGGCAATATAATAATTTTCTTTTTAATAATAAACCTGGCAATTTTCATTAACCAGAAGAAAGTAGCAGTATTATACCATTTATTTAATTTTCAAAGTTCCCAGACAGTTCCATGAAAACATCCAACACTTGTTCTTCTCTGAGTCATTAGTTCGAGGCAGAATATTAGCCTATAATATATTGTTTCAATTTTGTACTTGTCGTACTCGTCTCTAAATTTTCCGCAATATCCACTTTTTTAAAAAGTAATTCACTTTTTAATTAATCTTCCTCGAAGAAAATGTTATGATTATTATGATATGATTAAATGAAGAAAATGAAAATGAAGAAAACGACAAAAGTTTTCTTTGTCTTTCGGCAAGTTTGGAATTAACGTCCTCTCCAATCTTTCTTCATATAGATCCCCATCCATTCCGTCGTGGTAATCAACGGTTTCCTTCTTGGTCAAGAGAGTTCATGCCACAAAACCAGTTTCGCTCTCAGCATGAAGAACAAACCGAGGACCTCTTTGGGTTGGAGCTTTCAGTCCAGTAGAGAGCTCTTTTATGAAGGTATCTCGTGGATTCTTGATCGTTATTTCCCTCAATTCCTTTTTGACTGAAGCACCGACGTTGATCCAAGACTCATCGATATAAACAAGGTTTACACTATCCTTCTTCCTCAATATTTTTATTTGTCTGAGGTACTTGTGTCTCCAGGATATGATATCTTTTCTTTCCATCATTATCGAACCTCGACCTCTTTTACCATATTCAAAACCCATGTCATTTAGTGGCATACGAATGTGGTTTTTAAAAAAGCTGGTAGGTCCTCATCATCCTTCACTCTGTCCATTACGCTGTCGTTGTATGTCCATTACAAGGTTGGTGGTATGTTTTCCAACAAAAATCATAGACAATTTTCCATTTCTTTCTTTCAAGTTTCAGTTCGATTTGCTGGGTCTCTTCGCGGATGTCCTAAATTTGGCGAACACTCACATCGCACATTTTTGAAACCTTTTCCATAGTAATAGCCAAGCTGTCACCATTTTTTAAGTTCAGATGACCAGTATTGTTTGGCTTAAGTTTCTGCTTCTCATATGTCTACTCAATCCAAAATAGCATTTGTTTGTTAGGATTATTCTTCGCTTCATTATGTGAATTTGTCCACCACTTCAAACGTAGAGTTATCAACCGTGAATTTGTGGCCGATGTTTCTGGCCCTATTGTTGGGTGTTGATGCCATTATCTTAGTTTTCTCATTTACTTGCAGGCCCATATTTTTTGACGCATTTGACAAGGTGGTATATATTTCTTCTAGCTTGCGTGTTGTGCGGGCAACTAGGTCAACATAATCTGCATATGCCAAAATTTGAGATGATTTATTAAAAATGTTTCCTCTGTTGTATATTTGGGCATCCCTGGCCGCCTTTTTCAGAGCTATGTTGCAAAGGAGACACGCCAGCACATCTCCCTGTCGCAGCCCAACATGCGTTTCAAATGACTGTGATTGTTCGCCCTATGACTCCAACTTCTTTATGTTATCCACTTTTAGTGTCCAGCTGTCCATTCCATACAACAAAGTCGAGAACACGTAGCATCTTAAGGCTCTTACCCTCAGCTCCAGAGGAAGGTCTCGATTGACAAACATTGTTTTCATTTTTTTTAATGCTTGTCTTACAATAATTTCAATGCTTGCCCTTATTTCTCTACCTTGGTCATTGTTTTCATTTATCCAGGTTTCCAGATATTTGTAATTATTCACTCTTTCTACTTGTTTGCCCTCGATATCTAGCCTTCCTACTGTATGTTGCTTAGAAATAGTCATATGTACTTGGTTTTCTTAACGTTCATGTAAAAGTCCATATTTGATACTAACTTGATGTAATCTATTTACTAAGCGTTGCAGTGCTTCTAGACTGTCTGCAAAAACACGGTGTCGTCTGCGAATCTTATGTTGTTCAAGATTTTTCCGTTTTGATATACTGTTGAAAATATTATAGGATTTTCAAAAAAATATAAAATACGGAAAGATAGAATTTATTTTTAATTATTCTTATATATAAATGAAATAATTTATAACTGTTTTATGATTTGTAATTTTAAAAATAGCATAAGTAACACTTGCAAATTATTTTCCCATCTATAGATCTACCTATATTGATCAATTCAAATTTCTGGTAGGATAGCACTTATTTTTTTTTATTAGTTTTACGTATTATAATATTTGTTACTTGTTACTAGTTTTTTATCAACTATAATTTGTTTTAAACTTGAAAAATATAATACTTAAACAAGATTTAATTTGCTTATTTCGATAGTTAACTATGAGACAGAAAATAAAAAACAAATTTTTAAATTAAAATATCCATTATGCAAAAATGTTCAAGCTAAACATTAAATAACTCACTTATTTTACAAATTTTAAACACTGTGAAACTATAGCTGAAAATCTGCAAAACTGTATTAAAATGTATTGAGGAATAGTATGCGGTTATGATTTAATACCAAACCTCGACGTAAGCGCCCCTTACGGATATTTTTTAACTGACTTATAGCATGTGATCTATTCAACCAAAATAATAATTAATAGATGGAAGTAAGGTTCTATTTGTTATTATCTTAAAAATTGTTCAGTTTTTTAAAACATTCCCTAGACTCTTCTAGTCAACCGATTTCAATATTTCGAATTTTATTCGAAAGCCTCACTGCCTTTTATATATAAAAAATTTTCAAGTATTTGAAACTTTTTTGTTACCTCTGCATAATTTTGAAAATTAATAACATTTTTCAGAAATTTTGTTGCTTTTAAATACCTGAAAGAAATTATTAAAAAACAATAATTTTTACCCTTTTTTATTGGGTTTTGCTAACTTTGCAATAATAATAACTATTTTTTCAATTTAAAATTAATTTCTATCTTAAAAGAAATTTAATTGCAAAACTTTTTTGTCTTTACAATTTTTTTCTAAAATTTGTAGCTGCCGAGCTATAGCAACAAAAAAAAAACAAAAGAAGAAGTTGAACATCGTATACTATGAGTACTGAAAAAAAAACCCATACAATGGTATTTAGCACTAACTGATTCGATTTAGCTTAGAATGTGACTCGTTCATGGGTAAGTAGCCACTTCTAGTATTTCTAATTACACTGAAAGAAGTTTCTAGTGTTTAAAGTTATTAGTAATAAAAACATGACTTTGAATGAAGATAGACACAGAGATTACTTAGGAAAAATGTCACAGTCTAAGCATAAAATTTTATTGCGATGCACACGACGTAAGTAGCTTAGATTGGGATGAAGTTTGAACTATTAAAGTAAATATGAAGATTTCTTACAAGTTTTTCCTTACTTATTACTACTATTGCATATACGAGGGTAACTTGAAAAGTTCTAAGCCTAGTGCTAGTTACAAAAATTTCCTTTTTCATTATTTAAGATTTCTTTAGTGATGTTCCATCCTGTAGGATTGTCAAAATTCATAAAAAACCTTGTCAAAAGTATATTTTTTTTAATTTGGGAACACATGAAAGTGTCGTTAGCGAATTTATTCCGTAATAATACTCTTTACCTTCAATTCCCTCCATAATAATTTTACCGAACTTGGATTAGTGATTTCACTATAAATACGGTAATATTTTCAACCAGAAGACCACATATTGATAGCCACAGTTATTCTGAACATATTGGTGATAAATATGTTAAAAAATTTATCACCAGTACGTTGGTGCTCTGAAAAAATCACACAAATCCGCACTCTACATTGTCTTCTTCTTCAAATGCCGTCTTCGTTCCGAAGTTTGGCTATCATCAAAGCTATGCGTATTTTTGATGCTGCAGATCTAAACAGTTGGTAATTGGTGCAATTGTACCATTCTCTCAAGTTTTTCAACCATGAATGCCTTCTTCTTCCTATAGATCTCTTTCCCATTATCTTTCCCTGTATAATCAATTGCAGCAACTGGTATTTATCTCCCCTCATAACATGTCCCAAATATTGTAGTTTGCGCTTTTTAACAGTAAGTATCAGCTCTTTCTCTTTCCGCACTCTCCGCAAAACCTCCACATTTGTTACTTTCTCTGTCCAGGGTATTTTTAATATTCTACGATACATCCACAACTCAAATGCTTCTATCTTTTTGGTATCGATCTTTTTCAATGTCCATGTTTCCATCCCGTAGAGGAGAACTGACATAACGTAACATCTCAAAAGGCGAATTTTAAGTTTTAGACTTAGATCTCTTCCGCAGAACACCTTTTTCAATTTAGTAAATGTGGCTCTAGCTTTCTCTATTCTGGTTCTGATTTCTTCAGAGCAGTCATTATTTTCGTTGATAACAGTTCCCAGGTAATTATATCTTCTTACACGTTCGATTCTTTGATCTTGCACGGTTATGTCAGGGAAGTTTTGTGGTGATTTACATTGTCTTATAGTAATATAATTTGAAAAATAATCGTCCACCCAAAGAAAAAGCAAATTTATCCATTATTCCATACAGCTCACTGATTGTAACCTGGTTAGGTCCAAACCATCGAGCAAAAAGACAAAAGAGAGAATGTAAAGGTAGTGGGGGCAAAAATATTGTTAGGCAAGAAGTGCGATCTTTAGAGGCCACATTAAACAAGGAAAGAGAGCCTCTCTCCTTGATTGACATCAAATTTAGTTGGGTTATGTTATTGTTTGTCCCAAATGTCACATGGAATCTTATTTATATTGAAGTTTTTTAACAATTGTGTCGCATTTTTATCGTTAATAATTAATTAAAACTTTCTCGTCTAAGACACATTCTGAAAAATATTATATAGCTACTGTTAATAAGTGTCGGAAAATTTAAATTTGGCTCATTCGCATTTCCGGATATGTCCGCCATCAGAGGCCACTTTTTTGGTCTCCCTTCCATAAGAATTAGATTCCCTCTTTTGTCTTTTTGCTCGATGGTCCAAACGGTCGTTTTTGACAGTGTAATTCACATAGATTTCTTTAGATCGTTTGATATGCGTTTTGGATATCAAGTATGTATCGAAATACCGTTCCAGTAACAAGCCATACAACTTAGGACACCTACGATGCCGAGCAAATAAGGTTATCTTTGTTTGTATTATTTTGACAAGATAAAAAGTACAAACTTCGTCCCCAATAACTTTCTACATTTCTTGTAATGTAAATTATCTTAGATATTAAGTGGTAAGGTAAGAATGTGCAGGTATGATGTAGAATATTTGCTCCAATATTTTAGTTGAGAGGTACGATTTAAAATCTAATGTCATGCTGTCATTTGTCATTTATATTTCTTAAGAGCTCTTTAAAAATTTATATCGGACAAAAAAGTAATTTTTTTTATAGAAATTGCAAACCTATGCATTGTAACAAAAAAAATCATCCATTATTTTTTAAGAAAGTAGTTTTTTATTAAATAATTAGTATTTCTTGTCCAAAAGCCAAGATCATTAATATACTCTATTTACTGAACTCAGTTTTTTAGTATAATTTCGTGTTAAGGTCGATTCAGACACATCACTCACGTCTCGTCACAGTAATTGCGCCGAACCGAACAATCCGTCATACAAAATATTCTTTAATACAAATATGTTGCCGGCATTCACACTTATCAGTTGACAAACAGTTTCCCAGCTGTCAGATAGTTGATAGTTCTGTGACCAAACAGGACCGGTTCGGTGCCGAGACTATGACGGGACTGATGTGTCTGAATCGACCTTTAGGGTCGTCAAATTTTACTTCGACCGGAGGAAGTGACTGGAAGTTACTATACCACCAACCTCATGTGATTAAGTAAAGCAAAACAAAGGTTTAAATGTTTATTTTGGGAATTTCATAGTTTTTTTAGGAATTAGTATTTATAAGCTGAAAGTTTTTAATTAAAATTAATGATTATACAGTTCCATTATTCATGATTATTCTTCTGTTTTTAATTAACAAAAGATTTTTCAGGAAAAGATACGATCCTTTGATACAGAATAATAGTTTATATGGATCAAATCACAAAACTGCGAAAATGAGTGGAAAAATAATGCGTTGTTATCCAGCGTTAGAAAATCAAGAAATGAACTAATATTATATTGAAGGATGCACTTTTAAGAGGAAGTGAGAGAAAGCGTGTTTTTATATCGACAACTGCACAATGATACGCTATTCACGAAGAAGCCCAAACAATAACAAGTTCTTGTTGACGAAGTTCCCTTCATAGACAGAGAGCTGATAGACAAGTTTGTTAACAAGAGAATTATAAAAAATTTACGTAATTGGTAAAATTGTCTACTAGCGCTCGGATTATAAACTGTGGAAGATATAAAGTAGGTATTCAACATTTCAAAGCCTGAGTGTAAAAATTAAATCGAAATCGATAAAAAAAGGCACGGTTTAGAGCAAATATAAAAGCGTGAGACGTTTTAGAGTAAGTGGTGCATTTTAAATGTACCTAATTTTTCTAAAATATTGTCCACTGGCTCTTGGACTATAAGCTATAATCAAAATTTGCTGCGTTGCCAGATTTATTGAAATGTAAACATAATCTGTGAATTAAAAGAAAAAATTATCTCTATATTGAGAATTCGTTTTTCATTTTCAAATTTGGTTGGGTAATTTGTGGATAGGGTGACCAATGGTAAATATGGATATTTGGGATAATCGGAGCAAAGAACAGATATTTAATTTTTTGTACCGCATCCTTACCCATTTAGACCCATTTAAATAAGAGTAGACTCTTACTACATATATTATTAATTGTACCTTTTTACTGTCAAATATGCAATCTTGCCTCTCAACCATGCACATGTAAGTGTAAGTAAGCATTGTCTCATCAGAAAGCTAGACTGACTGAAACAATCGCAAGATATTTAACTCTAGGTTATATATTACCTGAACAAGGTCAATTTTCGCTAATATATAGATGATAATTATTAATATTGTACAATAATATGGTCGACATATCTCGCAAGTTCAAACTTTTTGCTAAAACTGGTAAAGCTTCTATTTTACCACATCAAGCTTGTGGTTGTTAAATACGGTTCGTTTGGACGTCACGTAAATGGTTTTTGAGGTTAGCTGAAGATTAAGATAACTTACTTAATCTTGTCCGAACAAATTATTTATCGAGAACAAGTCACAAATCTTCAAGGGTCACTTGTCAAGCCAATCCACGCCCATTAGCCACTCTCTTTGTTAAATGTTTAAAAATCTGCAACTCTTCCCGATCTTCTGGTAAAAAATTTAGAAGAACTGACCGAATTTTTTGCGATCCTATTATGGTTAACTTTGTCGAATGTTGTTCCGTAATCTACAAACCAGGAAACCAGGCAAAGATACCATTAACTCGTTTAACTAACACTTGTGTAGTGTATGAAGCTTATCTAATTCAAAAGCCATTTCTAAATCTATATTATCACCACTAAATCTCTAACACAGGCTTATTGACATCTCTATATTTATGAACCAGCAAGTGCACGCTGAATAGGTGCCTCTATTATTCCAAGATTTATTAGGGAAACCAAATTGCGTATCACTAATTTCTTCTTCACTTCTAGGTTCACATAAATTCTGAAGTGAATTATCCTAAGAAAGATTTTTAAAACGTGACTCATAAGACTGATTGTCCTTTAGTTAAAGCACTTTTTAGCGTTTCTTTTTTTTTGGAAGCATCACAAATAGAAAATTAAACCAATCTGCTGGTATTTGCCCTGTTTCGGGTATTTTGTTTAAAAAGGTTAAAAAGTGACTTTTTTAGTTCCAAGAATTTTTAGGTATTTCTGTTGGTATTTCATCTTGTGCTGTAGCTTGTCTGTTTTTGGCCATTTTTATTGCATTTTCTAAGTCTTCCATTGTTCTTGTGACCCTGTGGGATGTCCATTAATCGATGTTTTTATTGTTGGGGTTAGTATAACGCTCTGTTTGCTATCTGCTGTTTTTTGTAGTATCGAGACCTTCAGCTAACGCCACATCAATCTTTGCAGGATGTCGCAATAATGTGTCGTATTTAACTCTAAAAGACTCTTTATAAGTATTTTAACGCACTAGTACTTCGGTAAGGTACGTACGTCGGATATTAGACTCAAACACAGCTACAATTCCAATTCCAGCTCATTTTTTTCTATCAATATAGACAAAAAAAAGTATTTTTTGTAAATATAAAGCTAAAACTAAATCTATTCAAATGTACAATATTTCTGTATATTCTTTTTATCGTCTTTTTGTCACTATTCAGGTTAGCGAGCCATCGATAAAGAAAAACCTGTAACACATGTTCCCTTCCTTTTTTCTTCACTCTCAAACATACGACTTCTTTATATTCATACAGAGTAGACAATGATCCTATTTTAGAACTATCTACTGGTAAAAATTTACAAAAATAATAGAAGTCGATAAGATTTGCAGTTGCAAATATTTTTACTAAAATTATAAACATAATTTTCCTAAAAAAATTGTCAACTAGCGCTCTGACTATAAACTGTGGAAGATATAGAGATAGAGTACTCAACATGTGTGTTGCCAGATTATCTGCTTTATGTCCATTTATTGGAGTTCTACTAATTTCTGACTGGAAAACTATTCATTGGTTAAAGATCCACGTTCATATTTGTAATAAGACAAGTAATCAACGAAAAAGTAAAGCAAACTAATTTTTTCTGAAACAAAACTATAAAATATGTAGGTTATTTTTCCCTGTTCCCATTTGAAAGCTGTTTGTATAGCTATTTCTGATAGTGCTGGGATCCTGAAACTAAAAACCCCTTCAGAATCACCTAGACCAACTTGGCCAAAGGGTCGGACCTCACTGCCCTCCTTAACTACGATATGGCCTGGACCAGCTAAACTCCAACCCTCTCATACTAGGCAATGAGTTAGGATTATCCGTTAGAACATAACTTCTTCCCGATGTGCTTCTTTTGACCGATTCTCTGTCGCTCGTCATCACACGTCAGCATTTGTCTTTGATAGCCATCCAACCACCACGTCCGCCTCTGTCTAACCAGATTTTTCCTTCGCTTTCCTTCCTACTCTTTGCCTATTTGTCGCCGTCCATCTCCACCTTAGCCGATAATCACCTCATTTTACTTGCAATGTAGACTACTCAAACCTGACGCCATTTCCGCCTCTCCCACTCTCTTATTCATATTTTCCCTCACCCCTGTGTTGTTAACCTCTCTTTCTTTCTACCTCTGAGGGCCTAGTTCTATCTCCTCGGTAGCTGCATTGAGAACTGCATCTAGCTTCCTCTCTTCCATCTCTTTTAGCGACAGCACCTATCTCACATAGTTGTGGATTTTGTTCCACCAGCGCTCATCCATCACCATCTGATTCAAACGCTCTGTCTAGCTCATTCATTTCTGTTACTCATCCGACATACTTTAAAAGGGTATGTGACACAGTGTCCGAAGCCTCACAATATAGACAATTGGTCGATTCGGCCTTTTTGAACCTATGCAAGTAGCTACGGAAGCTCCCTGTGTCCACTTGCGTCAGATAGTAGTCTATGCGCCTGTGCCCGTAGTCCAGCCAGCTCCGCAGATTTGGTATTAGTGACTTCGACCACTATGCCACATCTCACTGTGCATCCCACTCATCCTGCTACAGGCCCTCTCCTCACTTCTGACGTTCTCCCCTTGTATCATCCTATTTCTCCGTTGAAATATCCTTTCTCTCTCACCAAAACATGTAAGGGGACATAACCGGTGATCAGCCATATTGCAGCAGCAGACATAGTCCTGTAAGCACTTGGTGCTTGTCTTGATATTAGTATATCATACCCGGAACAAAAGTTTCTCCTTGTCCCGCCCTGCTAAATTAAATAAACTAGAGAAACTTAACTAGATTGGATTATAAAATAGATCATTTTAGCAAAATTCCAAATTTAAAAAATTATTTGCTTAAAAATTATATTGGTAAGATTAAAAATGACAGAAAGCAGATAAAAAGAATATTGAAAAGAAACCTAACATCCACAAAAATCTTTATATATTTTGAACTTAAACTTGTTCATATGTTGTTCCAAAATCCTTAAATCTTTTCTTATCAAACTCAGATAAAATGTTGAACAGTGCATAATATTAAGGACACTTTACCATACTAAGTAAAAACGTAGACATATTGAACTAGTTATACCGCATTCTACCAAGTTTTCTCAAACTAATCCGTCGTACTTTGCAAAACTAAAATTAATGTGTGTAGAATTTGAACCAGCACCTTTGACTTTCTTTTTATTTTGATTTTTTTGAGTATCGATTAAATGTTTACAGAACTGATTAAATTTCTTCTGTATTTGCACAAAATTGTTGTATTTTAGGGAGAGTATCTAAATTTAGATAAAGCTTAGATATATATACAAGAGATCAATATCTATTCTTTAATAAAAGTTAAGAGTTCAGTAATTTATAAAAACATAACTGTCTGCCAAGAGTACCAAGCTGTTCAACGACCAAGCTAAATTATTTTACGTAATTTCTCTAAATAAAAGAGAAAGCTTTTACGAACATCTCCAAAACACAGTAAACGAAATGCCACAGATTGTATATATGTTTATTATAGGTGACTTTAACGCCCATGTTGGTGATGACGACATACTTAGTGCCAGGGATAAAACAACGATATAATAAAGATGTCAGGAAAGAAAACGGTGATCTTCTGACGGACGTCCACATCGTGTTAATTATACCTTAAAATTTATTTATGTATAGAGTTAACAGGCCTTTTAGGTCCATTGCTGTATATATAATTACCATCGTTTTTTGTTCTTAGCTGTCAGCTTCCAATCTTTGATTCCCATCTATCTGACATCTTCCATCACTGCATCTATCCATTTCTTTCTTGGCCTTCATCACTTTTTTTTACCCCCAATTACAAACATCCGAGCCATTCCAATCTGCGTTTTTTCACTACTTTTGTTATTATAGAGTTAGCATACAATCGGTACACTTCTATATTAGTTCGTTTTCTACATTATTTCCCTACTACTTTTTCACCAAACATTCTGCGAAGTATCTTTCTTTCCCATTCTTCCAATCTATTCTGTATGGTTTTGATCATAGTCCATTGATCTTAATCATTTTGTTGATGGCCCCAGCACATCTGTTGCTCTTGGTCAAACTCAGGTTGATTTTAGTTTCTTCCTTGCACGTCTAATCAATAAAGGTACCTAAGTACATGTATTCATTCAACTTTTCTAATTCTACAACTAATCCATTCTCCACCTCTAATTTAAAAGAGCTCCTGTTGTTTATTATTTTTTTTGCTCGAGATTTCCATGTACTTTGATTTATTAATATTAACTTTCAGTCCCATTTTAGAGCTTTCCCAAATCAGTCTTTTTGCTATATTTGCCAGTTCTTTTCAATTTCTAGCAATGGGAACCACATCATCAGCGTATGCTAAGCATTGGTGCCCCTTGTATAAAATAGTGCCGGACCTATTTATCCCACTAACCCTTACAATTTTTTCTAGAAATATATTGAATAGCAATGTAGACAACGGGTCTCCTTGGCGAACACCTTTTCTCACTTCGAATTCTTCTGAGACTATACCATCGAGCAAAAAGACAATAGAGGGAATGTAAAGGTAGTGGGGGTAAACATATTGTTAGACAGGAAGTGCGATCTTTAGAGGCCACATTAAACAAGGAAAGAGAGTCTCTTTCCTTGTTTGACATCAAATTTAGTTGGGTTATGTTATTGTTTGTCCCAAATGTCACATGAAATCTTATTTATATTGAAGTTTTTTAACAATTGTGTCGCATTTTAGACTCTTATCATTAATAATTAATTAAAACTTTCTCGTCTAAGACACATTCTGCGAAATATTATATAGCTACTGTTGATAAGTGTCGGAAAATTTAAATTTGGCGCATTCGCATTTCCGGATATGTCCGCCATCAGAGGCCACTTTTTTGGTCTCCTTTTCATAAGGATTAGATTCCCTCTTTTGTCTTATTGCTCGATGGACTATACCGTTGCATTTCACAGCACAAATAGTTTTTCCAATTGTCATTTTTCCAATCTTACTATTTTTTCTGGTACGTGAAATTCTTTTAGCGTATCTATTAATTTGTCCACTATCAAGTTTCCTTGCTTATCTTTTACATTCATCACTCATATGATTCACACTGATAGGCAGTACGCTTAAAATATTAATGCGCATTTGCCGGATTTCACGCAAGGTGCTTGGCAACCCATCTGCGCATGGATTCAGAAAAGAAGCCTCGCAAAAGATTTAAAATAAAATATAAATATACAAATTTTAGTTAAAGAATACCAGTCTAATACTTTTTATTTCGCAAATATAGATACTTTTAGATTCCATGGAATATTGATACTTATCTAAAAATGTTCATTCGAATATTAAACAAATTAACTAGATAATGCCTGGTTAAATTATTTATATGGTATATAAACTTAGGTTGGTGCTTGTTAAAATCCTTAACACACTTTAAATTAAGTATAAGCTCCGAGAGGTCCGTCTAGTTTTCAATTACCTCTTATAAAGTTTTATAATCTAAAAAAATATGTAACATGAGTGTTCCACTACTGTTTATTATTTTGTAACTACTCGATTAGGACCAACTTTCTAAAGGCAGCGTAGTCGCCCCTCTTTCATTGCCGCCAATTTTTATTTGTTTATGACGTTCTTTTCGTGTTTGGAACTTATTTAATACAAAAAGGGATTTTATAAATGTTAAATAAGAAGGAAATAGTCTATTCCAACAAAACGTTCTAATGGTCGTTGAAAAGACAGATAAAGAATTGTATTTTTTAAGTTAAGTCATAAATAATGCAGATTTAAAATATTTTATTATACTATAATAATTATTGTCAAGTAAACTTCTAAAAACTCAGTTTTTAAATCTCTTATATATGAGGCTAGTGCTAAAATTCTTGGAATGGTCTTAACATGTAAATGTTTATAATTGTGGGTGCACAGAAAAAAACACCATTCTGTTGTCAATGAATAATAATAACAATTTGACAGTTGACTTAGTTGGCCTCGATCTAAGTATGTTTTAAAGTAACATTGAGGAAGAGATCAAACACAGCACTATTATTTGATAATCCCTACTTGTACCAAAATAAGTTCTTTATACTATTAAGCTAAACATTATTGTAGATATCACAGTTAGATTAAAATAGCATTGTGATTTTTAGGATATCTTCAGATAAATTAGAAAGTGGTATCTACAGTATAGTTCTATAGTACTTCTTTCGAAGATCATTTTTAATCAGTTGTAGCCGTTGATATGATTACTAAAAAGGCTATTGTGGAATGTGAAACTTGTGTCATCAAAAAATCTAATAGATTGTAAGGAAATTATGTGTGTTATAACGGTGGATTTAAATTTGTTACAAATCGGTGCAATTTTGAATTAATAATTCAATACATGCCTTGTATGTGTAGTTGAGAGAGTTATCATTGTTCCCAATCCACTTTTCACTACAAACTCTCTCTTCAAAATTTCTTTATGTTAAAGATCCCTAGATAGGAGCTGCAGATAATAATAATCGACACAGTTGCTTAAAAAGCTACTAAAAATTGACTACCAGCAGTAAAAGTTATTTTTCCTTGTTTATTTTTAATATTAAGTTACACCTCTTTGATAACAATATCATCTTTATATCTTAAATAGTGGATATATTATTTTTTGACCTTATTGCCAATTTCTCAGTTTCTAGAAATAATATTCTCGTGCACCGTAGTTACAAATTTGGTCTACCTGTTTTAGAACGAAAGCGAGAGAGATATTTATGGCGTAATTCGAAATATCAATTTCAGATCTGTGATATTATGTATTGTTTGAGCAATTTTTTCGTGGCACACGTATTTTCTATAAAGTCTTTAAGTTTGTATTGTATATTTCCTATACTTAAATGTTGAAGTCAATTGGAAAACATTTAGATATATTTTTAAGTAAGTTTTATATGCTCAGGTGATCCTTTTTACCAAATTCGAAACCTAATAAATTCAGAAATATGTATTAAAATAGAGTAACGAGAACTAGGTATCTTAAAACGGTTCTAGTTGTCAGAAACACAAATGTTAAGTATATAATTGGAAATAATAAGTATTAGAATTATTTTACTTAATTACCATAGTTAGAAAGATACCAAAATAAAGTTATGCAATCAGTTAACAAAAATCTTATGCAACTAGCAATACAAAAGCAAGTTCTACATAAAAAACTTTCAAATAACGAATGTAGTCAGCTAAATAGATACATATCAAACGGAAAAATGATTTGTAGAAAGGATCGCTCTAGTTATAATTTTGTTTGATTAGTTTAATTGACAATCGACATGGTATTGATTTTCACTTATAACATTGTAATGGCTAGAAAACTAGGTTAACCTACACGTATTCCGACACATTTACATTTACCTACTCAACAATCATGTTTGTGTGCAATAATTTGCTATTCTAATAAACATTTGTATTAAATATTGTTTGTTTCATTATTCAACTTCCTTTATTTTGTAGTATAAAGGCACAATTGTGCTGGTAATAAAATTGATTAAATGATAGCACCCCTTACTGATATTTAGATGATTTTGAGTGCTGGAAGGTATTGTTTGTAATATATCACAGACTCAGTCTGCCATGTTTAAAAAGAGATTTAGCATACCAGACCATCAATATGACTGGTGCAACCAGTTAAAAAGTGATAATAACTCAAACAAATTCAAGATATTAAACTTAACTAAGATCTTTTATATGAAGAAAAAGCAAACTAAGGTTGAAAGCAAACAAAAGTAAACAGCAAAGTAAAAACAGTTATTCCAGTTTTCTCAAATTGTCAAGGCAGAGGATTTTCTTCCTTAAAGTAGGTAACATATGCTCTTCTGATCTCCTCCACTCCCAATATAATTCTACTGTAATGATTTATTTAGTGTAGGCATGGACGTCCATGTGTAGGTATTTAAATTTTTAGTAAAAAAACTAATAAAACCTCATACTGTTTATATAAATACAAACTATATTACAAGAGTTGTATTACATCTTGCAATATCTTAAACTAGATATTAACATTAATATAAAAAATATTACTTAAAAATGAACACTACTATTAAAGAGCAACACCCAAATGCTTAACTTCTTCTGATAATTCATCAAAGGCATCTTTATATTCATTGTGCGACTTAATTAAAACTGTTAAACACCCTCGTTTTACACCCATTGCGGCTCCTAGATCTTTTCTACTTGGAACGAAAACATAAGGAATGTTTTTGTCCTCACACACTACAGGCAAGTGGCACATTATGTCCAAGGGCCATACATCACCAGCAAAAAGAACGATGCCCGTTTCGCCTTTTCTTAGCCTCTTTTGAACGTCTTTCAAGCCACACCTTATGTAAGTTTTTTGTTTCATTGCTGTAACAAAATATAATGAAAGGAAAATATAAATTAAGAAAAAGTGAGTCTAGTTTAAATCTTAAACAGATAATAATATGAAGAACAAGCTGATAAATATTTATGAGTGTGTTAATTTACCTTTTTTAACTAATTTGTAGCATCGTTTAGCAAGCTTCTTGGATGCCATAGGTTTAGAAATAGTGTTACAATTTGCTATCTTTTCCTCGTAAGATAATTCATCTTGGGGCTCTTCCTTTACACTAACATCGGCTTCTTGCTTAATTTTACCCATTTTAATTTAAAACAGAAATCTAAACACTGAACACGTTGTTTGATTGTTGTTGTCGTAAAGGTTATGTCCACTCATGTCTTCTTGTTTCAAAGTTTGCTTTCAATTTATACTGACAGCTGTCTCTCAACTCAAGTGTTGTGAAAATTGTAAATGATAATTTTACCGTAAAGAAGACGAAATATGTGATTTTAGGTTATATTTTCTTTTTAAAACACGTTCTTATCCATATGAGTTCAATATCAGTATAAATATTTATAAAGTACAATGGCTAAGTTTCATTTAAGTAAGCTTATTTTACATTATTTAAACATACATTCTCAACTGTTTCTTTTTTAGGAAAAAAGTCTAAACGACAGCCTGCGCGTCTTAGATATAAGATTGAAAAGAAAGTCCGCGAGCACAATAGAAAACTCAAGAAAGAAAATAAGAACAACCCCAAAAAGAAAAGGGAAATAATACAAGTCCCAAACATATGTCCTTTTAAAGAGGACATTCTTAAAGAAGTAGAAGCACTAAAGAAGCAAAAGGAAGAAGAAAAACTTAAGCTGAAAGAAGCTGCAAAATTGGAAAGACAAAAGCAGAAAGAGGAAAGCAAAAATGAGAAACTTACTGCAGGACTTCAGGGGTTAGTGCAAAATGCTGAAATAAGGAGTAAACTTCATGAACATTTAACACCAGATAGTAATGTAAAGCAGCATGAGACAAATAATGAACAGTCTCTTAAACAATATTACAAAGAATTTAAAAAGGTTATTGAAGCTGCAGATGTTATTCTGGAAGTAGTTGATGCTAGAGATCCTTTAGGTATTGTAGTTATAGATATTTTATTAATTGTTTTGTTGTTAAATATGATTATTGTAGGTACTAGATGTAAGCAAGTAGAGCAGGCTGTGTTAGATACAAAAGGTAATAAAAGACTAGTCTTAGTATTAAACAAGGCAGACTTAGTTCCTAGGGAAATTTTGGATCAATGGCTAAAGTACTTGAAGAAAACCACTCCCACTATAGCATTCAAAGCATCAACTCAAAATCAAAGTAAAAAGTTAGGACAGAGAAAGCTTGGAAAGGGAAATAAGGTATTGCAGAGTTCAAATTCTGTAGGAGCAGAACTGTTAATGTCTCTACTAGCAAACTATTGTAGGAACAAGGGTATCAAAACTTCTATAAGAGTTGGAATTGTAGGTTTGCCTAATGTAGGAAAAAGTTCAATTATTAACAGCTTAAAAAGGTCTAGAGCTTGTAATGTTGGTGCTACACCTGGTGTTACTAGGTAAGTGAAAAAATATCTATAGAACATTTATAATCTTGTTGGTTTAATTGGTTTCCTTTCTAGGGCAATGCAGGAAGTACAATTAGACTCAAAAATAAAGCTGTTAGATTCTCCTGGTATAGTTTTTGCATCTGGAAGTGACAGTAGTGCTTCATTGAGGAATGCAGTTCGAATTTCTGCCTTGAGTGATCCTATAACACCTGCCAATGCAATTTTACAAAGGGTTACTAAACAACAAATGATGGAAATGTATGACGTTACTGAATATAGCTCACCAGAGGTATTTATTTCTAAAAAATATTTAATTTTGAATATTTGTGACATTTATTAGTATAAATATGTGTTTAGATTAATATAAATTAGTAAAAGTAAGAGTAAAGTATCCTCAAATTTAAATATTGTTTTGCTATTTTGAACAAAAGTTTCATTTTTTAGGAATTTTACAGTTTAAAAGCTGCAAGGACAGGAAGATTTAAGAAAGGTGGTGTTCCTGATGCCGTTGCTGCTGCCAGAGGTTTATTAGAAGACTGGAATAAGTAAGTTGAATTGACATTATCATGCCTTCAAAGCCAGATTTTGGCTTAGTTCAAGACTAGCTTTACTTTAAATCACTTCCTTTTTCCCCAAAAACCCTAATATTGTCAGACTTATGTCAATGCACTCACAATTCTCTCATTTAATTCATTAAAAAGAGTAAGGGCATGGATTATCTCTTGAACTGGAGAATACATATTATACAAACCATCTTTTTGGTACCTTGATCTATTGGAATTTTTAAATGTATAAAATGTATAGAAACTATAAATGGTGATGAGGTTTCTCAGAAGATGTCAAAGAGTTGCTATGAGTCTTTCATGGGATGTAATGGCTTCTAAACTGAGTCTGAGATGCCATACACCATCAAATTATTAGCATGATCCTCAACTTCACTCAATAATGTTTCCACATTACCACCAACACACTACTGCTGCTGCTTTACTGTGTCAAACTCCTCCTTTAAGGACTTGATTTGCTCCTCTGGTTAAATGAACTTGTTCAGGTACTAAACAGGTACTTTTTAGAGGAAAGCACACACTCTTTGCAGAAAAACAAAATAATTCGATAAACAACAATTGCTATCTGCTCACTTGCACAAGAGCTTTCTCAATTTGATCATAATTGATTTAAACATTTTTTACAAGATTTCATTTTCACAATATAACCTCAAAAGTTTTGGTTCAGAAGAAACTAAGTCTAAGAACAAAAATATCTGCCAAACCAAGAACCTTGGCACAAAGATATTTATCAGTCATCGCTTTTTGTATGAAACTAGTTACTATTAATCACTTATTAGTTTAATTATGGAAATTAATCACAAGTGTAATAAACACATGTGAGTAATTTTATGATTATTGAATAAAAAATGTAGGTTACAAAAATGTTATTAAATGTATCTGTTTTCAACATTGTCTGGAAGAAGTGATTTATATTTTCATTTTTGTAGTGTTTTTCCATAAGATATCATTTTTTTTTAGTGGAAAAATCAAATACTATACAGTACCACCTGAAGAACCTCAAAATAATGTGCACATTAGTGCAGCAATTGTCACTGAAGTAGCTAAAGAATTCGACTTAGACAGTTTCGAAACTATGGAAACTGACATTTTAAATAAAATCGAAAAAGAGTCAGATACAAAATCAAAAGCATTTGTTTTAGAAAGTTTGGGACCTGTAGATTCTATCGAGGATATGGAAGAAGAGGCAGATGAATTGGTGAGTAATTGAATAAAAGTTTTAGAATGGATAATAAATTAATTCCTTAATTTTTAGATAACTGCAAACACAAACATAGTCTCCAACAAGAAAAAGCAAAAACAAAGAGGTGTTGCAAGGTTGAAGAAACTAGACCCTGAAATGGAGTTGGAAGGTAACCAAAAACTGAACCAAATCAGAAAGAAACAGTTTAAAAAAGAGAAGAAGGATCAAAGGAGAAGAGAAAAAGTGGCGATGCAGCTTTCCTCGGGCTTAGAAAATTTTAATCTAAATAAATCTAATGAATCTGAAGATTATAACTTTGATACTGATTTTGTTTCAAAATAAACTTGAAATAAATAATTGTTGTATTTATCCTAATAAGCCCTTATAATGTTAAATTCTATAAAGATCAACTCAATGGAATTTACAAATTAAAAGAACAAGTCATTGCATTCTTCAGTAATTTTTGTTACTCGCTTAACAAATTAAACCAAAAATGTATTCAAAAAAGTTTTAATCTTGTAAAAGTACAGTATAAATGTAAAAAACTGTATATAATAAAAACTAAATAAATGGATGTCTTAACAGTTAACTAATTAGTCTGATTATTAGTTACTAATAAACGGAAATATCCATCTGGAGCTAAATGTCAATAAGAGGTTTGTAGTCAGGTAAAATTTCCCAAACTTTTTGCCGCCACTTAGCCTTTTTCAGTTCTTTCGCCTTTAACAATTCGTTGACAGCTTTGAGTGATCTCCAGAGATGAAAATAATGGAAGAGGAGCCACCTGTAACAAAAAAGCTGAAGTAATCTATGTAATTTTCTGAATGACTACTCCTTACTTTTAAAATGTAGAAATTAATGCTAAATGATTAAGTGAGAGTAGCTCCAAATAGCAGCATATCAGGATATTTGGCAACACGCAGGATTCTCGTAGATATATATTGAATGTTTCTTACCTCTTATAGTGGCTTTCGGCTTTCTTCATCATTTTGTGTTGTTTCATAAATTCTATGCAAACGTATCGATTCCAATGAATGAAAACATTACTTGTTAGTCTAAAATCGTACAAATCTTCTGCTACTTGCATATTTCTAATGCTTTCTATATGAATCTAAAACAAATAATTGACATATGTACCTACCAAATCTACTCTGAAATATAAATCTAGTATAAGAGATACTCGAAAATATAGACAAAAGGGCGGACTAAAATGTTATCTAGATGAAATGTGTATGACTAGACAAAAATATTTAGTAGTCAGTCGTTTATAGAATGCTTTATAATTGTTTAATTTCTATGGATTTTACAGCACATTGGAGTTGACCGGGTTCTTGAATGCTTGCCATCTTGGAATAATGGGTGCAAAAGGTTTTCGCGATGTATCTCGTAAACTAGCAACCCTACAGAAAATTATATTGGGTATTATTTGTAGCAAAAATAACTAAACATTTTGGAAAAAAAATTTTCTCTTGGGGCATATATCTTTTTCTAGCCATATTACAATAAAATTACATCAGAGCAATATTAAATAGGCTTTTTCGAAGAATAATCTTCACTACAACTTTGTATAATTTTATTAATTTTTCTGGGCTTTACAGCGCTTTGAAGTTAACCGGGTTCTCAAAAGAATACAATAAAAGCGAACCATTAGACTTAGTTTTGTATTATATATATTTTTTTATTGATATCATTTTAAATCAATTTATTATTTTCTTAACATTGTTGTGTTATTATTTATGTGAATTTCAGTTAGAACTTGAAATATCATGAGAGTAGGTAGCGGCATAATTTTGAATTTGATAAAAAAAGGTTGGCACTGTTCTAGATAACTAACGCCTGCTAAAATCCTGACAGCTTTCTTTTGCATTCTAAAAATTGAGGAAAAATATATTATTTTTAATGTTTCAAAGTTCATTATCCTTGCGAGTTGGGCAATAACAAATAATGAACTTTATCAGAGTTAAGTTTTAGTTTGTTTAAAGCAAACAATGAGCTAGATTTAGTATAAACTTAAGACACATGAGACATTTTTAAATCAACATTATTTTTTTATATAACGTATTTTGTATCATCCGCGAATTGTATGGTTTTGTACGGAGATATGACTTTAGGCAAATCATTGGCATAAATACTAAACAAAAGAGTTCCTAAGACCGAACCTTGTGGGACTCCGAAGCTTAAGAGATACCTCTGATTCCATAGTAATTTAATTTGTGGAGCAAAATGTCGTGTGCAATGCAATAAAAAGCCAAAAGCAATAATTGAAGGTACATAAATTGCACAAAACTCAGAACTTTGCTCTACATTATATTCATTTAGATTAAGAGAGGATAAATACATAAGATTTTCTTTTACATAAATGGCAACTCCGTGATTGTGCGAGTGATGTGCATTCAGTATATAAAACAGGTAATTTTACAGGTAACAGTATTTAGAAGCAAAAAAAAATAAACATTTATGGTGTTTGTAGAGAAAATATTGTACGAATTAAACAAAACCATCAAAGCTTACCTCTTGCCAACATCGTATGCTTTTCTTTAATAACTTGTATTCAAAATGAGCATCTGCAATTTCGTATTTAACTTTGTAAGCACTTTCCACAACTTGTTGCCAGGATACCATAGATTCTTTCAAAATTTTCTTTTCATAATAGTCCGCAGCCAGAAAATATTTATCACGTCCATCTTTCATGTAACTATACAACTGAACTAAGCTCTTCTTTAACAATAATCTGTTATAAAATTCAACGGCCGTATTTAACTTCTCCATATATTTCTGTTTATTTATGTATCGGATCCTTTCCATCTCCATTTCTTTTCGTCTTCTTTCTTTAATGAGTTCCAAACTCCGTTTCTTCTCCTCCTCTTCCAGGACGCGCTTTCTTTCAATTGCTTCTTGCAGCATTCTCTGGCGTTTCTCTTCGATCAGTCTTTTCCGTTCTAAAATTATTTCTCTATTTTGCGCCCTTTCTAGAGCTCTCTGCTCCATTTTTTGCACTATTTTTGGCGCTTCGTGTGAAGTAATGGAAAATTTAGGCTCTTCGCCTAAAATTAGAGGAATTTTGTATTTGATTTTTCCGGAACAACTTCCAAATATTTCCCTAATATTGGTTTTTGTGTTTTCTATCGATTTCAAAAGATCATCGTTGATTATTCCCAGTTTTAACTCCTGGATTATCCTACTTTGTTCCTCCAGTTTCGATTTTTGTATCTCTATGATCGATTTTTGTGCATCAAACCTATTTTTAAAACTCGAACACGGTTTAACAATACTATTAGATACGTCTTTAACAACACGTATCTTTACCTTTTCTTCCTGGATATTTACTTCTCTTTTCTCACTTTTCTTTCGTTTTTTTAGTTGCTTCATAAAGGTATCAAGCTTTGTAGTTTGTTTTAACTTAGCTTCTTCTTGCCTTTTTTGTTCCTTTTTTAGTTCCACTGCAGTTTTCCATATGTTAAAATATTTCTCGGATAAAAATTGAGTTTTTTTGATAAAAAAACGTTCTTGCTCAATAATTTTCTGGTTATTCTGACTTGGATTCGTTTTTAATAAGTCCCCAAATACTGTTTCAATGCTAATTTTGTTTGAAGGTTTATTATTAATCGGTTTAGTTGGTTTATTCGTTGATGAATTGTGCTTTGGATTCGGTAAATCTTTCCAGAATGATTCATTACTCCAGTCTAATAAACTGGAATATTCTTTTGGACAAGAAAAAGTGTGTTTTCGTATTATTTCCATGCTTTCGGCTGGCATTAAACTAAAATAAAAATATGGAAGAATTCATCTTTACTACTATAAGTAGGTATCTATGTATAAAATTATAATTATTTTTAAATATTCACCTCTTGGTTTCTTCACATCCGGATATCATTTTATTCTTTACATAATAATTCATCTAAAAATTGCAATCTATATTTTCGCGATCGTCTAACTGTTTATTTATGTTGACATTTCGAAGTTACTTAGCAACGTAGATATATTATAGGTACCCTATTATAATAACAATATGTTATTGTGTTGTTAGCTTAGATTAAGATATAGGCGCCGGAGTTAGGCAACACAGATGACAGGGATGTCATGGGAACGTAGCCGAAGCTCGGGCAAGATGTATATGTTTGAGGGTTGAGAATAAACTGATGTTGTGAAGTAACGATTATTATTTGTAACCCCTCTTTGATAACACGACATGGTGGCAGCTGGTGCTTTGTTTTGTTAACATTAAACAAGCAAAGAGTGGTCGAACGTGACAACAGTGCAAATCTTATGCATAACCTATAAATCAGAGGGGACCTAAAATCCTTAAAATGGATGCACCTATCCAAATAAATAAAGAAGTGTTTGCGAACATTTCGGCTCCAAGCGAATTTGATTTTACACAGCCCCAGACATGGCCCCAATGGAAGAAAAGAGTAGAGAGATATATGTCTGTAAGTGGATTTGGACAAAAATCTGACAAGGATAAATTAGACCTACTGTTGTATTTAATGGGAAATGAAGCAGAAGATATTTTACTTCAAAATCAACCAGTGGAGAATGCATCCTTTCAAGATGTAATGCAGATTTTCGACAATCATTTTATTCCCCGAAGAAATACAATCTTTGAGAGATTTCAATTTAATTCAAGGGTACAAAGGCCAGGAGAACCTGTGGGAAACTTTATTTCAAGTCTACATACTCTTGCAGAGCACTGTAGCTATGGAGCTCTTAAAGATGAGTTAATTCGTGACAGGATAGTTATCGGAATAGCTGATAAAAAGGTGAGCGAAAGAATGCAACTAAATGATGGTTTGACACTAGAGAAGGCAATACAAATAGCACGCCAAGCTGAACTTCAAGATAGTCAAAATAGAATTATGAGACAGGAGCAGTCAGTTAGTGCAGTTAAACAGGACTACAGGGAGCGTAGTGATAAAAGACATCAAGGTTACAGATGTGGATACTGTGGCATACCTACATGTAAAAATAGGGAGAAATGTCCAGCCAAGTTCTCTGAATGCAGATCTTGTTCACGTAGAGGTCATTGGAGTGTGATGTGCAGGAAGAAAGCTGTCAGAGCTGTTAAGTGTTCAAGGTCCACCAGTAGCAGTAGTACAGATGACGAAGGAAGGGATTCAGTAAATCAAGTGGTACATACAGATTCCTTTATTGGCCAAGTGTACCTAGACAAGAAGGATCGTTGGTATGTAGACATCTTATTGGATGACAAATTTAAGGTACCTTTTTTTGTGGATACAGGAGCAGATGTTAACTGCTTTCCCTATGAAAAATTACCTCCAGAATATGTGGGTAAAATTGTGGCATGTGATGCAATTGGTGCAGCGGACGATCATAAATTGGACACAGTGGGTAAGCTACATATAAAATTTACTTATGACGGTTTTACAAATGATGAAACAATATATTGTATTAGGAAGTTGAGACAACCTATATTAAGCAGAGAATCAATCATTAAGTTTAATGTTCTAAATTTTTCTAATTGTAAGCTTAAACAGGTAAATCAAATCAGTTGCAGTGTTGTTCATTGTAATCAATCTGAGAGTACTAATATGTTTTCAAAATTTAATTTAGAGTCTGTTGCTAAAACATTTCCTGGTATTTTTAGTGATATAGGTGAATTTAAAATGGAAATGTCAATTAGAATTAAGCCAGATGCTAAACCTTATGTACAGAGCGTTCCCAGAACTGTTCCTTTACCTCTGTTACCAAAATTAAGAATTGAAATTGATAGATTGCTAAAATTAGGGATAATTGAACCCATTGAAGATCCTACTTCTTGGGTCAGCCCAATTGTTTGTGTGGACAAGGGAGATTGTGTACGGCTTTGTGGTGACTATACTAAACTTAATGAAAACGTGTTACGGTCACATTTTCCTCTCGGGAAAATATCTCATACACTAGCACAGTTGAAAGGGTCTAAATTCTTCTCAAAATTGGATACCACAAGTGGGTTTTACCAAATAAAATTGAATAAGGAAAGTCAGTTGTTAACAACTTTTATAACACCTTTTGGCAGATTTTTCTTTAAAAGGCTTCCATTTGGTATATCTTGTGCCCCAGAGTATTTTACTATGAGATTTTCAAAAATCTTAACTGGCATTGAAGGCTGTGTTGTCCATATAGATGACATTCTTATTCATGCAAGGACAATAGAGGAACATGACAATATTTTGAACACAGTCCTAACAAAACTTCATAAGGAAGGTATTACACTAAATAAAAACAAATGCTCTATAGCAACAAAAACAGTTAAATACTTGGGTCATATGGTCTCTGAGCAAGGGATATTAATTGATCCAGATAGGGTTAAAGCTATCCGTGATTTTCCTGAACCAAAAAATAAGACTGAGCTGTCAAGATGGCTGGGTATGATTAATTTTGCTGCAAAATACATTCATAATAAATCTGAGATTCTTGAACCATTAACACACTTACTAAAAAAAAATATTAACTTTTTGTGGGGTCCAGCACAAGATAAAGCTTTCAGCACTTTAAAACAAAAGTTAGAGAGCCCTCCAAATCTAGCGTTTTTTGATGCTAATAAAACCATAATTGTTAGTGCAGACTCAAGTTGTTTTGGTATAGGTGCATGTCTATTTCAAGAAAATGTAGATCATACTCGGGAAATAGTGGCTTTTACATCTAGGCTTCTGAACTCAGCTGAAACACGATACGCTCAGATTGAGAAAGAAGCTCTTGCACTTACATGGGCAGCAGAATATTTTTATGATTTTATTTCAGGAGTTCCTAACCTAATTTTTGAAACAGACCATAAACCTTTACTACAAATTCTGCAAACTAAAAATTTAGATGAGTTAACGCCACGTTTGCAAAGATTTCGAATGCGTTTAATGCGATACAAGTATACTGTAATCTACACGCCGGGAAAAAATTTAATTGTAGCAGATACTTTAAGTCGGGCCCCTTTACAAACAGATACGTTAGCTAATAAAGAACTAACTGCTGAAACTGCAGCATATGTGCAGTCAATTATTCATAATTTACCAATTAAAGATTATTTTTTGAATTTAATAAAAACAGAACAAGAAAATGAATATATTTGTAAAAAACTAAAAGAATATTCTTTGTCTTCTTGGCCTGAAAGATCTAAATTGCCATTTGAATTGTTGCCATACTATCAATATAGATATGAAATTTCCTATTCGGAACAATTACTTTTAAAAGGGTCTCGCATAATCATTCCTAAGAGTCTTCAACTCAAGGTGTTGGAATTTATTCATACAGGCCATATGGGAATTGTAAAATGTCGAGATCGTGCCAAACAGAGCGTTTGGTGGCTGGGTTTGTCATCCCAGATTAATAACCTTGTCACACATTGTCCCCAATGTGTTGAACACAGAGTAAATCATAGAGAAACATTTCATAAAGACAATACTGTACAAAGGCCGTGGCAAAAACTGGGGGTTGATTTGTTTAAATGTTATGATAAGTGGTATTTGATTGCCACTGACTACTTTTCACATTGGTTTGAAATTTTTACTTTAACCAATATGACAGAAGATGCCATTATTCCTAAGCTTAAAGATATTTTCTCTCGTTATGGTATCCCAGAGGAAGTTAGATCCGACTGTGGTACTCAATTTTCATCAAAATTTATAAAGTTTTCAAAAGAATATAATTTTGTTCATACGACGAGCAGTCCGCACTGGCCTCAGAGCAACGGTGGAGTGGAACGCACTGTACAAATTGCAAAAAGATTAATTCAGAAAAATAAAAAAGAGGACCTAAGTTTGGCATTGTTAGCATATAGATGTACACCCCTAGAATGTGGTGTTTCACCTTCTGAATTATTAATGAATAGAAAATTAAGATCTAACTTACCCCAGCTTCCAAGCTTATTAAACTTTTCAAAAGAACCAAACACTAAAAATAAAAAGAATGAAATAAAGGATAAACAAGTGAAAAACTACAATAAGCGACACAATGCCAAGGATTTAGATCCTCTTAAGGTTGGTGATTCTGTGTGGGTGGTTGATATCAGGAAATATGGGCGAGTTGTTGCGATCTGTCAGGAACCCAGGTCCTATATAATTGAAACTGAAACCGGGAAATTTAGAAGAAATAGATGGCATTTGATTCATGCACCCTACTGTTTCCCTGTATTGAGCACCCAACCAGAATCCTCAAATGATTATGTTCCGCCAATTTCTAGTAGCACAAAGCTAATGCCTTGCTCTAATCAAAGCAATGGTGACATACAGGGTAAAATAATGGAGGAAAGTAGTAGGGGGGAACCCAGTGTATTTCAGGACAAAATCGAACAAAGTGGAAATCATGTTTTACCTCCATCGGGTCAGGATAAAAGCGATAGTGTATCGGACTTTGAGTGCGTAAAGCCTAGCAGGCCAAAAAGACTTGTGAAGAAACCGGTTCATTTAACAGATTATGTTTGTAGTAGTTTAAGTTAGTTTAGGTATAAGATCATTAATGACACAGGGATCTTTTATAAAAAAAAGGAGATGTGTTGTTAGCTTAGATTAAGATATAGGCGCCGGAGTTAGGCAACACAGATGACAGGGATGTCATGGGAACGTAGCCGAAGCTCGGGCAAGATGTATGTTTGAGGGTTGAGAATAAACTGATGTTGTGAAGTAACGATTATTATTTGTAACCCCTCTTTGATAACACGACAGTTATTGTTATTCTGAGAGAAGACCTGCTTTGCTCTGATTGTGCTAAACCACAAATGATTAAAAATGGATTATTTTAATTTATAAAATACTGCATAGACGGTTGTATTAGATGTAACCATCTTGAAATCTTTAATAGTTTAAAAAGGTTTTGAAATTATATTCTATTCTACGTCTATATTCTTTAATAAGACATTTATATTACATTTTTAACTATTGTTTGACGTTTCGAATTCCATTACGGATCGTTTTCAAAAAAGATTATTTAAAAAAAATTGTGCGAAAAATGTATAAGCAATGTTATTAGTTATTTGTAATGTATAATTCTATTTCTAAAATAGATAAAAGTATTAATTAATATATTATCATGAATAATTGAGTTCAGTTAATTTTGTTATAATATTTTTGTGTTTGTATTAATAATTAATATTGTTGTGTTATTTTTGACTGACCTCTATGTGTAAGTGGTTGAACTAATGGATAAAAATCACACCTGACAAATGACAATATTGACAGAAGAACGAAGAGATTGAATATGGAGGCGATTTAATAGGTAAGAAAGGTGTAAATAAATTTTGTTGTTTTTACGTATGTCATTTTTAAAACGTATTTGCATTGCAAAAAAATTAACGGCAGTAAAAAACAATCTAAAAAATTAATTATTATTTGTTTAGCAACTGTTGTTGAAAAAGTTATTATCTCCCCCAAATACACTTTTTCAATTTCATTATTTCATTGTTTAATGATCGAACAGTTTGCTGTGTTTCTAAAAATAAACTCATTACTTTAGTATGATCGTTTTCAGATATGTTTTGTTATTAATAAGAAACTAGGCCAATATGGATACAATAATAGAAGAGCCCCACAATGAAAGGGCCCAAATTCAAGACATTGGTATTGTGGATGCCACTGATTGGGGTACACATTCTGATCAAATTGTTAATCCTACTCTTCTGTATATTGCGGTAAGTGTTTGTTATTTATAATATATTCATTTTGTTAAAGTCAAATGTGGATTTATTTTATAGATTTAAAATGTCGATCTATTTGCTCTTTACACATGTATACCATTATTCACAAGTAATTTTTATATTACTTATCTTTTGTACTCATGGAATCTCTTAAACCATAAAATGCAAAGGTTTATCTGTCCACTGTGCACAGTACATTAAACAATAAATGCAAAGAATATAGACGCATTTGTATGTACCTTAGTTAAACACTACCTTACTATTACACAAATAGGGTACAAACAGAAGATTATGTCCGTAGCTACACTTAATTTAGAATTTGTTGTTTTCCAATAGTTGGTTCATTAATTAGATCAATAACCACAACTTGTACACTATAATCAAATTAATGTAAGTTGTCATATTGAGTGCCTACTACTAAAACTCAAACTTAAAAATGTATGTTTCTTGGAAAAAAAATGTACTTTGAAAAAAGAACACTTGCAAAGATCTTGAAATAATGTTTCAACAAAATTTGAGATATAATGAACATTATCAGATCATCATTGGAAAGGCATACACAACTCTTGGCTTCATAATTCGTAATTCAAAATTTTTTAAAAGATTTGAAACTCTGGTAAAACTTACAATGCACGGGTAAGACCTCATTTGGAGTATGCGTTTATTTTATGGGCACCACTAGGCAAATTCAATGTTGATCTGATCAGTTTTTAGCAGTAGTAAGCACTCTTTTAATGTAATAACAAATCATTTTGTGTTTTAAAGGAGGTTAAATAAATAAATAAAAATAATACTTTATTACTGACAGTACAGTAGCACTAAACAATTTACTTACGAGGCTGGTAATACCACAATTTAGCAAATCAAAACAATACAAGAGTGTTTCTATGAAGGCGAGGTACTTATCCTGTCTGGTTTTCACTCAACCCCTGTTACTAGTTGACCATGATACTATGTGTCTCTATATTCTTTGATAAAAGGAACAAAACAAAACAGTGATTGATACTGTGAATTTTGAGTTTTATCAATGTCAAAATTATACAGTACTTGCTTAAAATTAGTTCTCTTACTCATTTTGGTGCCTTGAAGTTGGAATTTTTTTTAAAAAGAATTACAATATGATTACCTGACTTCAGTTTTGGCTCTAAAGTATGCATTAACCAGTTAATTTGTTTCAAATTGCTTTTCTCATATTATTATTTGGTGATCTCAGGAACAAAGTAAATGTGAAAGCAAAGTTTGAATAATATATTTTTGTCATTTGTCACTGTTTTTCTCATAATATCGTCATTCAAATGCTCTAATAATGCTACAATTTTCTACTAATGCTTCTTCCATTTTTAAAGTCGTTGATTAAAAACTATATCACATATTCCAAAATACTGAATACAAAACTTTGTCAACTTAAGTTTGTGTCTGTGATCGCTTTGAATGTCTTTCATCTGTTGCTGTCTGTTCAGCCATCTGGTTACGAATTTGACTTTAAAGTGAAATGATGGATCCATGCTTCATCCATTGTTATGTATCAACATAAAATCTCGTACTGATTGAACATAAACAGTTGAATATCACACTCCACATTTTCAATGTGATGATATTTTTGATCTAATTGAGAAAATATAACACTCACGTTGAATACATGTTTCTTATAGACAAATTCATTCAAAATTATGAATGTACTATTGTCTAATATTTTAAACATCTCTGCTATTCACACAACTTCGCACTATAACATTTTTCTGAAATTTCAAGGCAACTGCAGAATTAAAGTGGTCAGAATGGTGAACAGCTGATCTTAATGCGATTTATTACTTTTGACAGCTTTCATCTGATGCTGAGTCTAGTCTCTGATGATTATGATTATGCTAATTTGACTTTGGAGTGAAATTGTGGATTTGTCTTTCATCTATTGTTGCATATCTGGGCAAAAGCGTCGTCATTATATTTAAAAGTTGCATTATCAATTATTATGTGATATTTTCAAATATTATATCTTTTAATATCGTCTACTATAACCAAAGAATAATATTAATAACTTTTTAGGCTTTTTAGCATAACTGTTGAAATTTACTCAGGATTATCATATCGAATTTTTTTATTACAGGTTGAATATGTGAAGGACTACAAAGCAGATGATCCAAATGGAGTCATTACATCCCAATCTGAAGTATTTTCCGATTTTGACTCCCATGTTAGCCCCCTTGACCCAAATATGGGCTCTGTTGCAGATTATAGTTCTGTCTTTAACGAGTCTTCAGCTGATTATAACCCTGTTGTAATACACCAGCTGATTACTCAAGATGGCACTGTACAAAATGAGCAATATATCAGTAGCATAAATCCTTCCCTTGACGCCATATCTACTGTGCTCTGCAATAATAATATTAGAGAAGTTAATAGTGATTTTTTACAAATGGTCAATCAAGACGATGCTGATATTGTTAATAGTGCTAATGCTGATTCTATGTTGGTTCCAAAACGGGAACAAAAAGTTGAGCTTTTGATCACAGATGAGACTACAGGTATGTATTATAATTTTTATTTACTATATTATTGTACTATTGATGGGAATTTCCCTTACAAAATATATCGTGTGCGTTTTTCCTCAAATTGCCATATAGAAGCTGCTAGATCTGCTATAACTATGTTGCCTAGCAAAGATCTTCTTCTTTGACAAATACATATCAATAGTTGATAGTTTCTTTGTGGTGGTAAAATCACACTAGACTTCAGATATTAAAGTAGATTCTACATTAATAGTAAACAAGATAAATCTTGTGTTTATATGGGATTCAGCCACAATTGATTGCAATTAAAATCACACTGGATATTGTAATAAATTTGACATAACTCCAACTTTGGCGGTTATACACTCTCAGCAAAATTATTTTGAAAACGATTTTAAGAGTGGAAATTGAAATGTCAAATTTTAGCTAATCATAAATGTAATTTTAATTACAATCAATCATATAATCACAATATTTAACTTATACATGCCAACAAGAACCTTAGTAAAGAAGATATCTCTAAATTTTCTTTTGCAGGGATCTCATATAGTGTCGACGCACAAGAATTACTAGTAGAACCCTGCCTTCAAGATGACCAAAGACTATTAGACGCCCTTGCACCGGATCCCATCCTGGAATCGGATCTTCTCACTTTAGATGACAGAACTTTGAAGTCAGAGCTAAACGATGACATAGATATGTGCCCTAGCGAAATGGCAACTGTAAATGCTGAAGCCGTAAATAATTACATCAATAATTTATCTGAAGCCGAACTTGGCAAAACTAACGCTATAAGTTCATTCAAAATGACGACCAGATCGAAATATATAGATCCGGAAGAGCAGTTATGTGAGTATTTTAGTCTTAGTGTTATTAAATATTACATTAATGTATATTATGCTTCTTTTCAAAAAGTCTCTGAAAATAACTATATCAAATATTACATGAACATATAAAAATTGAACTACAATTTTATTTTTTTCCTTTTTTGTTGTAGTGTCATGTGTGTACAGTATTACAGATAAACCTGTATTGACGAGAGCTAGGGCTTCGCTTCCAGAATCATATTTGACCCTAACTAAAGTCGATAAAGGTAAGTACAGTCGAGAATAAAATTATTATTTAATACTTTATTATATTTGATACTCACAGAACCTAAAACGACGAAATCGTTTGAGGTTATGTGAATTCCTGTGGTTTCCCCACATAAAAATTCTAGTTTTGTGTCCTTATTTGTTTATGCAAAAATATTTCAGAGGATGCAGTTTTTGCAAAAAAGACCATTCCAAAGAGAACTCAATTCGGACCGCTAGAAGGGGTTCTTGTTCCGGTAACAAGTGATGACGCTGTGCTTTTAAAAAATTCGGAAGAAAACAATTTGATGTATCTTGTAAAAACAGATAACACTTTCTGTAGGATTGATGCTGCAGACGAAAGTAAGTAGATTTTTTATGCACATTTTAGTTTGTTTTGTATTGATTAGGATTATATTTGTTTTCTAACATTTTACTGTTAAATTTTCAAGTTTTACTACCTAAATAATCCAGAAGAATTATTTAAGAACTGTTCAACATTTATAGTAATTAGGAATAGGTTGTCATATGAAAAATTAAATTGGTTTATAGATAAAGTGGTCAAAAATATCGAATGAGCTTATTTATTGATACATCTACAAAAGTTTCATACAAAATGGAAATTCTCAAGAGTTTCTGGAAGATTCCAAAATGTATTTCTGTATGAAAGAAAATATTTTAGCATATTGTCGGTCATCTAAAATAGATGTTCCTACGTAGTGATACCAATCTTGTCAAATGAGAAGTTGAAAAGAGGAGGAGCCCGAAAAAGACATGCAAAAGACAAAAACTAACATGTTTGTTTACAAAAAACTATACAAAAACTATTGCTCACACTATTTTGTGATAAAAAATCCTATTAATTCACATTGCTTACTTGGAAAAGAATACAACAATAACCAGTGAATACTATCCAGCTCTATTAGACTACTTCAATGCTGATTTGAGGAAAATACTCCCTGGTTTGTCTCGCAAACAAATTCTTTTCATTGTAGTGTGATGTCAAGTATCTCTGTACCTATTATAATATACTACAATACCTCAGTATACCAATATACCAAGTATAAGTTTAAACGCACAGGTGGTTTTACATTTGTTTTTGGTCTACTTGGAACTGCTGTCACACTTTCTTTGGTCTATGGTTTCTCATCATATAATCTCACTAACCATTGCTTCACTTGCTACTTCATTACCAGATACAATGGTTTCATTTAGACTATCGTAGTTACAATCAGATCCTGTATCTCGCAAAATCTGGTCTAAATGTCTTTTCCTCTTTTTCGCTTACTGTTTTTTCTAGAGGAAGTCGACTCAAAGCATCTGCCTGCACATTGTCAGCCCATTTAATAAATTTGAAAACATTGTAACTGTTGCTGTAACCTTGCTGAGGCCATTTTGGGGAGACTTTTAAACTCACCAAAAAGTGCCTGCAGGGGTTTATGATCACTCAAGATTTCAATTCTACTTGCTAAGTAATGATAAAGCTTCTGTACTGCCCAAACAATTGCTAAGGCTTCTTTAAGAACCATTTCATGATTTTTCTCTGCCTAACAGTGCCTTAGTAGCTCCCTCCGCTACCGTCAGTGAAACATTTTCAACTCTATCACCTATTTTAGTTTGTACCGCAATTTTACCTTTTGGTATTACCACTGGCACATCATAATACTTTAATTTAATCAAATTTAGTTTTAACTCATTGATGAAAAACATTAATTATACATACTAAATGGAATTCAAGAAAAACCAGCTCCTGTATCTATTTCCATAACAGTAGGTTGCTGATTTCTTAAAACGGTTATTGACATTGGTTTAATATAAGCCTCAACATTATAAACACCCATCTGCAGCATCTCCACCATACCATCTACCTCTGAGGTATTGTCCTCAGCATCTACATGATCAGTTTCTAAGTATTCTATAAAATTGTTCAACCTAAATTTACATGCTGTCGCAATATGCCCTACTTTTTTATATTTATTACAATAAAAACACAAATTATCTCTTTTATTACTTAAAGATATTCTACCAGTCTTAGTTTGATTTGCTGAACTTGGTTGTCTTACTTGGATTTCCTTACTTCCTTCCCTCTTGGGTTCTGAATAATATATATGTCCACTCCTCTGGATTCATTCAAAGCTGTTTCTTTTGCCAGTGGTATTTCTAAAAGATTTTTTAAAGTCCTTTGGGGATCTTTTTCACATAAACGGTCTAATATTGGGCCTGTTTTTATTCCAACTACAAATTTTTCTTGTACTCTATAAATTAATATAAAAATTAATGGGAAAATCTCAGTAGTTGGCTTCTGTATGTTTTCTATACAACTTATCACCAAATTCACATTGAGTTGCCATATTTTTAACTTTAATATACCATTCATGTATAGCTTCGTCTTCCTGTGTCAATGCTTCAAATTTTATTCTTCTTTTATAAATTTCAATGCAAGATTTAAATTGGATTTTCAATAGTGCCATAATATCATCAAATGATTTTTTTTTTCGTTTGCTAGGTGCACACATAGGTTTTTCAACACTTTGTAAATGTCTTCACTGAGTAATGTTAATAATACAGCAACTTTTTTTCCTCTACTAAATTAGCCAATAAATGTTGTTATAACCTTTCTTCAAAATCTTTTAAAATCGTCACCACTTCAAAACGTTGCTAATAAAGATATATTCCCTGCATGTACAACTGTCATGGGTTGTAATCTTGATCCACATGGCTCCGCGGCCTGGATATCGTTTTCACTCTTTGACATTTTTAGCAATGTGTACACTAAAAATATGTACATAAACGAAATCCTTAAAATATACACAATCCCTTTACCATTTACCTCGTCGCCAAATTAGTGTGATGTAGAGGAAGAATGTAAACGATTTAACATAGTTTTATAGCTTTATACAACTTGTATTTTTAACTAACAGGGAAATAATAATTATAAACCTTTTTACGTTGACAATTGACATTACAGGTGTTCCTTGACTTTCCTCTGTGCCTATTATCATATACACATTGTATTGCCAAAATTACAACAATTCAGATACCAATCGACCGACCATCCACCATAATCGCCAGATTTAACCTCCCGTGACTATTTTCTATTATCAAATTTAAAAAAATGTTTCCTAGGACACTGTTTTGCAACTAATTAGGGAACCTTCACGATATTTTAAGAAGATCGAACAACTACTTTTCGGATATGATAGAAGCATATTTTCAAATATATTTGGCGAAAACTAGGGAACTTAAAAAATAAAATAACAAAACTCTTGCGCTTCTTACTTAGGCTAATTTTTTTCTTCTTGTAGACACGTCGAATTGGATGATGTTTGTCAGAAAGGCAACGACGTATGAAGAACAAAATTTAGTGGTAACACAAGAAGACAACGGTATTTATTTCACCACAACAACTGTCATCCTGCCAAAACAAGAGTTGAGGGTAAGTTTTTTTCTTGTTATAGTCAATATTTTCGAATTTTACATAAATTCTTACGAAGCTAGCCATTAATTTGTAAGTAATTGTTTTTTTTTGTAAGATTTTACCATTCATTCTTTGTTTTTGTACTATTGGTGTAAAATATTCTAAATATCTTCTAATTTTGTTCCATATTCAACAATTTCCTATTATGTTTATATCTTTCAGGTATGGTACAGCAAGGTGTATGCAGATTTCTACGATCTACCAAGGCTACAACCGAAACAAGACTTCTGTTGGCCTTGCTACGAATGTAGCCTCATATTCAATTCCTCCAATGAGCTGCAGAAACATCTCGATACGCACGATAAGGAGAAAGACGAGAACGTCAAACCGAAGAAGAAGAAACTGTTTTTCTTCAAGAAGTTTCATAACGAAGCCGTCGAATGTCAAATCTGCTACGAGACCTTTTTCCAATGCAATCACAACTTTTTGAAACAACATATCCTACATAAGCATCAGCTGGCAAAAGGAACCGTCGAGGAATGTTTCGTTGCAATTACGTTAGTACTATTCTCTTCTTAAACAGACAACATTAATCAATTTTCTTTTCCTTTCAGTATTTACAAATGCAATACATGTACCGCCAGCTTTAAGTCGGAAAGTTTGTTAAAAATTCACAGCTTTAAGCACGATCCTGACACCTCGGAGGAACTAATGAACCACGTATGTCCTGACTGTCAAAAGAAGTTTCCCACACAACGTCAATTGGTGTTACACGTAATGCAACACGCCGTCATCAGTGCCACGCAACCGAAGAAGAATAAATGTACAATTTGTTATAAGATTTTTTCGCATCCAGATCGTCTACTGGTGAGTATATCTTTTTTTATTCATTGGTTATTCACAAATTGCTGTATTTTTTCTTAAATCCCTCTAATAACTTTTGTTTTAATATCTCGAAACCTTCCCCCGAATTTGTCACAATTACTGATCCTTTTTTTAGTTTATTGATTGTAACAGTCTGACAAGTGCGCACAAGTAGCAGAGAGTGGTTTTGGAAAAGGAATTTTTTGAGTGGCAAAGGAAAAAAATCGTCAACATGTATAGTCGGCACGTAATTTCGTGAGAAAATTTACAGAGACCAAAGCAAACAAAATACTAGTAAAATGGCAACGCTGTTAGAGTTACCACTACTTTATTGTAGTACATAGTAGTAGAACAGTAGCGTAGATATCTAATTTTAAATTAAATAAAAGTTTTTACTTTTATTTAATTTTATTTACCAAAAAGTTTCATTTTCTATAAAGTTTAAATAAAAAATATCGGTGTTTTTAACTTCTGTGATATATCTTGGGAGTGATAACACTATTCGACTCGACTGAACAAAACTTATTGTAAAATAATAATATCTATATAAAACATTGTTAATAATAGTAGTTATTCAGCGAGAATGACAGTGACAGTTTCAGTTGACATCCTCCCCTAAAACATTAATAATTTTTGTCCTATCAAGAAGTGTGTTTATATCCTGTTTTCAAAGATATATAAGCAAAATAAGAATATCTACAATTAAAATAGAAATAAAGGTTTCAACTAACACCTAATAAGTACTTAAAAATCTACTTACAATTACTGTTATCACTAGTATCACTCGTATCATCTAAATTTATAGGTAATTTGGTTAATGCTGGTAAATATTTAACATAGTCATTGTCCACTCCGATCACATCTTTTATTTTTATTATATTTTTCCAGTTGGTTGCTGTAATTTTTGTGACTTCTCTTCTAATTAACTGGAGAACAGGAGACAAAACATTTTGGAGCAACGTTTCTTCTCATTATATTTTCCTTGAAGTTGAGCCCATATTAACTCTATTGGGTTCAATGTACAATAATAAGGAGGAAGTCTAAACACAGTATGCCCGTTACTACGAGCACAGTTGTCAACAACATATTCCTTTTCGTACTGTTTACTATGAACAACCTCCAACAGTTGCTTTTTAATATAAGATGTCTCAAAATACAAATCTTCCGTGAATAAAAATTCCTGAATTTTTAATTTATTCCAACTATTATTTGAAGTTTTTTTTCATTAATCTTGAATGATATGATGCGTTGTCCATGATAATCACACTATCTTTAAGTAATTTCGGAAGAAGACATTTTTCAAACCATGATTCAAAAATTGAACTTTCCATATCGTCATGATAATCCAGAGACGCGTTTTTAATTTGTTTTGCAGATATTAATAATGCATCGTCGATCCATCCATTTTCTCCACCGCAGTGTAAAATTATAATCCTCTTTCTTTTATTGGGCGGTACTGAGTTGAAACACTTTTTGTTATTATTTGTGCAACTTTTTTTTCACGGTGTCATGAGTATCATACCAGGTCTCATCTAAATAAACAATATTTCGTTTCATTTTTCGATACTCAGTTATCTGTCTGATATAATTGTTTCTTAAAGAAATTATTCTAGTACTTTCCATTAATGTCTGTCTCTTGTCTATAGATTTGTACTTAAAATTATTGGCTTTAAGAAATAATCGAAGTGTTGTTGCTGAACACGAGAGAATGCACTTTCGAACTAATTCACTTCGAAGGCTTTCAATAGTTGGAAAAATATTAGCTGCATACATTTGGTATATTGTTCTAGTTATAGATTCAATTAAGTGCTGTTCTATTTTTCTGAATTTGCCACAATCCTTTCTCTTCTGTCTAGAAGAAGATGTTTCTCCTATAATTTTGTAGCAGGTTGCTTTGGACACTCTGGTTAAAAAACATGTTTCTGCAATTGCCTCTGATTTAGACAATTCAGCACACAGTCCTTCATAAACATTTTTTAGCCTACGTTTGGCATCATCAGAAAGGTATGAAAAATGTCGCTTAAGTTTTACTACACGCCTTCGTAAATCTTCCAATCGATTAGAGGGTTCCATTGTCTCTTCAGCTACATAATTATTATCGCACCAGGGACGCAATATTTTAAAATTATCAAACGTATACAAAAATAATCACGTAAAAACGTATCAAAAAAAGTAAAAAACGTAAAATATAAAATGTTTTCCGTATAAAGAACACTGAAAAAAGTCATTACCAAACTAACTTGCGGTTCACTATTTGAAATTTGAATTTAACTGAACGCTGTAGCAGTTATGATTTTACTAAAAATATTCTTGTCTCCCAAAAATCTGTTGGTCATATCCGCAATTTAAAAATAAAATATAAAAATTTGCCTACCTAAGTTTTCCCCGTCCCGTGCCTTCGGCACTGGGCGGTCGAAACCTGATCCCTTATTTTATGACTCCGTAAGCTCAGTCAAATACTGATATTATCTTACCCCAAGTATGAATAAGTCTACCAACAAAAGATAACGCATTATGATTTGTCATAACAGCGATATCCGATGTTTTCATTGGCCGTTAGTTCACGTGGACTTATCATAAGTTCGATGAAAACTTAATTGGTTGATTGTTCATATCTGGTTCATATTTTAAAAGATTATACCAGGCACGTCTGAATGTTAATATCGAGTGGAATCTGGAAACTTTGTATTATTATATGTCTGAGTCATTGATAATTTTACAGACTCCTGGTAGATTACCTTTTTGTTGAATGATTTTATTACAGATACATATATTTTTGCACAGTCTCACGGAAATACGAGGCTACTATACTTAGTTGACGTTGTGACAATACGTGATACATTAACTTGCCATCTTGACGTTAAATTAGCTCTGCTCCCCCAGATAATGATTGTTGTCGCTTTTAAAAGTAGGCCTTACCTGTATCAGCAGTTTACTTATTAGTAAGTATGTCAAGTTTGTTCATGACCTACGCCAAGCATATGTCGTGATTGGCAATACTGCTGATTTATAAATTCTAATTAGAGTATATTTATGAATGTCCTCGATTCAAATTACTAAACATATTTTATATAAACAAAATGCGAAACTATGTTACACGAGTATGAATTATAATATTTTAGGAATAATACTACAACCTGCAGTAGTTCTTCCTAGCTTTCGCGGACTAGTATAGTTCTTAAATTGTATCTGAACATAAGAATATTATTTCTAACACGTTTCCGTATGTATTTCCAGAGACATATGGTAGTACACGGCTCGGACGAGAACAAGCCAATACAATGCAAGACCTGTAACAAACGATTCCTGAACAATTCGGCTCTGTCGTGCCACCTTAAAACGCACAGTGTCGGCAAAAAAGTATTCGAATGCCCGATCTGCAAAGAACGCTTCGACCACGTACTCAAACTAAAACTGCACGTGCCCAGCCACTGCCATAACAACACGTTCACTTGTCCGCACTGCAAGAAGGTCTTCAAAAAATATAGCATCGTCAGAAAGCACATCAGAGCCTTCCACTGCGACGTAACGCACGATTGTCCCGATTGCGGCAAGCGGTTTCCCTCCTTGGACAAGTTGAAGGTGCATTTACTCAGACATTCCGATCACAAAGAGTTTCTTTGTGCCAATTGTGGCAAACAATTTAAAAGAAAGGACAAGTTGCAAGAGCACTGCAAGAGGATCCATTCCGAGGAGAGAGAAAATACGATTCCGAAGTTGAAGCACGTTAAAAAGATCAAGAAGTTTATGCCGAGGGTCGAACCCACTGATTTTCACAGGTTTATATATAAATGTCACAGCTGCATGGTGGGATTCAAGAGAAGAGGTGAGTAAAGTAGTTTTTAAGGCTTATTGTATTGGTCATTTTTTGTGTTGTGAATTTACGATTCAGATTTAAGTCCCTAACAAATTGTATTATCTCTTTTATTTCTATTATTTTTGAAGCAAGTTTATCGTTTACAAAAATTTTCAAATATGCCCCGGTCACTAACAAAAATAGACTACTACTATAAGAATTGTCTTCTACAAAAGACACTTCTGAACTAGTGTCAGTCATCTCCATCTTTAAACAAACTTTTGTCAACAAATTATCTTTTAAAACATTCTGGGATCTCCGAAAAGTATGTGCATTGGTCCTTCAAGCCGGATACAATCTGCATTTTCCTCATCCTGTAGTCGCTAACAATTATTTTCTCCACTATCTTTTACACGTACCATCTAAGCACTCTGTATTTTTCAAACATTTATCAATTACTATTGCAGTAATCAAATTGTTTAAACAAATGATATGTGATATATCAATGTTTTAGGTATGCTGGTCAATCATTTAGCGAAAAAACACCCCGACATTCCTCCCGATTCGGTACCAGAGCTGAATCTACCAATTTTACAAACCACGCGGGATTACTATTGCCAATACTGCGACAAGGTCTACAAGAGCAGCTCCAAAAGAAAGGCGCACATCCTAAAGAACCACCCAGGCGCCGCTTTGCCGATGAGCAACAGAAAGCGAGGTGCTTCCCTACAAGAAGTGTCCGGTCTTCCCAACCCGACTTTCTCCCAGACCGTGGGCAGCATCACCACCAGGCCGCAGAACTGCATGTGGTGCCACAAACAATATGCCAGCAAGGCCAAACTATTGCAGCACCAGAGAAAGAAACACCGCGATCTGTTGGGTAACGAAGTGCAATGTAAGGAGGAGGAAGTCCCAGTTGTTGCTGATAGCATCGAACAGAAAAAGGACAGTAGTGACGACGTAGCTGAGTTCGAGAAAGTTGTGGAAAATATGATCAGCGGCGAGTTGGTGGATTACAGCTTGGAGGAAGGGACTCAGTATTGTCATTTGGCGATTAGTGAGGCTGAGAGTTTTATTGAGGCTAGTGAATTGGAAAATCCGAATTCTCAGTTGTATCGACTTTTGACGACTGCAAATAATGGTAAGTTCATATTTTTCTGTCACTTATTCTTCCATTCATTCAGTCATGCGATTGGCGACTATTTTGTACCTGTGGTATACGAAAAGTTATGGTCATTATTAGTATTAACAAATAAAAGAGGTATTGATGGATTTTATAAACATTTGGAAGTTCGAAAAACGAAGAGATATGGAACAGATGTGTTAATTAGTGAAGATGGAGATAAATAAACCAAATACTAATTCGCATGGAATGAGAGTGAAAGAAACAAAGGCAAAATTGCTCTAACGCACAACTGATCATCCACAGCTGCAATAATTCATTTCCTCTATACAAATGTTTTCTTTTTCATCGCTTTCTGTCACTATAAATCAATTTTTATAGCATTTACAATCAATGTTTAGTGTAGAACATTCGTTAACCTTTTGTATTTTTTAGGAATGTTACCACCTCGTTGAAGGATTCGTAGAGTTCATTTGTCTGGATATTACTGTCACTCAAACGAGTGTTTCGCTGTCTATTCGAGAGACTTTGTAATTGCCGTGGGATGAAACCTGTACGTTCATTAAGCAGAAATATATGAGAGCAGATTGAACATAGCACAGATAGCAAAAAGAGAGAGATATATATTGTTAGCTATTGGTATTTGAAAAATTTTATAGTTGGTCAATTTTTCCTTATAAACTTATTCGTGACGACGAATAAGCTGTATTTACTTGAGAATAAGTGAATAATATTTGAAGAACACACAATGTTGAATTAGTTTCTACAAGTAGGTGGGTAGCTGAAACAAACTTCTAGTCTGATTTTTAGTATAGTTGTCTTTTCGAAGATTTAAAAATGTTTTGATTCCTCGTTTCGTATTGCTTATTGACTTCTTTACACCACTAGCTGAACTGTGACCGTAGACCAGTAGTTCAAATGCACAAATTTCAAAAATGTCTAGAAGCGAATCCTCATAAGTGCCTTCCTGTATTTTTATAGTGACTGCAAACTACTTTGGTGTAATATGTTGATTTTTTCAAATTTTTTGGTGTTTTTAAGTAATAATGATCCGTGTATTGGTGTAATAATTTTTAAAAATTTGTGCTTTAAGAAAACAACATTTTTAACTGTCAACGATGTTGGACAATGTTTATATCAATCGTATCAACAAATACATTCCTAAAAACGCTTATTAAATAATAATTTAGGGAATTAAAAAATATATTAATGTATTTTTCAAACATTTATTAAATCTTCATTGTGTATTGAAAGAAACCAATTTGCATGCATACTATGCAATCACTATGCCAATGTTATCAACAGTTAGACCTCTAAAGCGCTTAATGTATGATAATTTAGGCGTTTTTTAAAGAAATTTTACTTATTTTTAGCTTGTATTGATCTGTGATTAAGTATTTACATTTGCCTACCTGTAGGCGTTACATGAAACATTCTTACCAATTTTTATAACAAATAAAGCCATACGAATGGAATAGACGTTTTTAAAAAAATATTGACTTGTTTATCATAAAGTATTTAGAATTGCTTATCTATAGGCGCTCCATGGAAGCTTGTAAATATACAGCGTTTTTTTTTTAAATTGATTTAATTTTGTTTGGAAACCATTTTCTAGTAAATAATGAAAAAGTTTAACAACATTATCAACAAATAAATCCCGTATGTAGATTTGACTTTGTCAAACATATTGATTTATCTTTATGAGTTTACTTGATCTATCCAGTATTTAGATATATACATTCCAAGGAAGCTTCTTACTAACTTCATCAACAAATAGGTCTCATGGAATTTAGGCGTTTTTAAAGAAATGTTTACTTACTTTTGAACTTTTATTGACCTATAATCAAGCATTTACATTTGTCTAGCTCTTTTCACGCCAACTTTAGGAACAACTAGAGCTTTAAAATGCTTTCTCTATGATAATTTAGGTATTTTTAAAGAAAGCTCGACTTACTTTGTTGATTTTATATCGTTACAGTTGCCTATATGTAGGCGCGCCAAAAAACTTCATACCGTTTAACAATAAGTAACATACGCTTTCTAAAAAAATATCAACTACCTATATTGTTCTTAACCCTTAAATGCCCGTGATATGAAAATAACCATAAATGCCCATGTGGGGTCTCCTAGGGACCCCACTAAAATTTTCAATTAGTAACGTCATTTAGCACTGACTAAAAGGAAAACACGGTTAAAAATAATTTTAAGCATATTTGAATAATTTTTATTTATTTTTCATACAAAATTAACGGCTTTTTCTAGAAACAAATTCTTTTCAATTCGAACAAAATTAAAATTAAATAATAATATAAGCATATAACTTTTAGTTGCAATTTTTACATACAATAGTTTTTTTCTTCTTTTCTGTGCACCTGGCATATAAATTTTTTGCAAAAAGAGCAAACGGTAATTCACTTTTCTGTCACAGTTTCGCGGACACTGGTAACAACGAGCACGTTTCTTAGCTGAATGGACGGATTGAGTTGCAACTTCGGTAGTTGGGTTTACCATTGGTATGCCACAATCTTTTAGAGCAGATTTTACATAGGCTTTATGTTTTATATATTTTCGCTCTTTTTTCCATGTTGTTTCGAGCAAGCTCAGCCCCTAATTGTAACAGGAAAATACGTCTTCGTGAAAAAATTATTTTTCTTCCAATCAGGATTTTTTTCAATGTATAAAATATAGGCATTTAGTGCACATATGTCTATAATATTCATAAAGAGCCTGAATGCCAACGAGCAGTTCTTCTTTTACAGGAATAATTCCCTAATCAGTTTGTCGGCATTATCAACACCACCCTTGGTATTATTATAGTCTAAAATCATCAAGGGTTTGTTTTGAGAGTCTTGACAAATTATATCACTATCGTGTTTGACTTGAAAGAAGATGTACCATCCTGTGTATTTTAGGTATGTACGAAACCATAGCTAATTTTTTAGTAAAAGCAAATATTGACGACTCCGCAGGTCTTTTTGTCAAACTTAGTTTGTGGTGGTGTATCAGGTTTATTTTTGCGGACGGTCCCAAGTAAAGTAAGGTTTTTAGATAAAAGATATGAGCAAGAGGAACACTGGTAAAAAAGTTGTCAGTTGTAATTCCCTCTCCAACTGCCATGATATGGTTCCACCAGATCTTTCACAACACGAAATCCCTGATTTTTCTCTATTCTACCACCTGGTAGTTTTTCCAAGGTACACCTGAAAGTATTGATAAATAAGATGTTTTAACATCCGCGGCAGCCCAAATTTTTTATCCATAGCGGCAAGGTTTTGTGATATTTATATATTGTCTAAAAGGACACTTTCCTCTAAAACTCACTAACTGTTCGTCAACGGTTATATGTTCGTATGGTTCAAAGGCTTTGTCACAGTTAGAGACGAACATGTCCCAAATTAACTCGTATCGCCGCTAACTTATCCTGTTCCTTCCGCTCCACCCTGGTCACTTTGTCATCAAACCTCAAGAAACTCGATAATTCTTCAAATCGGTTCCTAGCTAATGCGGCTGTAAAAAAGACCGGCGTATTGAGGGTGTCTGTAGACCATATCTCTCGTGTCGATTCTTTCCCCACACCTTAAAGCACCAGCTTTGATAAGTGCTCCTAAAAAGCTATCCAGTTCATTGTTTGTAAGTATCGTCCACTCTTTTTTGTTATTCGGATGTTTTTCGTTCCACTCTTGATAACGCCTAACAGCTTCTTCATTAGTATGAAGGCATATGACATTCTTCATCTCTTCGGTCAAAAATAAATTGAAATAGTCTAAAAAACATGTTGGAATTTTTACTATAGTTTGTTAAGCCTGGATGTACATTTATAATATTTTTTTGTTGCCCTCTTGGATCTCACGAAAGGTAGGCTATTCCACTGCATTCCAGATTTGGATGTATATGTTGGACCACTAAACCTCACTAATATTATCGTCCACTTCGGTAGGTTTCTGCATCTGATTCCTCGTCACTGTTGACTTCTAAATTGTCCTCAGTTTCCGAAACATTTTCCTCAAAAACATCTTGCTCTTCGCTATCTGATTCGTCGGTAATCTCATAGTCGAAATCGGAGTCTGATATCCCTTCTTCTATATTTCGGATAATTTATTTCATGTTCTTGGTCGCCTTATTGTCATTTTCATTCTCTTACGGTCCATTTTTCCAATGTAATACTGACGAAAAATGTTAAAAATAAATAAAAAATATTCTGGGTGCCTCCTAAATGCCCAATCGGGTCACAGCGAGACCCCACTTATCTTCAAATCTCTCTTACAGACCACTGCACCTCACGAATGTTCGTGGTATACTAACACTAAACGTAGGAGACACGTCCACACAAATACCTGATTGCGCGGTTGCCAAATGTTTCAAATAAAGATATAGCCAAAAATGTATGTCTGGGGTCCCATAGTGACCCCGATTGGGCATTTAAGGGTTAAAGATATGCTAGTAGTTCAAATGTAACAACAGGTTGGTGGTTCCCATTTACGAAATATAAGCATGAATTGAAGATCCATTAGTTGTATGCCTTATTGAGTGGTAGAAGGGATTTATACCAACCCTCAACATTCTTTCTTATGAGTTTTTCTTCTTCTTATCACTAAAAATTGGTCGTAAGTCTTTCAGATTGCTCTACTATTAAATTGTTTGTTATTAATGTTACTTGACGCTACAACTAAATATTAAGTAAGAATTTACTAGTTTTTTGGTGGAGTGGATCATATCTTATCATCAAAAGTAGAAGAAAAACATATTTTTCTAAAAGAGAAGCAGTAGTTCAAATGTGACAACAGATTTGGTGATTCCCATTGAAGAAATATAAGCATGAACTGAACTAAAAATGAAATTTTACAAACCAACAGTTACTTCCTAGTTGTGAAGTATTTGTGGGGAAGAATTCAATTACTTCCCATCATTTGCTTTATTCACCGTTTTCGCTGAAGGTATTTGGATTAATTTGTTGAGGTATACCATATCAGTTGATCATTTATAACCTTTATCGCTTGATCCAATTTAATTGTCTCCTACGATGTGCTAAGATATGTTAGATGCACTTTTACAGAGCATTTTACTACATGGTTGATAAATTTTAGTAGGAATTGCAGCTCTATCAAAAATTTTCTTGTATAGTCAAAAATAAAACATCATTTGCAAGAATTTACCAACATTTTTGTAGTATACTGTTATTATTTTGACTTCTTGGTATTTATGGGAAAGTCCAATCACTTATTCTTCACTTAACCTAACGGAATGAATTATCAACATCATGTAATACAGTTTCTGTTGAAAAATCACCTGAATCTAAACACTTCAAAAGATATGATTAAAACTATTCTATTCTTGTGGTTTTTATTGTAAAATTTATAACAATTTTGAATAATAGCAATACATATCTGCCACTTTATTGTGATTTACAATAGCTTTGAAAGAACTTAATAAGCAATATGAATTGTGTCTGTAAAATTGTACTATTTTTTGTTTATAATATAATTTGGCAATTATATTACTTGCAAATAAATATACATTTTCTGCTACTGATAATTGGTGTTATTTTTTTCCTAAATCCTTTAATCATTTACAGCTATTGTGTACTTCCTTATAAACCCATTGCTCATTAACCAAATTTGCCTTATTATTGTCACACAGAATTTTCTGATGCCCAACAATTGCAGGATTTGAGTGATTTTTACAACAGTGTATTAGAAAAAAGGAAGAACCAGAGTAATAATAAAGAGTATTGGTCAAAATAGGGAGGACAAAAATCAAGAACAATTCTCCAATGTGGATGCTATTGTAAATGAACTCGCGACTGAGGAAAACCATAACACAATAAGTGTTTTATGTTTGGGATTAGCAAAAATAGAGATCAAATCTACTAACAATCTATTCAGCCCAAAGGAATAGGTTTCAACCTCAAAAAATTCTACAACTATCAACTAAACAAAAGGATTTTTTGAATGCCTTCTTAAACAAGAAAAGAATTAGTATCTCCCAACCAAGATCAAATATAATCTTTATATATAGGGCACAAAAATAGCATAGATAATAGTGTCAGTGTGGTAGGTGATAAACTGGATACCAGTATGTCTAAATCTAATATCGGTAATAAATTTTTTATTATTTTAAACAACATATTGTTCTTTATGCAATAAAGCTGAGGAACTAGAAGTGCTTCTTAACAAAAATGATTGGCCAGATCTTGTACTTTTAACTGAGCACTGGTTATATCATCTAGAAACATGTTATTAACAATTACCCCTTAATATCTAAATTTAACTGAAAGCATCCAAGAAGGAACACTGATTCTAATTAATACATTCCAGTATAAATTCCATTTTGTTTACTAAAATAAATTTTATCTGCATTGAATCTGAATTCTTTATTACTTTCAGTAAGAAGCTTAATACTTTTCTCATTGTTGTGTACAGACCCCCCAAGTCAAAAGAAAAGAAAGTTATTCTTTCATAGATGGGAATCCTTGATTTTATAAGCCTTATACTAAGAAATCCAATAAATTCCAATTAGTTTACTTAAAAAAATCATCTCATTAGATTAAATTATCTGAAAATGTTATCTAAACAATAATTACATATTCTGAAGATATTAATTACCTTCTTTAAATATTTCTTTATCTATTGTGGTATCATAATCACCACAATTAAACTGATCTTAATTAAATTTTTCTATACATCATCAAAAGTTATTTTAACAAATGTAGCTGTAATTTCATATCCTTCAATTCTTAGATAATTTTAAAAATCAGCTGATGAGTGTCGATGACAAATGCCGCATACTTATGATTAATGACTTTGAAATGTAATATTTGACGTTTGATCTGTCAAACATAGCTTTTAAATGCCGAACAAGTCCGAGGATATAAAAATGTGACTCGCTATGTTGCCAGCTTTACAATTCCTGAAAAATACAGTTTTAATATGCAGTAGGTAAAACACAAGACAATTTATACGTATATTTAGAAAACACACATCATTAGGTTTTAAAGATAGTTACAATAACAATATCTTTATTGCTGTAAAGTTCTTAAATGTATAAATAGTTGTCACAACAAAAATTTAGATCATTTTAAACTATTTGTTAAAACTTTTAGCTGTTTAATTGTCTATGAAGTAAAAATACTCCAAAAAGTTGATATTTAACATTTTTATATTAATAAAGATTGCTTTATATTGTTCAATTAAATAGGCACAATATTCTTTGATATTATGGTTGTATGTACGCTTGGCAACATAGTAGCTGTCATTTTAAGGAGTTTCAAATCATCGGAAGATGGATGCGATTAAGTACAAATTTGCCCGCAATTGTATTTGTTTAAGTGAGCAACTAATGTTATGAAATAGCGATTAGAGTAATTAGAATTAAAGGTGTGAGGAACAGTGTCTAAGAAATGTGAACTACACATATTCAATTAATGAATATAAATAGTTTATTTCCGATAGGTATATCAAATCTTGGGTGCTACCAATGAGGACGAAAAATTTTTTATTTACAATATGTGTGATAGTATCTGTAAGCTTAATATTTATTATATTTGGCCAACAAAAACCAGAAAGTATTCAAAATATCGTCTCTTCAACAAATGAACAGATAAAGAACTTTAAGGTAAGTGTCAAGCATTTTCAAGGTATTTCCAGTTCAGTAACCAAATTTATTGGTGTGGAAGTGCCACTGCAATATTATAGACTGGTAGGGTATTGTAGCTAATGTCAAACAATTCGTTTTTCAATAATTACTGCTCTAAATTGTTTATAGCTGATGTTTCAGTACCAATTATCAAAACTTGTTGATTTTTTTGATAACACAAACACAATGTATGAACTGTAATCTCTCTTTTATCTTCTCTGCTTCTACGAGTGTTTAGTCACTTCCTTTTTCCAGTTTTTTAACTATCAATTCACTCTAAGGCATATTAATAGGCGAGAAAGCAGTTGCTGAGATTACATTATATATTTCCTTATTCTCTGTAGCTTGAACATTGTCTTGCAAATATTTTCTGCAACCTATACTCTGAGATGCCTGTTGGTTCTATGATTATTCTGCTTCTTCTTTCATTCATCAGTTCTATAAGAGAAATAGGTTATAGATTTTTTTTCTTTAGGATAACTTAAGAGATGCAGAAACAAAAACCTTAAATGCAGATGAGAAGTACTTAAACCTCTTGGGATTTACTGAAGAGCCCAGGTTGTATCCAAGAGACGTATGGAGGAATACGTCATTACCTGTTGTAGTTACTTATGTGCATGATGGAGAAGAGAGCCAAGCGATTGGACTAATTTTAAATATGGCAAGAGTGCTACCAAACAATACAATTTTAGTGTATAATTTAGGCTTAGATGACCAAGGATACAAATTGGTAAGTTTTAAAATATATAAATATGTGATAGCATTTGACTTGTGCATTTGAATATTCATTATTCATTTTAATCTCTTAATATATCAAGTTGGCCTTCAAATTATTCCATTTGGAGCTATAGTTTGTTCCAAAAAAACAGGTGTTGATAAGAAATATTTTTGTGGGCATACATTTTTTATTAGGAATATATTTCACAATCTTACTTACGTCAGATATAATTTATTTATATACACAGTGGTTCAGAAACAATGGATTTATTTTGAAAGTTGAAACTGTGGATTTTACACTTTGTTATGACATAACTTTTAGAAATAAGTCAAGATAGAGTATTGTTTTGAAAATCATAAAACCAGCTTCAACTAATGATATAATATTGCCTTCCTTTAGATAGCTTAATTGTAAAACATTAAAATAGCTCATATTAATAAAAAAACTGCAGTTGATTAGTAGTTGTAAAAATGTGTCTGTGTAGCAGAGATGATGTTGCAAAATCAAAAAAACTATAATAATGAAGTGGCAGAGGTCAAGAAAATAGTTGTGAGTTAATCTTCAACTGTTTTTTGTATAGCTATCTGTTTTCCATATCACATTCTGTGACCCTATTGTTTGAATGGCCCTATGAATGAAGCTGTTTAGTGTTTAAGAAACGGACTGTGTGATCATAACATGTTGCTGGGTCAAATTAATGGGTGAACTGTGAACCATGAAGGATCATTTTAATGCTGATTTCAGTTTCCCAGAACAACGAAATCCTTATGCTGTAAAACTGTAAAATTATATACATTCCAATTGTTGAGTCAATAGTTCCGTAGTCTGTTCTGTTTATAAATTTGTAGGAAATAAAATCCATTTGAATTGTTATCATTCATCCATAACATAACAATATGGAATTTGTAATTTTAACTTAACTTTTTCAAGTATTTTTTTTTATATTTGAATGATTTCTGAAGATGATTTGAGAATTACAAATCTTAATGTCAGTCTTAAACTATATTTCATTCTTAAATTTACAGTAACAATATTGAATTCTACACGTAAACAACAGTATAATTAAAGTTGTTCTATTGAACGACAGATACTCTCAGAAAGATTCATAAATATATCAATATTAAACTCTACATGCTTGACCTTGACAAAACAAATTTAATTAATCTTTCATATGAACAGATCTTTATGAATGGATCATTTTAATGAATGACCTGGAAGACCCAGGTCACCAAAACAAACCAGGTTTTCCCATCACTACTAGGATAACATTTAGTGGTTGTTTTTTGTAAAAGTGTCTTCTGTACCAGTCTTTCCCAGTGACCAAAGTGACAGTCAACTGGGCATTTGTTCTTATTAGCAAAAGCTTTTACTTTTAGTTTTCCTGGTTTCATATTGCATGGAATATAATTGTTATGGTTAATGCTTGTTATAGATGTTTTAATTCTTCCCGCAAACATTGAGTTTAACGTATTATATGAAATACATTGATGATCTATTATTTGAACAACTTGAAGCACCAGTGTAGATAAGAGAAGAGTCTATAAAACCTTAACTGATCATGTTGCAATTAAAACAGATAGAAAAAGTGTTGGAACATAATAAATCTACTCCTAGTAATAATGTATAGGTCCCAAAAGCAATCAACCACATTATTCTGTCCATTTTTCATGATTCATCCAACTACTGGTTTAACAAGAAATACAGCTTTAGATATGATTCAAGCACAGCCTCTGCTACTACTGACTTTATTACAGACATATACAACCAATTAGACAAAGGGTTACAAATTAGACAAAGTTGACCATAGCATACCTATTTTAGTGATTAAACAAAATGGGATAATTGGAATAGTTTTAGATTGGTTGAGTGACTAAGTATTTGAGTGACAGAATACAAAATGGGCTATGTACTAATGTGCTAAGCACAGCAGAAGATATTGCATGTTGAGTTCCTCTATTGGGGACCACTTTTCCTGATCTATATGAATTCATTATCCAATTTACTGTTGCAGTCCATGCCGTATCTGTATGCTGATGACACTGGTCATTTGTATGCCAATAAAGATCCCAGAAAATTCTAAACTGATATAGAAAAGGACTTAATAGACATAGATGACTGGCTCAAGTATCATAAAATCTCACTTTAGAAGTGAGAGAAGATTTAAATTAAAAAAAGGGAGATAATAAGTATCTTGGATTATATATAGATAGACGACTTAATTGGTAACAACACATATTACAGATGTGTCATAAAATAGCTCCAGCAGTGAGCATGCTAGGAACAATTGCTAAATTAATAAGTGTCTTATGGTAAGATGGTGTATTATTCGCTAATAAACTCACATCTGTCTTATTTAACACTCATATGGGGATAAAACCAATCACAAACAGCTTCATCCTCTTATGATATTACAGAACAGCTCTATTAAATATATTTTTCAACTTCTATGCATTGATACAACAGAAGATCTGTACTATCAAAGAAGAATACTCAATATTTATTGAATCAATATGTATTATACAAGCTGTGCATTTATTCATAAATGTAAACTTTTTCAAGTACCTACAAATATTGCCCTAACACTGACTGAAGATGTACATGACTGTCATATTAGTCAATGAGGTACTTTTCATACAAGAAGAATGTGAACTTCTGGTGCACAAAGAATCATATATTCAAATGCCTGATCTTGTATATAAACTGCCCAGTAATATGACAGTCAACTAGGAAGATTTAATTTTGAACTAAAACAATAATTGCTTTTTGATAACTACTTTTAAAACTAATCAGATTTCAATCATTTAAATTTCTTATTATATATTTTGAATTAATGAAAAAAAAAACCTTTCTGTATATTAACATAAATTACTTTAATACAATTTTGTAACTAAAAATATCTTATTTAAACCTTGTAAAACCATTGTTAATATAATACCGATAATATTCATAAAACTACCTCAGCTCTGAGTCTTGGTTTGATAATGTGTATTTGAATTAAATTTGCATATTTTGAAATTAATTAACTGGAACAGTAAAAATTACAATAAGTCAAAAATCAGTTATTCATGATAATCCAATAGTTGATAAAAATTAAGCTTTTTTGAGTGTTAATTTGATTAATTAAATCGAGATTAGATTATTTATTATGGACTATCCCCAGTGCTGCGGGTATTGTTTGTTATCGCTATTTTCACGATTAACAGCATGTATACCTACAGGGAAAACAAAAAGTAACTTAAATTGGTCTAATTTGATTTCTTGCAGTTTAAAAATATGTAGTAAAATGGTATATTGACGAATGTTTTTTTAAATAAAAGAAACTCAATATATTCCATTATTCAAATATATTCAGAAATTTAATTTATGTACAGATATTTAATTGGTATTTGGTATATGTCAATCTCTAACCAATTGAGTCATGTGATTATTCACATGACCTGGAAAAGTTTATTTGTATATTTGATATTTTTTAATTTAGTCCGCTAGTCTTGTTTCCTTTATCCTCTTAGGGTATGGACATACCGAAGATACATGGATGTGTGCGATGGAGGTTGCGGTCGATACATCAATGTCAAAACAAACATTTATTTACTTATGAGATTGCACATACCAAGGATGTTTCACTCGTTCACCCTCGCGACCTATCATCGCGGTTTACAGCGATGTCTATGAAAGCACAAAATAGTTTGTTATACATCTCGATCGCGGGGTAAATTACAAGTTTATTAGTGGTTCTCAAACCACGTGACATTTGCCGGAGATACAGACAGTATGATAATTATACTCAAATGTATCCAGACTCATTCTCATTTAAGCATAAAATCTGTCTGATTGGTGTTTCTTAAACTCTTTAAATAGGTGATGGTATGTCTATACTGCCTTTTTTGATCTATGGGATGAGCCGAAAGCTGGGGATTAAAGAATTACAAATGATCCACTACTTTTCATTTGAAGACATGCATTCACTGTCCTCACTATTTAATTATGCTGTACATAATTTTATAATGTAAAATACTAATTTTCCCGAGACACATTTCAATCACCTTCTTCTCTCTTGTAGTTCCTTCTCCTATCGGAGGTTGGCTATCATCACAGCTATCCGTACCTTATTGGCGGCTGTTCTGAAAGATCTACTAAGCTGCAACTATACCACTCTCTTGGTTTCTTAGCCAGGAAATGATTCGTCTTGCTACGGATCTTTTACCCTTGATTTTATCTTGCATTATGAACCTTTATATCCATATTTCGCACCTCTGCTAATGCGGCCTAAATATTCCAGTTTTCTTGTTTTCTTCATTCATTCATTATATTATCCACTTTTAGTGTCCAGCTTTCCATTCCATACAACAAAGTCGAGAACACGTAGCATCTTAAGGCTGTTATCCTTATATTTTCGGTCCTGTTTGTTCCTGTATTTCTTCTTGGATCATTCTATCATCATCGAATAGTTTCATTATGTATTCTTTCCAAAATATTAGTTTATCTGTGTAATGTCTGCAACTCTGCAATGAGTTTACCATTATCATCTTTGAGTATCCCATAGTGTGCTCGCTTTTTGATATTTGTTAGTTCTTTATTTTTTTATGCATATTAAAGCTCTCGTATTTTCTGTCATAGTCTTCTATTTCTATGAATTGATCTGTTAACCACTTTTCAATCACATCAGAAACGGCAGGAAACACTGAAGGTATCTTTGGTATGTCCGTACCCTTAGTTTATTTCTCCTTTCAGTACTTATCCTAGCAGTCTGCCTTATTGTACATATTTATTATTTAAAATCTTACTTAAAATCTGATTTTTTTTATAAACCTTTCAAATATCCAAATATGAGCTAGTCACGTAACTATTTCTAATGTAACACGCGTAACGAATTTATTATAGGAAATATTTTTTTAGCTCACAAGTTTTTGCAACAACTCAAGATGTCAAGTCATAAATTTTGATTTGTCGCAGTTTCCACAACACGTAGAGATGGATATTCTACGTGCATACCGCCCATTAATTATCCAGGTAAGATACTCGTTTAATTTCTAGCATATTTAGTCCAGTTGTTAGAGAGTTTACCCCTAAAAATCATACAAACTAATTTTATGTTTAAAATTTTCTTAGCTACATTTTTTATTTGAAACTTTTTTTTCTACGGTGGGCGTACGGATTCTTTGTAAATCGATTTTTGCGTTTTCATCCCACTAAGAGATTCTAGAGATTGAGAAATGATCTTGGCATAGGACCAGTTCCATATCACTCCAATTTCTTCATTACTTAAAATCGTATCCTTTAAATGTAATATTTTTCATTTGTTTGATCTTCCATTTGATCCTGCTTTCCAGGAAACTTACCTTTATCTTGAGTTTTACATTTTCATTTCTTAAAATAATTTTATTCTTTCTTTTCTTCTTATTTTTAATTTGGTTATCATTTCTTTCAATTCTTGATTATCACACCCCTTCTTAATTGAGGATTTTTTCTCTCCTTAATCCTCATCAATCCACCTTTACTAGTTTTCATCTTCTGCGGATCAATCTTCACTTTCAATTTGGGTTACTTTTCTCTTACTAGACCTATACGCCTATACATATATGATTTTAATAAATTATTCCCCATTCTTCTGTCCTGGGGTTGAGAAATTGTCACCGAAGGCGGATGAATCAACAAATAATTGTCAACGGCATAAGAATGCAGAAGACAAAGGGGACCACTGCATTACCGGCTCATAGAGCACCCCCAGGAAAATCACCATAGAATTGACATTGCAATTGCAAACCATTACTAATCATGGAAAGCGGAGGCCAAGATTCGGCAGCAGAGGAGAAACATATTTATACCACGAGGCCTTTCAGGTCCTAAACATGCGAAAACGTCGTGAAGAAATCCTAAAAATAAAGAAATCTAATGTTAGAAGAAGTCTATTTGCGGCTGGGAAACTTCACAACGCAATTCAAGAAATGAAAAGAATGAAAATAGACCTACTGGGAATCAGTTAAAGAAGAAGAATTCCCGCACCGCACTATTCAGCGTTTCAATCGGTAGGAGCTCATAATACTCATTGTTTGTATGGGCAAACTTTATATATTCTCTATTGTGGAAAAATCAACTCGATACTGCCCGAAATTTCGAGTTAAATATCGGAGCCTTTTTACACACGTATATTACGTCAGCGTACCAGTGACAGAGTCCGATCTCATCCTATCAAAAGGGCTTAAAAGTATTTTAAGTTTATCCATTTATGAAATTGCTGCTTTACATTCCACAGCTTTCTTTAACTATGTTTTTTATGTCTCATACTTACGATTTATATTATGTGTTTTGATTTAGGACGCACTTCATCATACTGGAGCAATATTCTTCCTTCAATCAAACTACCGCGTAACTCAAAATGTGATACCGACCTTATTCGAGGAAAGAACTCTAAAAACGGGCATCTTAGCGTGGCCGTTGAGCCTGAAAAACCCGGTGTCGAGCTTGACCCACAAAAAGATGTTCGAGTATTTCCACACCGACGCCGACAACTTTCTTTTCCTCCAAATGGTCAAGGCAGAAGCGCTTCTCATTGTTAATACAGAGACTATTCACAAACACGTGATGTTACCGTGGGTCCAATGCACGCTCACCCAAGATTGCATCATTCCTATCGGTGCCCAATCGGCCGGTTGTAAGTTCGACAAGAAACCGCAATACAGGTATTCAGGTTGTCACAGCTACGACACGTCGGCGTTGAACATTGTTCTCGGGTTGTTATTCAAGCAGAACACTAGTCAGTACACTTGTAGTGAGCCCGCGAAAATTTTCGAGAAAGTTAGTTTGGGTAAAGCGGATGCGTTGCTCAGGAAGCTAGAGCTGAATGCAACGACAGAGGGTAAGTTAACGGACTTGACACACGAGTGAAGTTCGCGCGAATTATTGAGTAGAGTTTTGGAGAGTAATTTATTGTCGGTTATTTGAAAATGGAAGTGAAGATTATATGTTCGCTCAAAAGTGCAACTAAAAACTAAAATTTATTGACAAAATTAAAGAGAGCTGAAAAAATTAGTCATTTTTGCAATAAATGCCAAGGTAAATATAAGTGACAAATGACAGTTGACGTTTCGTTTATTATCTACTGACATATGAGCTTCTTGGCAAAATTAACTCATCACTTTAATAGTAAAGTTAAATATTTAAGGAATTACCGCGTTTATACTACAACTTTGTTAATTAACACGTTCCCTGCCATGTTGGTCCGATGGGACCATCGCTGATGTTGCTCCAATAGACCAACGCAAGTTTTGCATTAACAGGTCATGTTGGCCGATGGAACCAACATTTATTCCGATATATACCGAGCCGTTGGTGTTTATTTAGTATTAAATAACCATGGGAATGGACCAACGAGGCCTACAAGCTATGTGCTCTATACAGAATTTCTGTGATTTATGGAATATGACAAATGTGGTCCCATATAAGTCAAAAACGTTATTTACAACTTTGGGATAATTTATTGATACAAACATGTTTTTCAACAACAGGAAATCAAATAATGTAAAAACAACCAATAAAAAAGTTATTTAAGTATGTAATTCATTAAAACAACCTATACACAGAAAAGGTTCCTTGTCACAGCTTTTGCAAAAGGTGTCTACCTTTTTAGTTTTTTTCATAGCATACTGACGGCCGTGTTGCTCACTATTTTTTTTTTGTAGCAGTCCTTGCAAATATTCCTTCGTTGATGTTGACTTCCGTCTGCCTTCTGTTCAAGCTGATGGTGATTATTTGACACTTCGTGGTACTGTGATAGTTTCATTATGAGTAACTAGATGTAGCTATAATTTCAGGCCGATGCTTTTTAAATGCATTCATTTTTTCGAATCCTGAGAAAACTAATAAATATTTTTAAAAAAATTTAAACGCAGAATGAAAGAATACATTATTACCGAGGGCCGAAAGTCTCTGAAAACTTCTATAATGTTTATTTTAATAAGATACAGGGGTGAAAAAAAAAACAGAAAATTTAGTGTGATTTTTAATTTCAAATATCTCATTCAAAAAACTTTTCTTTATTCTAAGGGACAAAACACCAAATATTAAAAGATAAAAAAGGAAAGAAATGTCAACTGTCAAGTTTTTGACATAAATGTCATTGTTTTTAATTGTTTTAAACCATTAATTATAAAAATCCTTAAAGATATAAACCTATTTTATGAAGTTTACAATCTGCAATTTACTATTTTTGATGGGAATAACCCACAATTTAAGTTTAAAATAAGTTTATCTTTGATGGTTCGATTTCCACTTCGGAAATCGTTCTCAAAATACAAAATATTTCTGAAGTGGAAATCGAAACGTCAAAATTGTTGTTTATTCTCAATAAAAAATAGTGAATTGCACTAATTACAAAACTATAATGCCGAACATCTTACTTCCCTTTTTAAAATACCGAATGACGGCTCTACTGCGGGACGGGGTGTCGAAAACGGATTGCTCAAAAGTTTGTAGCCGATTTTTTGTTGCACAAAGACTGCTGAACGAGGGATTTTTAAATTATTTTCAATGTGATCAAATGTTTGTATTTACTCCCCAGAAACCATTCTTAAATGTGGAGTAATGTGGTGGAAAGTAAAAGTAGTTTATTTTGGGTAAATTTTGTTTAATTGCTGTGTTTAAGGATCGAAAATACATAATCTAGTAGACATTAAGTGTATTAGATAGTCGGAAGAACGATAAAAAAATTTGTACATCTCTTTTCGTCTTTATTTTTTCAAGATTCGTACTTATATGTCACTTGTCAACTATAATAACACATGCCATTCTATGTTTTTGTGTCATTTGTCACCAATACGTATTCTGTGTTAGTTCTTACTCTCTCCTACCATAAATAATGGTCAGATTTCGTTTTTTTACTGACCAGAACTATAGAGGTTGTATTTTGTTTCTCGTGGATCTGATATGTCATTTTGGCTCCGTGAATGCATTTAAAAACCTTACTTTTGTACGAAAACATTTATTTCTGCAGCTTCTGTCAGGTTTATTTGCCAATGATAATTGTTTTGGAAGAATGCAATTTTAATATACATCAGTTTACTTTTATTTTATTTACTTTTATTTTTTTTGTGGAACTGTCCAGACAATTTTCGTCTTTTCCTGTCACTGTTTACCCAAAATAAAATATATTTTTTTGACTTTGACCACTTTACGAGGAAAGCTTCATTTCATGATATTTATACACTCGACTACATAGTTAACAAACGTGTCAAGCATACACAAAATACTAACAGTATGTTAATTAATCATGGTATTTTTGTTGCTGCGGTAATTGTAGTAAGAGGGTACGTCTTAAAAATGCATAATGCTTTGTGAATTGTGCCGCAAAAGTAAAGAAAAGCTCAAATTTTACTGTTTTCTTTGTTGGAAACTTATTATTTATTGTTAAATAAAACTTGTTATTTCATTAAGCGATGCAGGGCATATAAACAACGATAAATTTAACAGATAATTGTTAAAGATGTTCCAAATGAGTCTACTCGTTCCGATAAGTAACAGTATAATTATGACACATTATTTTTTTTCTTTTCTCAAATATTAGTGTTTATTGCATAGTAAATAAATTATTGTTATCACTGAATACATAGTAAATGAAAAAATAATCCGATTTATAAAATTAATGAATATATTTATGCATAAATGCAAGTAACAGTTCTTCAAAAATATTTAAAAACTAACCGAAATGTCCATCTTTATTTCGTCTGCCGACGTTGTCGGCAGCTCATACAGGTTCGGACACGATTTAATGTTTACATCTCCCTGCATCGCTTATTGAATTTTACTATAGTAAAAGTGACCAAAAATCAAGAAATATAAAACAAATCAAAAAATTAATAGAATAATCTATACAAATTTACCAAAAAAAGCCAATGAAAAGCCAACAAAAATATGCAATTGTCTTAATCATAACAAACCTGATTAAAAATAATAAATATCAGTGATTTTTACTACACTCAGAAGCAAAAAAAAAACGCAATGGAGATAATTTTGGTCAAATTCAAAGTATTACAGTTTTTTTTTATTTTTAGCCCTATTTTAATGATTTTTTTAGCACACTGTGTAAAAATTTATAAATTTTAATTTAGTATAGTGAGGTTTTTAATACAATTTTGTATTTGACTTATTATAGAGGGTTAATCGAAAGGTGGTTTTTTATCCTAACTTTGAAACATCCTGTGGAATAATTCCGTTAGCGGATTTTCGTAAAACCTTATTTTTCGGTTGCAACCATGTCTTCTAAGTATTTTGTTTTTTGTTTAATGGGAAAATATAGATTGTTTCATTTTTAGGAGCAAAATGACTTTGCCAAACATAATTTACGACTTTTCCTATTATTACCATTATTTTTGTATTAATTTGTAATACGACGATGGTGGCTTTGGTGACTGATATCGAAGGAATGTCATATCGATATCCCAAGCACTGTATTTAAATAATGGTAAAGACGGAATTATTTCACAGGATGTTTCAAAGTTAGGATAATAAAACCACGTTTTAATTAACTCTGTAGTCAAATATAAAATTTTATCAAAAAACTGACTATGCCAAATTAAAATTTATAAATTTATACACAGTATGCTAAAAAAATCATCAAAATAGGGCTAAAAATAAAACAATTGAAATACTTTGAATTTACCAAAATTTCTCTGTTGCATTTTTTTTTTGTATTTAGTGTTTATGACCCTAACCTAAACCTGTTAACAAACCAGTAATTTTTTATTAAAAGTAGTTAAGAATAAAGGTTTAGAACAACCTAACGTAACCAAGCCTAAATGAACCTAAACCTGCTATCAAAGCAGTATTTTTTTGTTAAAAGTAGTTAAGAATAAAATGTTAAAATATTTAATTAAAAATCTCAATTTTTTTTTCATAAGAAAACATATTTTGTATAACTATGGCAACACTGGTTAGAATTACTCCACTTATGGTTTGCGTTAATGTCATTTTTTGTTGTTTCATGGTATATAATGGCGGAGGCTTTTAAAAATAGACAAAAAGACATATTTTAAATGAAAATTTCATAAAAAATATGTTTTCCAGACAATAAAAATCATTATACAATCATCAATAAGTCAAGCAGAATTGATATAAATTACATATCCTTAGACACCGTATACTCTTACTATGCTAGTACCATTTTTTTCTGCTTCTCTTCTCTTTTTTATCTATTCTTCTCGCTCACTCTATGAATCTCAAACTTAATTTCTGCGATTGACGTATAATTATTTGTCGGGAGTCATGACGCCAACTTTATAGTCTATCTATTAGTTGTTCCATGTCATTTGTCACCTGTCGTTTACTTACGATGTTTTTTTACACTTTTTAGTCCTCAACGTTATAGTTTATAAGCTCCCACTGGAAGTTTCTCTTAAAAATGTACCTATACATCGTGCAAAAAACACACTGGGAAACAATCTATTAATTATGTAGTTAAAAATCATGAACTGGACCTTTCAGAATGATAAGTATTGATGACTTAATACATAAGAATTCGATTAGACTGCAACATATCACGTATTATGAAAATGTTATAATAAAATAATATTCGAAAAGTTTTTATTAGGAATATTTTAATATTATAAAAAAAGGTATTTATGAAAAGTTTTCCAAAGTGTCAATTGAACCGCCCACTGCACAAATCGTTGAATTCCATGATTTATTATCCTTTAAATATCGATTCGATTAATCGATTTGTGATGTGAACGATTCAATTTCTAGTTGTAAATGACCTACGCCAAAAAATAATTGTTTTATTGAAATTTTGGTATTTGTCGATACCAATATATGTTTTTTATTTGATAAGATTTTTTGTTTGTAAAAATTCTTTCAATCTGAAATTATTTATTTAAAATAACTACATATGGCTGAACGAAACAGGATGTATTCTGAAATATTCCTAGTCCTAGCAGAATCTCTAACTTTTTCTAAAAATGTAGGGAGAGCTTTACTTTCACCATTAAATTTAATATGCAAATCAGAAATAATAACAGGGGTTATTGGGGCTGGGATTGTACAATTAGGATCTATGGGGGCTGGGACTGAGCTACTAGTGGATGGTTTTGTTAATTCATCAGATATTTCCTCTTTTTCCAACATCTCACCCTTCAACAACAACAAATCTTCTTTACACTCTTTGGATCAACAACTTCTTCTTAGGATCTACTACATTATTGACCAAATTGACTAAACTTGAAGACGAAGTGACCTTGGCCAATTGGATATCACGGGCGGTTGTGTCGTCCAGAAATTAACATGAACGTGGCTTGGATAAGATAATATGAGAGGAAGATAAAATGTCCTTACAATGTATTTTCTTTATAGCTCAATTTACTATATCCTGACGTTTCTTCAGTTTACAGATACCGCTCCCAAACCATAATTTTGTATTAGTTTCAATGTATAACGTTTACACTTTTTTCTATGACCCAAAATGTTTTTTATTTGCAAATTTCTAAACTTTTTGGAATTGTCGGCATTCAAAAAGAGCCCAAATGTGGTAAAGTGGAGCTAGTCGAACCTGTATGTCCCTAAATGGTAGATTTTATCATAGCTGCAACGTATTTACCCGTCTCAACCAATTTTATTTTGGTTTTTGAAAAGTTCTGGATCAAAACTTATATAAACGACCTCTTTATAGTTTACATATTTACAATATTTACCATAGTACCTTAATTTGTACATTTTTTGCCATTTTTTAATTATAGTTCTATTATAATAGGATAATTATAGTTTTATTAAAGTATTTTCGAAATCTAAGAAGTTTCTAATGAATATAAAACATCTACTAGATTCTAACCTAAAAAAAAACAAGGTGACGTCCAACCAATCTAGTTTAAATACTTAATACTCAATGTGTATTACGGGTTGCCTATTTACTGGCGCTAGAAAGACAAATATTTAAGAGTTTCAGATTGAATGAATTAAAATTTGTACAGTCCACGTCTTACGGTGCAGCTAAATGTATCTTATTTGTTACTTTTTTGCTATTTATACCGATAGAATAAATATATATATTAAAAAACCAGTTTTCAACTACAAAAAAAGTTTTTGTACCTATTATTCTACATTAATTAGCAGCCAAAACGTGAATTATGTAAAAAATCAATTGTTAAGTAATGCAACAAATAAATTTTCATAAATATATGTACAATGGATGATGGAAATGAACATTTTTAAAGCCAATTGATAAAATTGATCTTTTGACACAAACCATCTAGAACTAACTGGTTATATCACACATATTTGTAGGACAATATTTAAAATATTCATAAAAAATACTAAAAATTATTCATAACTCCTATAAATTTGCTAAATATGAAGAATGAACAAGAAATATTACCTCTTATAAACTGATCCTGATTATTAACATTCCCACAGTATTGTATTGCTGTTTCGCCAAATGTAGCAACTTACTAAATTGGAAAATGATGTGAATATATTCTTTAGTTGAATTATAAACAAAAAAAGTTCAATTTTATCAAGTGGCTCTAAAAATTTAATCGTCCATTATATACAGCTTTATTTCTTACGTAACTTGTTCATTTTTGTTTAATATACGTATTCAAAACTGTCAAAAATGTTAACAGGACCGATGTATTATTTAAATCTCTCTTTCCAATTGGTTTGTTAAAAAATGCAAAATTCATATGGTAGAGAGTCAGGGAATCAGGCTGTTTATGCAGATTTGTCCTTAAAAAACAGACAAAAGTGAAGTGGTGTCACGTTTGACAAATAGCTGTCACTTGTACCACTTTACCCGCGTACAGAGTTGATACTTTAGGATTGCTCTATCTAGTTCATAGCGAAATGATCTACATTAGCTTCCATTGCATATTTCACCTTATATGCAATAATATAAAAAAAGTTTCAAGTCATATGGTGAAGGGATATAAAATAAGATATGTTTATGAGTATCTTTTTCATCATTTGAACTATACTTTTTTCATCCAGTTACTTTCTTGTTTACTGAACATATCACAATCTGATATAGTATTCCTATTTATGCTGGTGACAGTATTGGCGACGTGCAAGTACTTGGATGTGATACGAGAAACGATCGTGCGCGACTAGCGGAGAAATCTTGCATTTTTTACTGCAAATTTTCATAGATTTCATAAATTCTATATGTCAATTGTCATATTTCATATTCGTTTGTTTATTTACACCTTCTGTCACTGAAGAAAATGGGATTTAGGAAATGCTGTGTTATAAATTATAAAAATACAACAAAAAATTGTCAATTTAAGTTTTATTCGTTTCCAACTTCGAAGCACAAATAACTACAAAGAAAAGTTGAATTTATATCATAAAAAAGCATAAGTAGCATAACCTAAATTATCATTATTCTTGCGCCCGATTTTAAAGTCAGTTTGAAATAAATAATAAATAAAAGTTCACTTTTAAGTGTAAATTTTAGTTTCATAACACTCACTTAGAGTTCATTTTAACCCAAAAATCAAGTTAATGTTTAAATTTAATTTTTTGAAGTTTACAAAAATGCATCAAGTTCAAGTTTTTCTGAAGATCATTAAGATATATTCGCTGTCCAAAAGTTTACAGGAAAGAAATAATTGTTCAAACCAATAGATGATATCATGGCCTTAACCTGCTAATATTATGCATTAGCATTATTTATGTAATTTATTTTTCTTAATTCTTCCACATAATTCTTCCATTCTTTTTGGACATTTGCCACTACTAAAGCTTTTCCATTTGACTCAGTGCTTGGTTGAAAAGTTATTTGGTGATTTACTTTCTCAAATCCAGTTTTTATTATTGCATCCATATTAACAGTAATGCTGTAATTTAATAATATATTAATGACATCGTAGGCTTCCACGGCCTACCTACTTAGTTCTCCAATCTTCGCTCTAAAGTTTCATCTCTACTTTCTTCGCTCACCTTCCTCTCTAGATGTCGTGATAATAACTTGGTTCCCAATTTTCTTGTTCTAAAACATCACATTTCCTCTTCATCTTCTTCCCGAATTCTACATCGAGCCAGCCTATCTCTACTTCGTGAACGGATTCAACATATTCGAAAAACCCTTAATTTTCAATCCCAAAAACTTTTCAAGCTGCATCTTGAACTCTCCAGTATTCTTAGTGTCGATGATTGGTCACTTTTAGACCGCATTTCCTATCATCAAGCCGATAAAATCCTTCTTCTAAGCAACGAAACTCACAAAAAGAAATTCCAATCCCTTGTATCTAAGAAAAAATCACATTCCACCACTTCTACTTCTCAGTCACCTCTTACTAACACCGTCGTTAATCTTTCTTCTCACCAATTAACAAGTGCAGAAAGCAGTCTTCTATCTAAAGGTCTTAATTTTGCTATCACTCCTTCCAGAATTCCTACCGAAGAAATAGTTTCAAATGTGGAAGCGGCACTCCGCACAATTCCCAAAATTCCAGCCGACCGTATCCGCTTTGACGTCGCTAAATGTCTTGATACAGCCAAAATCCCTACTTCCAATATATCTCGTGAGGAATTCATAGCTCTCAAAAATCTCCGTTCTCTTTCTGAGATAATAATCCTTCCTGCAGACAAAGGTAATGCCACAGTCATCCTGGATACTCCTTCCTACATAGAGAAAGTAAACGACTTACTTAGGGATACATCCTGTTATAATACAATTTCTCGAGACCCCACTCCTAGAGTCGAACGCGAAATTTCCCATGCCATCAAACAATCCGATCTTTCCGATGATGTTAAGAAGTCCATAGTTCCGAAAAACTCCATCTGCCCCAGAATTTACGGTCTTCCCAAAATCCATAAAGACAACGTACCTCTTCGTCCCATTGTGACTACGATTAACTCTCCTACCTACAAACTCGCAAAGTACTTGTCGAATCAGTTTAAGACCTATACTGGTCGTACCTCTTCTTATGTCCGAAATTCCACACATTTCATCACCTTAATCTCCTCCCTCACGGTCGATCCCCAAGACATTCTCGTCAGTTTCGATGTATCATCCCTATTTACCAATATCCCCATACATGACTCTCTAGTTGTTCTGCGAGATCACTTGACCAATGATAACAAGTCTTTGGTTTTGGCAGATCTTGCGGAAAAATGCCTCCTTTCAACATATTTTTCTTTTAGAGGCAATTTCTACAAACAAATATCTGGAACACCAATGGGTTCTCCCCTTTCCCCTGTCATTGCTGACATTTTCATGGAAGCCTTTGAGTCTTTAGCCCTAGAATCTTACCCCTTAAAACCGAAAGTCTGGTTCCGCTACGTTGATGATACATTTATCATCTGGCCCCATGGTCAACATACCCTTTCTCCCTTCCTAGATCATCTTAACTCACAACATCCGAGTATAAAATTCACAATGGAAGTAGAAAATAATCGGTCCCTTCCCTTTCTCGATGTGTTAGTCACCTCCAAGCCCAATGGCCGTTGGGTCACTCTGTTTATAGAAAAAAGACTCACACGAATCGTTACCTACATGCTTCATCACACCACCATCCTGCCCAAAAGAATTCTGTGATCAACTCTCTCATCCATCGGGCCATTTCGATTTCTGAACCTGACAACCTTAGAGAAGAACTTGGCCATCTGCAAAAAACCCTTGTCGCCAACGGTTACTCCAAGTCCACAATTCAAAATATTACACACCGACATCTACATCCCCCTTTACACCCTAGGACGACAAATTCAGAATCTTCGGGTAATACTCCTGTGGCTTTTCTTCCGTATATTCGAAGTGTCACTGATAGGATTGGCAAAATTCTTCGCAAAGAAGGTATCAGGACTACTTTTCGACCACCCAAGAAAATCTCACAATATCTACCCTCTCCTAAGGACCCATTACCGCCCCTATCTTCCTGTGGTGTCTATTCTATTCCTTGTTCATGTGGACATGTGTATATTGGCGAAACTGGTCGTTCCGTCAAAACTCGGATTCAAGAGCATCAAAGATGCATTCGATCAGGTCTTTTCTCCCATTCTGCAGTTGCAGAACACTGCCAAGAAACCGGTCATTCCATATTGTTCGAAAAAACCCATATTATTTCTAAGAGCCCCTTCTTTTATTCCAGGAAAATCCGCGAATCTCTAGAGATCCGAAAAAATCCACATAATATCAATCGAGAGGAAGGATACTACTTGTCTCCCATCTGGAATCTCAGTCTAGAGCCGCCGTCCGGTCCCGCTACCACGATGCAGCCACATGATTGGCCAGCGCGCGCTTCTTGACGTTCGCGCCACGGAGTGTGCCGATACGTCCCGACACGACAGGTCACCGCGACTATAAATAGAGCGGTAGCGGAGTAATCGTCGGATTCACTCCCGCCTCTCGACGCGTTAGTGTTCTGAGCTGTTGGACGTGAATCCCTGTCCTGGCATTTGGTTTTCACCTCTGGCTGCGTTGAGTAGTTGAGTTACTGTGACCAAATGCCCATCTTGGTAGTTAGTATTCGCCTCTGGTTGCGTTGAGTAACTGAGTTACCGTTGCTAACTACCCATCTTCCTGTCTTTTTTTCTTTTTCTTTGTTCTCCTGAAGAAGCTACATACAATTGTAGCGAAACGTCGAGATGAACCCACTTTTGGGTCACTCACAAATGACACGGTCCAAACCCGGAAGACGAATAAACTATAATAATATATTTATTGTATTTACACTACATACAACGTTTACCTTTTAATAACATACCGACATAACCTCAATCTTACTTTTTCTTCTTATTCTTTTTTGGGGCTACGTCCTTGACCAGGTTATCCGGTAACCTCGATCTAACATGAAAGCGCAGTAAATTTTGCTGATTTACGACACCAGGTGTCGCTGTTCCGAACTTGCACGGTCCCAATATACTACACAGCTGTCTCTTTTATACATTTTTAGCGTGCTTGGTTTACCTATGATTTTGATATTCTAAAGTCAAATTATCTATCTTTCCTTCAATTGCATATTTGACGTTGAAAGAAATGTAAACTTCATGTGTCAAACGTGACACCAGTGATATATTGATGCAGTTTTATGCAGCAATATATCACTGGTGTCATGATTTGACCTTAAAATATTTATAAAAAGTCACATGGTGTCATTTTCATAGCTGTGATTTTTCCCGATTGCGTAATTCGTCTTCCCTTGTTATTTTGTAGCCAAATTCATATAATACTTGCTACATTTTCCTATTTATTCTTTAAGCTGAAGCTTATATTGAACTAAAATGAACAAGAACTAGCTATATCATATTATGCAAGCGAACTGCCAATATTTTTTGTAAGCAGTCAACTATTTGTAAAATATTTGAACCAGATGAAACACTGTGTGATATTTAGTATTAGTTTGTTTAATATAAATCAACGTTTCTGACAAAATTAGTACCTACATCTGACTTATCTGTTTTATTATACCTTAGAAAGTTGTTTTTCTGGTTCAGCTGATGTAAATTAAATATCTTCTGTTATGCGTCAACTGTTATTCATCTGTTAAGTGATGGTTTCTATTTATATATAAATGGTTACTATTTGTTACTACTATTTGTCACTAAATGTTAAAGCTTATAAATGAGGAGAACATTGGAAATACTGGTCAAGCTTTTCAACGATGTTATTCGACTGATGATAATCCCTGAAGATGGTTAAAGTCCAACGATTCATAACACTACCGAAAAAAAACGCCCGAAAAACTGTAGCGATTATAGAATGACTAAGCCTTATGAGCTACACTTTGAAAATATTTGTACGCATCATCCACAGTAGAATCAGAGATAAATGTGAAGAAGACCAGGATGGAAACACAATTTGGCTTCAGAAATGGACTGGGAACTCGGGACGCCCTCTTTGCACTAAATGTATTACTGCACAAATGCATAAACAGCTTGCATAAACGGAAAATCAACAGAAATATGTAAAATACAAAGAGGTGTCAGACAAGGTTGTATACTATCCCCACTGTTTGGGTATAATGCGCTGCATAATTTGGAATGGGGCGTGAAAGTTAATGGAATTCTGATAAATACAATCAGATATGCAGACGATACAGTTATTGTAAGTGATGACATGAATGGATTACAATGCCTTTTAAATGCCATTGATACAGTGGGAAGAGAGTTTGCGTAAAACTGGCCTCTTGGTTGAAGAATATCAGGGAATAGACAGGAATAAGGAAAGCTGAGCAACTCTTTAGAATAGCTCGAGACAGGACAGTTTCGCCATGTTAATCGCCAACGTCAAGGGGACTTGATAGGGCACGTTAAGAAGAAGGTCACTATTTGTAGTGATATCAGAGCGGTCATTTTTAAAGAGGCGTGCCTTACAGTAACATATGGAGATTCTTAGTGACATACAGTTTACGGAGTTTTTTTCTACCTCTACTGATGTTCTAAGTGGAATATCTGTTGCTATCCGTCAAATGCTATCGACTGGCATTTCAAACTTTGTCAACTGTCATAATTTCAAAGCCGCCTTGTTTGTAGTAACATCAAGACGTCCATTTTTAATGGCGACGTGGCTTATTAGGCTGTTTTATCTGACCTTTATCTCCGTTTCTCGATCTTTGCTTTTAAAAGTGACAAATTCGAAATGGAAGATAAAAATATTAGCATGATACTAATAATGAATATATCATTAATACTGTGGCAGGTGTAGCTCAGTGGCTGTGGTACTGGCTTAACAAGCTGGAGGGATCGGCACCCGGCATTCGGCAATTCCAATCCCGGCACCGACAAAATTTTCAATTTCTAATTTAACTGAGCTGCCACCGTGCTTCGGAGGGCACGTAAAGCCGTCGCTCCATGACTACGAAGGTAGTCGTTAAATCGCGTTAGGGGCGCTTGAGTGACCTGAAAACCCTAATACTAGACCTTAGCCAGAAGGTTACACGAACTTAACTTTACTATTTAATACTGTCATCAATCAGTCTCAATCATTCTGCAATAAACCTAGAACCGATAAATTTACATTTCTTGTTTTACTCAGTTCCGTACTCGTACTATTAATTAGTAACGTTGTAAAAATGTTTTATCCCACTAAGATTTTATCAAAAAATGATCAGTTTTTGCCAGAAACTTGATTTATACCATTCATTTCCATTCAAATGTTGATTATTCAGCCAAAAATAGTGATCTTCTATGCAAAAAGGCATCGCGTTATTTGGTTTAATTTTAGAACATAAAAACTTAATTTATTTTTAAATGTAAAAATCATGTACAGCGATATTAGAATTTTACTTGTGCCATATTTTACTATATATGTATATACTTATTTCGTTATCTTTATTGTCAGAAAAGACACATGATAGGTTTTATATTATCATTTTCCTAAAACTGTTCAATGAACTACCTAAGCTCATTTCTAATTTTGTGTGTATTTGTCCCATAAGAAGTTGGAACCATTCATTCTGTGCGATTGGTATTATTTGTTGTTCGTGAATTTGTGAGGTAAGAATAAGAATATAAAAGAAAACGCAACAGAAAATTTTGGTGAAATTCAAAGTATTTCAGTTTTTTATATTTTGAGCCCTACTTTGATGATTTTTTTAGCACACTTCACTAGCACTATGTAAAAATTTATAAATTTGAATTCAGTGTAGTGAGTTTTTTATATGGGGGTAATCGAAATGTGGTTTTTTATCCTAACTTTTATGCAATATCCTGTGGAATAATTTCGTTAACGGATTTTTGTAAAACCTTGTTTTTCGGTTGCAACCATGTTTTCTAAGTATTAGTTTTTTTTGCTTCATATGAAAATATGAATTGGTTCATTTTTAGGAGCGAAATGACTTTGCCACCCATAATTACGACTTTTCCTATCATTACCATTTTATTTTGTATTAATTTGAAATACGACTAAGGGGGCTTTGGTGACATATCAAAGGAATGTCATATCGACATCCCAGAAGCACTGTATCTAAATAATGATTAAAAGCAACGACATGATCTTGGTTTTAATGAACAATAATAATAATGACAAAACATAAAACAAACAACTTGAATGTAACTTAAACTAAGTTCGCAAATAACAAAGAAAAACTACTGAAAAAGGGATATTTCTGCCCATCACCGAACCCCCTCCATGACTAACGTGAAGACTGAAAGCGCCTCCGCAAATCTCTCTAGTTCGACGCCATACTCGTTCTCTCCCATCTGATGAGTGAAGATAGTATCTCTACTCATCCGTATAAAGAACATTACTCCATTGTCGTAAATTCCCTGGAAAATTGTAGTCTAGCCACTCTGTGCCTTGGAAGTAATTTTGGCCCAGTTGCTGGTCTGCAACTTTGCACACCAAATTCATGTAATCTTCGATGAACTGTAAATACACTTACATTATTGCTTTGAACCTCTTGAAGCTGATTTCTTGTTTGTACCGCTGTTAAATGACGATCCCGCAAGGCGTTGACTCGTATAAAACTATCATCTAAGCGTTAGTTTTGCGCTTGCTGCCACTTCCCGCTTTACGCTAGCCACATATTCATAATTTCGCCCATCTTCAACCAGAGCAACGGCTTTCTTGTAGAAACTCCAAAATAATCATAATTAAAAAAGTCCTAAATTGTGGGTGGCAAATTCATTTGGCTCTAAAAAATGAACCAAGGCATATTTTGACATGAAACAAAAAACACAATGCTTAGGAGACAATGTTCATATTTTAAGGTTATGTGATTGATTAATGATTATTTTTCTATTGTATTTCAAGGTTGTTGTTTTTATCAACTTATCTCAAAATAAATCAATATATCATTTTGTCTATTTACGAACTTGAAAATATTTAAATTAATGTTTTATTCTTTTTCCGTTGTCAGTGATTTTATCCTGTAAAAGACCAAAGATATTAGTTTCTCGTAGTTTAAGTTGTAATATAACATTTTGTGGAAACCTTTCTATCAAATTTCCATAATGAGTGTTTAAAAAAATGTTTTTTAAATCTTGTTATAGTTTTTGAGTTTATTTTTTAGATCTGGGCATATCATCGTCATCATCATTGGTGCTACAGCCCTATAAAAGAGCCTCGACCTTCCCAAGTCTATTACGCAGTCAGTTCTATCCATTGCCAACTGTTGCCAGTTTGCTGCGCCTATTTTTCTACCATCCTCATCTACACCATCCCTCCATCTGAGTTTTGGCCTACCCCTACTTCTACTTCCCACAGTTGTGACATAATGGAAAAATAGGAAGACTAAGATGGTCCTGCCCATCTTAGTTTTCCTATTTTTATAAGAGATACTAGTCTTTACCACAAATCTTTGGGATGATTTATTAAGAATTTTTCCTCTGTTGTCTATTTGGACATCCCTGACCGCATTTTCAGAGCTATGTTGAAAAGGAGACACGCCAGCGCATCTCTCTGTCGCAGCCCAACATGCTTTTCAAATGCCTGTGATTGTTCGGCCTGTATTTCGACTTTGCAAACAACTTTACTCATTGTAGCCTTAACCAAACCTTAACAAACATTCGTGAATGGACTCAGATACCAAATGCAGGACAATTATTCCATATTGCATAAGATCGAGAAGCCTTCGCAATGGTGATCGCCAACGTCGGATAGTTCTGATATGTCACGCGAAGAAGAATCCTTAACCAATCTTATCAGTTTATCGGGGATGTGGAATTTTGGAAAGATCTGGGCATATAATGGCTAGCAAACATGTGCTGAAGATATCCAGTATAACTGAATTGTTCAGTAATGACAACAACACTACTAATAACTGTTTAAACTAAGAGACAACGAATATATTTAGTCTTTTAATGGATAAAATCACTAGGTCTTAGAAGAGAATAAAACATTAATTCAAATATTTTTAGCTTTGTAAATAAATTCAATGATTTATTGATTAATTTTGAAATAACTCCGATAAAAGCAACAAAATATCTTGAAATACAGTAAAAAATAATAAAAGTTTTAATTAAAAAATAACAACCTTAAAATATGAACGTTCACTTCTAACTTCAAACAATTAAAAAAAACTAATATTTCCAACTTCTTATGGAACAAATCCACACAAATTAGAAATGTTTGGAAAGGTTTTTAAAACCCACTCCCATTGTGACGTCAGAGCTTGGGTAGTCCATATGACGTTTTCATTTCACACAGCGTTGCCGTATTTCCAGGGTAGTAGGGAATTATAGAATAATAAAAGTTCATGCTTGTGATTTATAATCAACGAAAATAATTTATTAAAATGAATATGTGAAGTAAAATTAAACCAATTTCTTTTATTAATGATCAGTTTACGAATAAAGTGATAATTTCATTAATAATTTTTCGTGCAAGCTTGCGACAAACTGTAATATGCAAGAAATCAGTTCCATATTTCTAAACATCGTTCAACTTATCTATTTCACAGCACATGTATTTTTTTCTATTGCAACATTATATTGGAATATATAGCCAGCTTTTTATTTAGTTCACGCGTTGAATCGCTGTTAATGATTTTTATTTAAATTTTTATACAGTTTTTGTAGATATATGTAGTATAAATAAATTTAGCAATAGGTTTTTGTTTTATTTTAATTCTCTCCTTATAAAACAAGCAACACAGAATTGAGGCACAGTAAAAAATCAATCACATCTTGTATTCAGTTTTATCTATTATAAGAGATCAATATAAATTATAACGGATAGGTTAATAGCAATAAAAAATATGTATAAAGGCTTATCGGAAAATGCTTATATACTTTTTATACTTATAGTAAAATAGACAAACCAATGCTTAAGTATCTGTCAAATGAAAGCCCTTTTTTTTAAAGAATGTGGCTTAACAAGTTGTTAAATAGATTTTTATTAACATTTTTAACATATTATTTTTAATAACAAAATAAACAATGAATTTTACTGCAGAGTATGTGTAAAATTTTTTTTTGTATTCAATTCATACATATATGAAAATAAAAAATATACATTTTCATCAAAATATTGATTAAATCTTTCATTTACTATATCCTTTTAAATACTATACTATATACTATAAACTTTTTATCAGTTTTTTTTATTTTTAGTATATTTCCTATTGCTATTTTGCCTTATTCGTTATAACTTCACAAAAATTCACAATTGTAAACACTAATTCCGTATTAGATACTGTGAACCGTCACAAATCGTAGCTTCGAACCATCACAAATCAGTTTATATTCATCATGTTTGAAACAATCGTTAAAATTAACTATAAGGGTAACTCTGAATATTCATCTAAGGCTGGGGTAGCAGGTAACATTCCTTGAAGCCTCTATTTTCGAAAGTGGAGGTCTGTTTATACTCTGGATCCTTTCTAGACAGTTCATCATCTACAATCTTCAACAATTCTTCTACGTGATATTCTGCAGCATGTCGTCTAAATACATTACAGATACTTTGGATGTACCACGATCCATTTTTTGGTTCTCGTAGGGAAAAAAAGCCTAAAAATTTGAAATAAACAGCATATTAGTGAAAACTTATGTTCAACAATGAAAAGGAAGATTGATTACTTACCCGGTATTGTAGAATACGCAATCAGCATGTCTGCGTGTTGTTTTACAATGTTGGTAAAGGGTACTGCATCGACTTGCAATTCTTTTCTATGTCCTCTGTAATAATATCAATAAATAAATATTCCATTTAATACCGAAATGAGTTGTAGAAAAGGCACATTCCATGTGCGGAATTTATATGAACCCGGAAAAATACATAATGCAATAAATGAGATGAGTCATCTCCGTTCGTCCGTCGATTTTTGTTTTGTTTACATATACCTGATTCGTTTCTCATAACATAAACTCGATAAAAATACATCATCGTCGTCTTGGTGCTACAGCCCTTAGAGGGCCTCGACCTTCTCAAGCTTTCTACGCCATTCTGTTCTGTCCCTTGCTTGCATTTTCCAGGTGCCGACTCCGATCTTCTCCGCATCTTGTGTTACCCCATCCATCCACCTCAGCTTATGGTACTCCAAACGGAGTAAAGAAATAAAATATAAAGACGGTACTAGATAGAAATCGTATGATTTCTCTTTTTGTTATTAGATTGCGTAGTTACGTCCGTATATAGTTATTTCGATAACTATTGTTTAAGACGGGAATAGATTTTGTTTCGATCCAGAGAGGTGGCTGTACCGCTCTGAAGAGACCTAAATAGGTCTAAATACGTATAAGCGGCTTGCCGCCGCTCTATATTGAAACAAAAATCTAGTACCGTCTTTATATTTTAAACTATACAGGGTGAGTCATAACTATTGGGACATAGACTAAGGACAGGTTAGTTGGACCAAAATATGGCTATTGGGCCAAATATGCCTTAATAAAATGTTGTTGAGAAAAAAGATACAGGGTGTTAAAGTGGAAATTTAAAATTTTATTTTTGGCTATAACTTTCATGTTTGTAAACATTTATGTATAAAAATTTACAACTGGCTACTATTGAATATCAGAAATTATAATTTGATGCATACTTTAATATATCTAATAGAGGGCGCCACATATGCCACATACGTGGCATACTTTTACACTTAACTTTTTTGTTCTTCAAGTTATTGGTATTCTTGATAAAAACTATTAAAGATACATTATTTAAACAAAAAAAAGGTATACGTGTTAATAACTTCAAAACTCAACAGTTTTCGAGATAATCGCATTTTACAAATCAACTACTTAATTCTGATTTAATGCAATTACTCCAGGCAATGAAAGAAAAATAGATAAAAACATCAATACTTCTGAATTTTGTTATAAAATACCTTTAATAAAGTCAATAGTTAACGAAATATTAAATAAAATAAATATATCAGCAGGATAAATAATAATAGGATTTGATAAAATAACAGAATAATTGGATTTTACATCAAACATTTTACGTTTTGTATTAAATTAAAGTCATAATCAAATCATTTTATTTACAAACCAAATTAAAAAATAGTTAAACTAAATAACATTAAACTTTTTATCAAAGTCAGTGTTCGATATGTCCACCATTTTCTTTAATTCATTTGTCAATACATTCCATAAAATATCGTCTCATATTAAATAGCATCATTGGTTCTAAAGAAACTGCTGCAGTATTTATTATAGTTGTTTTAAGTATAATAATTAGTAATTTTTTGAAATTTTTATGAATTAAATAATTATTATTATCTCACCACAAGAATATGACTACCACGAACAATCCAACGTTCAGGAAAGTGTATTTAAATACTGTCTCACTCCGCTTTCTCTGTAATGTAATGGTGTACCATCTTGTACAAACCTCATATTTCGCCTTAAGTTTGATGACAATTCTTCCAATAAATCAATAAAATCATTTTATAAAAAATGTAGATAAATCTCACCATTTAAATTGAAAGGTAATTCGCATATCTGTAAAATATCATTCAAAATTCATATTTAAAATTCAGTCCCATGGTTTGGAACCATTGATAATTATTTTTTTCGGATATGCGAATTACCTTGCAATTTGACTGTCGAGATTGATTTACATTTTTAATAAAATGATTTTATTGATTTATTGGAAGAATTGTTATCAAACTTAAGGCAAAATATGTGGTTTCTACAAGATGGTACACCATTACATTACAGTGAAAGCGGAGTAAGACAGTATTTAAATACACTTTCCTGAACGTTGGATTGTTCGTGGTAATCATATTCTTGTGGTGAGATAATAATAATTGTTTAATTCATAAAAATTTCAAAAAATTACTAATTATTATACTTAAAACAACTATAATAAATACTGCAGCAGGTTCTTTAGAACCAATGATGCTATTTAATATGAGATGATATTTTATGGAATGTATTGACAAATGAATTAAAAAAAATGGTAGACATATCAAACACTTACTTTGACAAAAAGTTTAATGTTATTTAGTTTACCTATTTTTAAATTTGGTTTGTAAATAAAATGTTTTGATTATGACTTTAATTTAATACAAAACGTAAAATGTTTGATGTAAAATCCAATTATTCTGTTATTTTATCAAATCCTATTATTAATTATCCTGCTGGTATATTTATTTTATTTAATATTTCGTTAACTATTGACTTTATTAAAGGTATTTTATAACAAAATTCAGAAGTATTAATGTTTTTATCTATTTTTCTTTCATTGCCTGGAGTAATTGCGTTAAATCAGAATTATGCAGTTGATTTGTAAAATGCGATTATCTCGAAAACTATTGAGTTTTGAAGTTATTAACAAGTATACCTTTTTTTTGTTAAAATAATGTATCTTTAATATTTTTTATCAAGAATACCGGTAATTTGAAGAACAAAAAAGTTAAGTGTAAATGTATGCCACGTATGTGGCATATGTGGCGCCCTCTATTAGATATATTAAAGTATGCATCAAATTATAATTTCCGATATTCAATAGTACCCAGCTGTAAATTTTTATACATAAATGTTTACAAACATGAAAGTTATAGCCAAAAATAAAATTTTAAATTTCCACTTTAACACCCTGTATCTTTTTTCTCAGCAACATTTTATTAAGGTATATTTGGCCCAATGGCCATATTTTGGTCCAGATAACCTGTCCTTAGTCTATGTCCCAATAGTTATGACTCACCCTGTATATTTATTTTATGAACAATTTTAAATGTAATTTTAAATTGAAATTTTGCACCTTGTAATAGAACAGGAATAACACCTTGTAATAGAACTCAACTTACCTGCAGCACTGAAAGATAAAAATTTTCGGCTTTCCTTTCATCGCCACACACTTATCGTTGGTAAACTCCGACAGAACATCATCGACGTTCAGATATTTGTCATCGACAGTTAGAATTTGTGTGAAACCTCCAGGTATTTCTTGACCGCCTCTCATATTGTTCCCGTGACTCATTACTATTACAATCAACATGGCACCTCTGCCGAGATCGTTACTTTGTCTGTAACGGCTAATTTTACTTTTCATTTCCTAAAATAATAATACAACAATGATAAATTTAACATTCTTCTTGTTAAGGTAATTATTACCGTCTAGACTTTTCAAAAAATCTCAAAAATAACTGTCTAAAATATATAAAAATTCGAAACCAATCCCGAGATATAACGCATATACCGTAGCGCGCTCTCGGCTCGGCGCAAGTACTCACGCAGTTGTCAGTGGCGCCACTTAAATTTATTTACCTTCCTTTAAAAATATCGGTTATACTTTCACACCTTGTATTGTTAGCTTTCTCATAGATTTTCAGTTACATTTCCATATAGGGGAAATGTGCCTATGATGGTCCCTTAAGAAAATAGCTTCATAATAATTTTAATTATTTACTTAGCAGACTTTAAATATGACCACATAACGTCTCGTTATTTGTACAATATGGCAAATGTTTCAAATTTTAAGGGTCCTAATTAATTAAAATAAAATTAAGGGACCCTTAACAGGATTTTACTAAAATCCTGTTAAGGGTCCATCATGGGCATATATGCGCTCATGATGGACCCTTTGGTACGCCCATTTTGTGTAAAATAATTAAATACCAAATTATTTTTTTAGATCAAAAGACATTACAAACGATAAAAAATATTACACATGGTATTTTTAGAATAAAAAAATTACGCGCACAATTCACACACAAATTGTTTATGTCTAGGATTTACATCTGCACATTCAGTGTGACACCAATTCTTACACACTTGACAACGAATCCATTTTTCATTGGATCGTGAATGCGAAAATAGTTCGTTACAGTAGATGCAAGCTGCATCGCCCGAGTCGCCTTCTACAAAAGAGCATTCACAATCGTCTTCAGAACCACCTGTAGTTGAAACACGAACTTGCCTTTTCACGTTTCTGGCGTCTTGTTTCCTTTTTTACTTCTTTGTGATTTCTGATCAGTGGGACTTTTTGATAAACTTTCAATCGAAGAAACATTTTGGCTCCAATGTTCCGGTGGTGACTTCTGGTCAGAACATTCTGGCAGTGGGTTTTGTTCAGAATTTTCTCTATCTGTTGTTATAGACGGCAAAAATTGCCAATCCTCGAAGACATCTGGATTGAATGGTTGTATTCCTGTCTTTTTAAATGCATTGATTGCATTTGATGGTAAAGCACTTTTTAAATACGCTCTATTAAAGAGACTGGCTACTTTAAATTGGGTCACCGTTTTACCTGGATTCTGTCGCAGCCATAATTGAATTTCTTGGCCGTAGTAAATTTGAAGTGGTCTAAAAAATCCTACGTCCAAGGGTTGAACGTGATGAGAACAGTGAGCAGGAAAACAAAACATAATAATACCGTTTTCCTTTGCAAACTGGAGAGCTTCAAAACTTTTGTGACTACCATGGCCATCGAGTAACAACAAAACTTTGTTGGTTTTAGAAGCCTTTGTATACCTTAAAAAATGTTGCAGCCACAAATAGAAAATATCGGAAGTCATCCATCCTTTTTCTTGAGCGAAGGCTATACTTCCAGTAGGTGCATCGATCATAAGTTCATCTTTCTTTCTCTGTCGAGGAAAAATCAAAGCAGGAGGAACATATGTTCCAATTGCATTCATTGCACATACGACCGTAACATGTAGACCGCGCTCTGCACTACTTAAAGCACCAACTTGTTTGCGACCTTTACTAGCATAAATTTTCTGCGATTTCTTTTGCACAGTTGTCAAACCGGACTCGTCCATATTATAAATGTTTTCCGGTGGAAAGTGAAACTCGTCTAATATATTTGCTAATGCAGTAAAATAGGCACATATATTTGGTTTATTAAAAGCTTGAGCCCTTGCCAACGAAGTATTTTCTGGAGTGCGTAATGATATTCGAGGATTTCGCTTTAAAAAGCCTCTGACCCATTTCCAGCCTGCCATCCTGGTTTCCTTATTAAAATTGTGGCTAATATTGTTTCTTTCAGCTACTTCGTATACAAGTTTTCGCAAATCTTTACTAGTCAGGCCAAAAAAACGAGTTTCCATAGTAATAATATGGTCAGCAACTTTCTGTTCAATAGTAGTGGAGAATATTGGTCTTCGTCCTCCCAAATCACCTTTGATACTTCCTTGATGCTTAATAAAGCGCCTTTTCAAAGTCGTTTTTGAACGTTAAATGTTTTTGCTGCCAGCTTAAACCCCATAGTTTTTTCTTGTATGCTTTTTAAAGCTTGTTGCATATTACTCTCGTTCCACTGTTGCCTTTTTTGTAGAGCCATCCCTGTAAAACATATTATGTTAATCATTAAGTAACAAAAACTGAAGGTGTGTCCAATTTTATTTTCTTTTTCCTATGATGGACCCCTAGTCCGTCATAGGTAACGACACAGGGGTCCATCATAGGCAAATAGACAAGGCAGCAAATTTAATTCTGTTACTTTTGTTTTGACCATTTTAACCTAAAACAAAGTATAGTATTTGACAAAGAAAGTGTAGTCATTTTATACAAAACAAAAGCAACACTTAGTTTAACGTATGTTACTAGTAAAATGCTACTTACCAAAAAAAACTATTAGATCAGCAACGCCAAATTTTAATTTTATTTCACAAATTTACTGTTATAACAGCCACGTGTCTGAAACTTTGCAAATACTAAACTACAAACTTCGTGCGCAGGCGGCAACCGGCGATGTGTATGTAACCGCGCGCTATTTAAAATTACAGCCGGGGGTTCGTCACAGGCAGGGGTCCAACATAGGCACACTTCCCCTAATCAATTTTTAAAGAAATATTTATAAAACGAATTCCCTCTGTACTCATTGACAATAGTAACAAAATTATTGTAAATGAGCACGAAATACACGAAATAAGAAAAGAATGGCAGCTGTCTATATCAGAGTGATTTTAAGATGACAAGGATAATATTGCCGAATTCTACCAAAACTGTACTGACGGCCCATAAATTATGAAATGCGAAGTAGAACATGCTATAAATAATGCTAAAATTAGAAAAGATTGTGGTCCAGATGATACACCAACTGAGTTGCTGAAACTAATAGAGGATGATAACATAAAAGTAGTAGTAACACTTTTTAATTCAATATATAACACCGGAGTGATTCCCACAGATTGGCTCAAATCCATCTTTGTCACAATACCTAAAAAACACAATGCAAAAAATGCTCAGAATAGCGATGAATTAGCCTAATGAGCCACACTCTTAAAATTTTCTAAGAATCTTCACAACAGAATAGCAATGCGAAGTCTCGAAGATACCCAATTTGGTTTTAGAAATGCTATGGGAACCAGGGAGGCACTTTTTGCGCTTAACATCCTATTTTTCTCTTTTATAAAGAGAAATTTGTGAATTTACCTTCTGATTGTTTCTTATTTCGTATCTGACGTCACGAAACAACACAGCAATGAGTAACAGACAAAATTTGCAGTATTGCAACATATACTTCATCTACTTTACATACCGATGCGCGTCATCGACGTCATAGCCCGTGACGTCACATGATACCAACACGAAATATTTTGGCGGTAGGTGTGTTCTTTTTTAGAATCACTTTGCCGAGTACACTGGCATTACAGCCACTAGACATATTTTATTATACACGCGTAGATATAATATTTAAAGATTTCTTTTAATGTTAACTTAAAGAAATACACAATAATATGTTTCATTTAATTTGTATAAATGCATTATAAAGCGTTTTTATGAAGAACATTTGTTCGGAACACACTGTAACTGTAATCGAACGAAGGTGAAATTTTGGCATAAATTGGTAACACTTATTTGACAGCTGCGGTGTTGACACTTTTTGTACTTTATTATTTTGAATTTTAAAGTGAATACCTCTTGTTTTATATTTTTACCTATTTAATAAAATCTGTTCTTTGTAGAACAAAATTAGTGTGTTTTATTTCAAAAATGTCACATAAGAATTTAAATAGTCGTTGTAAAGAGATGTCAATACTTTTGCAATCATTATGTGACCTATTTGATTTAAAATGGATTCAGGATTTTTTTATACTTTGGCAACTATGTCAACTTCGATCTCTGTCAATGATTGCGTTCACCCATCGAGTTAGAATCTAGATTCTAACTCGATGCGTTCACCAGACTCAATCGTTTAGAAGCTGCTTGCAAGCGGCTTATAATCGATTCTGGTGAACGATGTGCTGAACATGCGCTATCTCCAAGCGGCTGATAAGCGGTCGCCATTTTATTCAGCCTTAAATTTGTTGTGCTTAATCATCGCTGAATGGATGAATAGCTTATTCTAATAGTCGAATTCTGCCAACATATAAATTTATCACATAAAAAATGGCAAATTTGTTTGAAATAGAATATAAATATAATAACACTATAAAAAATAATATATAAATAAATATAATATAAAATATCATCCCCAAACAAATTATTTTAGTTAGGTGTTGTTATTTATTCTGTGGCTAGGTTAATAAAAACAAAAACAAAGCAACAAGCACAACTGTCAAACGTCAGTCGTTGACCGAACTTATAATTCTTAGCATTAAGCGACGTGCAATCGGATTGAAAGCGGATTAATCTGGTGAACGCAACCAATGATAATGACGTGTAACTGTAAGTAAATTAGATGAAGTATATATTTATTTGGTTGAGTTTACCGAAAGTACAAACTGAATATAGCCGCAAATGTCAAAAATATTTGGGTTTGGGCACACGGTTCGTAGACTTACTACGGTTGCCTCTTCCGACTGGGGTGGGGATGCTTGAGTTACGTCACAGGAGTACACAAGAATACAAAACCCATTTATTCGCGATTGAAACTGAATGTAGAGGGCAGGTCGATTGCAGTGTCATGGCCGATATAAATGGTATAAACAAAAACAAACATAACATTCGAATATTTACCATTGCTTTTCCATGTTTAGTTTGGTTTAAGACGAGTTATTTGTATCATTTAATAATGGAAATTAACCTTAATGATATCTTTGAGTATTGTGGTGAAGCAAAGAGTCCATTGGTTGAAGGGGAAGCAGTTTTCAAGTGATGAATTCCTAAATTTTAACTTTAATGTTTCGAACTGGCTTGTGTATTGATGACGATGAATCCTATTTTGTGTATACCTGGGAACCCAGAATATAATATTCTGTGTAATGTTTGCCTTAACGTATATATGCATTATTATACCTTATGTTTTTAATATGTTAATTTTTATTTTATACTATTTTTTGACATATGTAAGTACTTTATTGTATATTAACATAAATAAATAACTTTAACTTGGCTTTATTGTAAAATAGTTCATTTGATTACATGAAATATGAAATCAACCTACTTTATTTATAAAACATTTTTGTTTTGATACATCCATCCAATCACAGGGCTGAATGTTAAGATTCAAATTACGTCACAGGAGTACAATCCGGCTAAACGTTCATTGGTTAGGCGGAAGAGGCAACCGTAGTAAGTCTAGGAACCGTGGGTTTGGCAGTGTTGGAATCGATGGAATGTTTTTATAATGCATATGTTGTCTGCTTCAAATATAAAGAGAGAAAGCTTTTAAAAAGTACATTTTGATTAAACTATTGTATGAACTCTGCAATTTTTAATTTATATGAAGCAATAACGAGTAAATAATTGTCTCTTTCGAGATTAATTGCAAACATCTATTGCAATCTGACAACTGCTGATTTGACGATTGCCAAATCTATCTCCTAATATATCAAAGTGTAATTGCCAAAAAAAAAAAATAATAATTAACTGCAATTAATCTCCAAAGAAACAAATATTTACTCATTCCTGTTTTATAAAAATCAAAAATTGCAGAATTTATAACAAAATATAAACAAAATGTACTTTTCTAAAACCTTATTTTGAAGCATATAGCGCCTACATTATAAAAACATGCCAACGCTGCTATATTGAAATTTTTTGTTCCATGTTTGACATTTGCGGCTATAATCAACTTGTACTATCGGTAAACTCAACAATTTATTTTATTGGAAAATATAAAGATAGATATACTTACAGTCAATTTTAGATTTCGATGAACGTTGACATCGAAACCCAAATCCTGAAACAGTCTCTTCAGGTTCTTCTCATCTAATTCTGCTCCCTTTCTTTCGTCCTTACTGTCCAAAAATTTAATGTTGTTGAGTATTACAACAGTTCCTCTTCTTCGCCCATTAGTATCATACCTCGGTACTTCCCTCGTGGTGATGCGCCTATCATTATTTGGCACTGTGGTTGGCTGTGTTCGTGGCACACTTGAAATGGCACTATTTTGAAAAGGCTGTGTTCTTGGCACACTTGAAATGGCACTAACATTATTTTGAAAAGGCTGTGTTCGTGGCACACTTGAAATGGCACTAACATTATTTTGAAAAACTCTGGCGTCAGATACCACGTTATTGTTAGTAGTTCTTGTGGGCAGTCTTTCGCTATTGTGTCTAGTAAATGGACTTATGTAATTTGTTGGCATTCTTGGCAAATTATAACTCTGGCCAGGGAACGGTATAGGTCTGAGTGTGAGTTCCGATAAGGAATTGTGTCTAGTATTTTCAGTAATATTTGAAGGCGGAGGACATTGTCTTGAAGTGATTGCTAAAAATTTATAAGTATTCATTAATTACAGTAATTATTTGTTAGAATATCGGAACATTCTACTTACTAGTCCTCAAGATAAATTAACCCCTTCCGCTCCAGGCCATTTTTGAGGTAGGGAGCTGTATACCAGCAAAAGTTTTTGAATGGAAATATGAAAATATGAAATATGGAACATAGAAGCTCTACAAACACCAAATAAACAACTGGATTATCAAGTGGCAATAAGCAACAGATTCCAATTGCTGGAAGAGAAAGAGCATAATGTAGAGTTGACTTAGAACATGCATGGCAGCAAGTGGCATTAATTATAGAACAAGCAGCAAAGGAAACCACTGGAAAAACCAGAACTCGCCCAAAACGGAAATGGTTTGACAAAGCATGCGAGGAAATTCTGGAAATAAAAACTAAAAAAAAAAATTCACCGTGAGTGATTCACCGCAAAAAGCGAATCAGATAGCTCTAAGAGCGGCAAACAGCCCTGATGATGCTGATGATCTAGTTGGAGGTGGGATTTAAATGCTCCTACTTTTTATTCTATGGTTCAAGATCTCCTGTTAAATTTTCATCTTTCATTTCTATAAATACTTGCTTTGGCAGATATGTAAATACCAAATAAATGAACGTGCCAAAAAACTAGACATTTAACATGTTTAGATTTTAAAGTAAGATATAATGATTGTATATACTCTACGTATATGACGTCTAGACATTGGCGACAAAAAATAACTGCTGCATTTTACTTACTTCCACTACTGGTACTAGTACTCGTAATAGTACGTTGTTGACTAGAATGGGATGTTTCCATAACCTGAACTGTCCTCCTGAAACATAATACACCAATATATAGACATATTCTATAATAAAAGGATCAACTACACATCACATGGTGACATAGTTTTGCTTTTATGTTGTTTCCAGTTTCTTCTAGACTCTTATTTTCTAATTCATCGATTAGCAGGGCCGTTCTGACTGAGAGGTGCAAGGAATGCGTGTACAATATATAAAAGAATGAAAATTTACTTCGCATTGGCGATAATACTTCTCTTGTAACTTCATCTTGACTACTTGGAACAGGATTGGTAAATATATATTAACGTGTGATGTATCGTATTTATTATTAATATATACACATAGATAACTTATAGATGACCCTACCCACACGTTTACTAGGCCAAATAATGTTTATATAAAAATGCTCAATCTTCAAGGTTAAGCTTAAGGTGCAACAAAATTATTTTGAAACTAGACACGCATGTTAATCATACGTGTACCCTAGATTTCTGATTGAAAACAATTTACGTAACTTATAATAATATTTTTAAGGTTAAGTATTCGTTTGGGTATTCTTTCGAGCCGATATAAAGTTAAAGAGGGCAGCGCGAGCCGACCTAAAAATAGGGGAAAACTAATTATAATTATAAAAACATAAATATAGTTGTACTATAGTTATAGTAGTATTATAGTTTGTTTTTAACCTGAAGGAGTAATTCAACCACGCCGTAATGTTTGTTTCTAATTGGTCTAACTGCCTGCAAGTTTACTCCACTAAATTATGACATTTTGACACTAATGAAATTTTAAAATTCAAAATTTATATCGACAATTTTTTGTATTTTCTGCGTTATTTCTTTAATTTTTAGATTTTTCGAAGTTAACAATATGGATTCAATGCCAAGTACTATAGTGGTAATTTATCCTTCTCCACCTAAAAACGCCGAGTAGATTTGGGTTATTTATCATCAAATGAAAAACAATGCATTATAAACACTTAAAATTATTTTTTTTTCTTTATTCGCAACAAATTCGTTATAATTAACCCAGGAGCCGCCACTGGTATATACATATTTTTCAATACAGGTACCGTATTTTCATTTGTTGCAGTGTCATCTAAGGGCAGCGTCAAAGACTTTGCAAATATACAAGGCTATGCAAAAATTAAAACAAAATTTTATCAATGATAAAAGCATAAATTTTGATTTTCTCGAAATACAAAATAAAATGTATTTAAAAAGTTTATCTATTATTGTGATCATCAGAAATTTTATGAAAAAGAAACTATTTTTGATTGTCAGTTATCTGATATTGATAACACAATCTATAATTCAGCTAAATTGTTCAAAAGTTGCAAATACAAGTTTATCTTATCTTTATTACTGGCATATTATTTTGGGAAATGGTCCCTTGTCTATCCCCCAAATACCCATTGTTTGTTATTTTAGCAAATAACAATAAAATACAAGGTCTATTTTCTAGTTGACCAATAAAGTTATAAATGAATTTTTATAACAAATTATATTGTTAGATTTTTCGCGGACCAATAACCAAAAGTTATGGAAATATGTAAAATTTAAAAGCCCAAAAATATTCAAAATATAGATAAGTACAACTTACCTCATATTGTAACTGGTTGTATTGTTATTTTGTAAGACTGCGACTGTCTCCGAGACAGTCCTTTTCCTAGAACATAATTTAAATAGATAAGTGATCCGAGAATTAATATATTCCAAATTATTTATAATTTGATACTGCTTTTTTAACTACATATTGTTTAATCAAGGAGTCAATTTTTCATAGATATCTACTCAACATTGACAGATCAATTTTGCATTTAAAATATTATCTCCAAAGGTTTATTTTTATAATGCACTTTGTAAATTGATTGTACTCACTTTTTTTCATTCTTGTCAGAATTCTTGTCTTTACTTTTCCAAAAAAACATAATAACTAATTTTATATTTCATAATAATTCGTAATTAAACAAAGAACTTGCTCTGTCCGCTGCTAGATACTGTGCAATTATGACTAATATATAAATTGTTTTGTTGTAAATGTTCAGATTAGATAAGTGAAATCGATGGAATATAATAAATAATGATAGGCAACCAACAATGTCCCATTTAATAGATTTATTAAAAAATTAAAATAATGTGTTCAGTAATTATAAAACAGATACTGAAATGTATAAATTTAAATTTTTTTATTGCCACGCACATGCGATATCTTTATTTAAAGAGGTAATTATACTTTTAAATGCCGCTAATTCTTCTCTTTATATATTACATATAACTGACAGCTTATTTTTTTCTAATAATAACATGCTAAGATTAACTATTTTTGTTTCAATATTCAATAATTTGTAAGTGGATTATTTGCTGTTACGATAGTTTATTTCGAATAAAACAGTTGTTAAAATCAAAACAAGTCTATTATAAAATAGTTGCGCATCTTTTAAGTAGCCTGTACAGTTACAGAAAATTATTTTTAATTTGTTGTTGTTAATGTTGATATTTTTTTATTATATATTAGATATAAACTTTATATCATAAACGGAAGAATTACTAAATTTATGGCATACCTTTACTTAGATTTTATTACTTGTATAAGTGTATAAATTTTCGAATGAAAATCTTTAAATAAATCATATGATCACAGAATGATTATGACAGAATTTTTTAAATGTCAAAATATCTGGCGTCAACTAACTTCATTCCAGTTTGCCCTGTAAGCTTTAAAAAGAGGGAAATGTTGTGATCGGACGGGGTATTTATTGTTGTTTCAATATCAATAATTAAAAGGAAATTAAAATAAGCTACTGGTTTTAAATACCTACTTCTAATGAACTGATCAGGGCATAAAAACTCGTTAGGTACTAGATGATTCTTTAATACCACAATTACACAAAAATGCAAGTTGGTCTAATTTTTAATTCAACAAAAACATTGGGTTGCTACTGGGAAATTTACGTTTTTGCTGATATTTTTACGGATTTTTTTAGTTCTGTTGCTTGAGTTGAGTTTGTCTTATACAAAGAGCTGACTGCATAGGTCTACCGATTTTAAGCAATTTCTACTACCTACTATATTTGGTGATCCCACCCATTGCTTGTGTTTCTTATGTGATACACGTAAAGATATGTATATCTAAACTGGTTGTAGTTTAAGCATTTCATTCCGTTGATTTTTCCAGTCATATATTCTAATAATGTGGTCCAAAAATTTCACAGTAAAACTTATTACAACCACATGGTATGTTGCAATTGTATGTTTTTGTCTTACTTTTATCAGTAGAATACAGCACTCTTAACTCATACTTCCACAATAATCCCAATCTTTCATTGTAGGACAAAAATCCATGAAAAATGAAATGAAGTCTTCTGTTGCCAATACATCCACCAATAACAGAAATGATACTCAATCAAGTCAAAAGAGTAGTGCTCCAGATGATGGACTTGTACAAGCAGTTGTCAACAAGGACATTGGAAAAACTACAAATAGTATATCTGATATTGAATCCACCTCTTTTGGAAATGGAGCAGAACATGGTAAGACATATTATTATAATTGTTATTGTTTGTGTAAATGTATATTTGTAACTGCTTTGTAAAGGATTTATCTCATTTAAGTATCCAGCTATGGAGTAATACAAACACATATCAAATTTGGAGCATTCACTTCATGAGTATGTGGTTTTAAAGTTTTTAAGAAAGGAAAACATATACCTATCTTGAAAAATACCTTATCTACACTCTTGTGAGACATGTAGTCTTTGTTTAAATTGGTATTTTACAGAGATTACAATGTTCCACAAAAGTTTGGTAGTCACAGATATATGATAATTACAATTTCTTGCCTTTTTGTCACAGTGCATATCTCATTATGTTTTCTATTTTTTAAACTTAAAACAGTTTATTTATTTTGTTCTTAGTATTCAAAATTTCCATTGTGTTGGAACTTGACTTTAAGAATACAAACTGTCTTGGATTTAATGGCTATCTTTGATATGTTAATTTCTTTCAAAAATCTCTGCATAAAATATAGAGGTATATTCTCTCATCATCATCATCATCTTTGGCTCGACAATCCTCTGTGGATCTTGGCCTGCTCTAAGATTCGTCGCCATTCTGTTCGGTTTTTGGCAACATGTTGCCATCTTCTGATTTTTAATATTTGTAAGTCGGTTTCTACTCCCTCTAACCACCTAATTCCCAGTCGGCCTTTACTTCTTTTTTCTACATGTGTTTCTGTGGTTAGCTTTTTAGCAATGGTATTTTCTGGCATTTGTATTATGTGTCCAGCCCATCTAAGTCCATCTAAGTCGCTGTGTTTTAATGCATGTTATGGTATATTCTCTCAGTGCAATGGAAATGTTTAAATTTCCACCACTACTGAAAATTCTTAGCCCTGATCCTTCTGCAGTTTTAGACCTGTCATCATCATCATTTTGGCTTTATAACCCTGTGTGGGTCCTAGCCTCCTCAAGAATTCTCTTCCAGTCGTCCCTATCCATTGCCTTCCTATGCCAAGCACATATTTTCATATTTCTCAGAGCCTTAGCCATTTCTCAGACATTTAGACCTGTCTGAGCACCAAATGTAACTCTATAGGCTGGATCGAAGGTTACCTCAAGATAGGGGGTTAGTGACTGAAATGATTCGCAGCAGTTGTTTTCTGCTATAGGGTTTAAATGTAAAAGTTTAGCTAAAAAGAGTTTAATAACTATGTAATTGGATCTGAAGAAGATCTTTTTAAATCCCTCAAAGACCAATTGATCCCAAATTCAATAGTATTCTTCTGTATACCAAGAGGACCTGATGTACAAAGTTTCAAGATTCTAGGACTTTTTGTTGAAAATAAGTAAAAGGCATACGAATATGAGATAAGATGTATTGGTCCCAATAACTTAATAATATTCTATATACCAAAAGCAATCTTTGCACTAAGTTGCAAGACTAGAATGTTTTCTTGAACAAAAATAAAAAACAGAATTATTAATGTTTTTTCCAGTTTATTAATTTTGCAATGTACAAGTTTAATTCAAAAGCACATTGATAAACCAAGGGTTGTAGATATGTTGTTTCTATGAGTACTAAATTGACACTAAAACAGTGACATTTTCAATCAAATTTTACATTAACCATAGTTTTACAAAGTTTAAATAAGATATTTTTAGTTAAGTAATTTGATTCAGTAACCTATGTTCGTACAGACAGGTTTTTTTTCATTAATTCAAAATATACAATAAGAAATTTAAGTGATTCAAATCTGATTGGTCTTAAAGTAATTATCAAAAAGTAATTGTTTTAGTTCAAATTTAAATCTTCCTAGTTGACTTCCCTTCATATTACTGGGCAGCTTATTATACAAGATTAGGTCATTTGAGTATATGCATCTTTGTGCACCAGAAGTTCATATTTTTCCTGTTTGAAAAGTACCCCTTTGTTTAGTATTATATTTGTTAGTACTTGAGAAAGCTTACATTTATGAATTAATACACAAACTTGCATAGTATGCATTGATTCAATATTCAGTATTTTTCTTGGATAGTACCAATCTTCTGTGGATAAAAGTGTGGCAGTTGAAAAACATATTTAATAGCTGTATTCTGTAATACCTTATGAGGATGAATCTGTTTGTAATCAGTATTACCTACATGTAGGTTAAATAAGACAGGTATGAGTTTATTAGAGAATAATACACTATTTTACCATGAAGGAGACATAAATTTAGCAATTATTCCTAGTACACCACTGCTGGAGCTATTTTATTACAATATGTGTTGTTCTTAAGTAAATCTTTATCTATGTGCAATCCAAGGTACTTGATGAACCCCTTTTTATTAAATTTTAATTTTCCAAAGTTTAACTGCATCTCCATATGTGCATCTTCATTTGAAATTATCATATAACTGCACTTATTCATATTAAGTGAGAGTATGTGATACTTAAACCACTTATCTATTTCGATTAAGTCCTTTTCCACATGTTTCTAACTTTCTCAGATCTGTATTGGCATATAGAAGACTGGTGTCATCAGCATACAGATACAACATGGACTGCAACAGTAAATTGGGATATTGAATTCATATAAACTTAACTTTCTTTAATTTGTTGTCTGTCTGTAATTAAGACGGTAGTAGCAGATTCTTCTTCTTAGGGTGTCTATCCATTCTGAATGTTGGCGATCATTCCGGCTATGATTACTTTGTTAATTGCTATTCGAAATAGCTGTGTTGAGGTCTTTCTATACCATGCTCTCAGGTTAGCAAGCCAGGATATTCTTCTTCGTCCTGGGGCTCTTTCCTTCAATTTTACCTTGTAAAATGCATTGAAGTAGCTCCTATCTGCCTTGATTTCTCAATAATAGCAGATACTGTAATTTAATCATGTCTAAAACCATATTGCCTCTTAAATCAATAGCTGGATGAATTAAAGAGCTGTACAATTTGGTTATTTACACATGATTCCAAGATCTTTTACTTGGCTGTTAAAAGAGATATTGATTAACAACAGGTTGCTCTGAGTCCCCTCCTTTTGGGATTAATCCAGTGATAAGAGAGAGTTTGTGTGTGTGTGTGGTTGGAAATATGACTGCAGATTGTGATAATAGAGAGGTTAACTAATTTAGTTGTAATTAGTGGTAGCTCCTCTATAAACTCTCTAATAATATCTACACTAAAGCAGTCACAGCCTGGAGATTTCCTCTTTCTTTTTATTATTCTTATGAAAGCTCTAATATGGTTTTCTGAGACTTCTCTCAGCTCTAGTTTTCATCTCTGCTGTTTCTAACATCCTTTTTGTCCTCTCTGTATCAGGTCTTGTTTCTGACGCATATGCCATTATTGATTTTAACAATTTAACAATAATTTTTCAAACGCCTATATGCTAGTACCATATTATGTTGGTGTCTAGTATCATAACCATCCTGATCTTCGTGACTTCTATAAAGATTGGTATTCCTCTTCAGGAATTGAAGGTTGCCTAGAATGTACTGTGCTGGTACAGTAAGAATTCCCAATCATTCATAAGTCTGATTGCAGTACTTCCTAAATGCCAAACCAGCAAGGACCCTCACTGCCTTCTCTGCAGTCCAAATACTCTGTGAGTGTCAGCTGCATGACCCCAGACAAGGATAGAGTATGAAAGATGTGAGTGGAATATGGAGTAATACATAGTACAAATAGTCTCCAGTAAAACGCATTTTGAAAGATTTCTCAAAATAAAGAGACTTATTTGGATGGTGTTCTGCAATAATAGTCTAAGCCACACATATATGGTTCAGAGTAAATGAGCATAATGTAGTGACCATAATAATTTTTCAAATTTATATATTTCATTAATTACAGGCTACCTTAAAAAACGTACAAAAGCAAAATAAGTAAAAACTGTTTATTAGAAAAATAACTTAAAGTGGCTTAGACGGTTTTTGCAAAATTGTAAAAATATAAGTTGGTCATTATGCAATAAACGTCTATCCCTCCGAAAAGGTAAATACACAGAAAAAAATCAAATTCGAGTTCATTACATCTTATGATGTTTCCTTGCTTTAATACATTTTTGTTTTAATATTTCGAGACCTCAATTTTGACGCAATTAGTGATCCATTTTTAGTTTCCTGATTGTAACAGTCTGACACATCCTGACCAGTCAAATTATATGATAAAAGATCATTAGCAATTTCCATTAGATACCCTTGAAGTGCTTTAGCGATTTATGTGTTATTTTGATGACCATTGCTGGTTAGCTCAACTGGTTATCTGTCAAATTCTTTATTTAATTAACTTTCTAACTTGCATTTATTTAATTATTATATGACATATTCCTAATTATTTTGTATCATTGCAGATATAGTAAAGAAAACCTCAATGGAAACAACAGATAATGATATAATAGCAATCTTTACCGATACAGATGATCCAATTTTCTCGATTAAAACCAGTAGATCTGGAAGTACAAACGACAAATATCATTTTAAAGCAGGTGCTAGCACCTCTAAAATGAGTACAAACCAGTTCCAAGACAACAACGGCAATTTAGAACAGGAAGATGTTTCGAAACTTTTGAAGCTTCTATCAAAACCCAATATTACGACATCTCCATGGGATAAACGTAATAATTCAAAGACACCTCTTAAAACCTACGGTAATCCACGGAAGTCGTCGAAGAAGAGTCCTATTATAGAGAGTTTTGGACTACCTGATACTTCTATAATACCCGAGAAACCCTCGAAACCTAGTATTTTAGACGCAAATGTTTCTGACGCTTCGGAAATTACGATCCAAGCTTTACAATTTGGAGATGATTCCTGGTGTGTAGATTTTCCAGAAGATTTTCTTGTCCTATCAGAAATTAGAGTGAAAGCTCGTCCACAGAATCATGTACTGGTCAATAAATCGTTGAACTCATCGACAGAAGCATTGGATCCTGCAAATCCAGGAAGTTCGGCAATCAGTGACGTTAAAAACAAGCAGAATCATGTACTGGTCAATAAATCATTGAATTTATCAACAGAAGCATCGGATCTTGTAAATCCAGGAAGTTCGGCAATCAGAGACGTTAAAAACAAGCAGAATCATGTACTGGTCAATAAATCATTGAATTCATCGACAGAAGCATCGGATCCTGTAAATCCAGGAAGTTCGGCAATCAGAGACGTTAAAAACAAGCAGAATCGTGTACTGGTCAATAAATCGTTGAATTCATCAACAGAAACATCAAGTCCTGTAAAGCAAGGGAGTTCAGCAATCAATGACGTTAAAAACAATTTCAACGGAGCCATTGCAAATTCTAAGCCTAGCAGTAATTATTTATTAAAAAATGATGTGAATATATCACCTAACAAGTCTGATATTGTTATTAAGAAAAATAATTTAACGATAGATGAACATGAAGTTGAATTTTTTAGTTCGAACGGAACTTCCACACCAAATTCCACAACTGTGAAAACAAATAGACTGGATAAAAGTGTTCAAAAGGACAAAGAATCACACATAAGCAAATCGACCCCCAACACAAGAGGCAAATCTGAATCTTACATTGATCAAACACCAACAAATGATACACCAACTGAAAGAAGAACATTAAGATCTGATGCCACTAGAGACAATACCAATAAAACCAAAAATACGACCCCCCACAAAAGTAAAGAACCTATTTCGTTAGAAAGTCAATGTTCAGGTGAAACAAGGAAATTGAGATCATCCACTGCTCCTAGTACTCCTTCAGAACCGACAAATTGTTCAAAAACCAATGAAGTTTTTAGCAAATTAACAGTAAATCTCCAGACAGATTTCCAAACGACAAAAACTACACCAGTTTTAAAATCTCTCACTTCAACTGACTTTAACAAACAACAACTCATGGTTAACATCACAAAGGAAACTTCCATCTTTCGTGACAAGCCAAAAGCGAAGCTTACAAAAACTATTAGTGATCCTGATATACGAGTTTCTAATGAAGAGAAAAATGAAAAGGTGAAGTGTGTATCAGACTCAGAAGTGTCTCGAAACGAGGACTATTTAAAGCAACTCAAAATAATTTTACATCCCCTCAGAACACCTACGGAGGCACCTAAAGCAAAACAGGCCAAAAGACGGAGTACTCGCTTAAATAATTCACAACAGGATTCAAAAACTACAAGCGAAAAGAAATCAGGATCTCGCGAAATGATTTTACAACTCATAGATGTCATACCTGTTCCTGACAAAGATGAATATAAGTCGCCACTGTTAAAAAATCCAGCTTTTCTTAAGTTATTCCAAAAAGAAGAATGTCCTCTACTCGATGTGTTTATGAACAAAGAACAAAAGGTCAAGGTGAAGGCAAACAGAAAACAAGAACCGAAAAGTTGTGGGCCTAAACCAAATTCTACAACACACAATCTCCCATCAACATCTAAAAATGAGGATTTACCAGTAATAGGTCAAAACACTTGCTCAAAATCAAAGGAATCCCATCAACAAGCATTAGACGTTAAAACTATCGACCATAATAAGAGTAATACTGAACCACAATGCTCATCATCTGATCAAGGAGCATCTAGAATTAAATCAGTCGAAGAAACTGATGCCTACAAGTCGCCCACACCTAAATCCCCTACAAAATTTTACAGCAAATTGAAAAAATCGCCAGAAATATTGGAGCTAAAAAACATAATTCAAAAGATTAGTGAAAGTGAAGGAAGACGGTGTAAAGTTACCACTAATGAGAAATTAAGCGAGTGTCTAAAATCTAGGCACTATAATAAAAAGCCCACAAGCTCTACATCTAATCTAACAGATAATACAAGCTCGAATTCTTCGCTGAAAGAACTGGAAGCTCCAGACAAAGTAGATCTTAATTCTGTATGTTCTCCAGCTTCTTCAACGAATCACTTTTTATCTCCAACTGATAATCTTAGAGGTAGAACACGAAAAATTATAGAAATGCTTGAGGATGATGACCAGAACACTTGTAGTAACCAAACATCCGCTAGTGACGCAAAACACTGTGAAATCAAAAGTGTACTACCAGTTGAAGCTACAAATACTACAACAAATGAACTGCAGGAATCTACAAATGATTCATCGAATAGTAAGCCTGTCAAAAATCAAACTAGGTCCAAGGAGATTCAAGCTGGCGTTGAAAGTATTAAAAAAGTGAACAGAAGTAATAAATTATTGCTTAGTGAAAAAGAAATTGATAGAGACAAAGAAAATAAGAGTCGAAGTCCAATTATTGAACCAAATATTGAGAATTTGGAGCCCAAAATTGTACCAAAGCAATCTAACCAGAATGTTCCGACAGAAAACTTACAGAAACAAGATAATAATACTAGTATTAGTGCCGAAGGTGCTGTTAATGTGGAATTACACAACATTTTAATTTGTAAACAAACTAAAATGTGTGATATAACACAAACTAATATAGAAACTGAAAATGAAACAAAAAATAAATCTACCAAAAGTGGTGAAGATAAAGACCGAGTATCTACTCTACGTATAGCAAAAAGTAAAGAAATTAAAGGAAATCTGAGTGATACACTGAATGTAGCCCAAAATAACGACAATACTTTGAAATCACTTGATACTTCAAGAAGTACAGCAAAAGAGAATGATTTAGGTAATCAAAATGAACAAAATAGTGCAGTAGTTTTAACAAAGGATTTAGACATCAGTAGAGAACAAAAAGAAATAGAACAACATGTTACTGTTGGTGTAAAAAGCAGCTTGGAGTCTAACAAAACAGATGGAGATAAATTAGACCTTACTCCAGAGTCTAACAACTTACTGTTGTCAACAAGAAGATCAATGAGATCACAAGGACAGACATCTAAGAAACAGAAACAGGTTCAGCAAGAATTAGAACGGGAATGTACAGATGTGTTGGAAAATCATGAAAATGCTCAGAAGGATGAGGCAATGTCAACGCCAGATATTGTTCCTGTAGAAAGAAGAGCAGGTAGATCTAGCAAATATACACTACGTAAAGAAGTTGCAACGGAAATTAAGAATGGATCGGACTCTCTGGCAGCATTAACAACGCCTCCAATTTTAGATGCAAGTCAGAGTCAAGAAACAGACAAGAATGAAGCAATGAAGTCACCAGATTTTATTCCAAAAGAAAAAGCAGGCAGACGTAGCAAACATACGCCGCATAGACGGGCGTATGCCAACACAACAGAGAACGAAACTGATTCTCTAAAAACCTTAACAACGCCTCCAATTGTGAACGTAAGTCAGTCTCAACAAACGGAAAAGATTGGAACCTTAATAGCACAAGATATTACTCCAGTCAAACATAAACCTAATACAGTTACTTCAGAGAATGAATCTAGTTCCCTAAATGATTTGACAAAACCTCCAATTTTAAACGCAAGTGAGTGTCAAGAAGTAAAAAACAAAGAAGCACCAGAGTCACCAGGTTTTACTCCAAAAGGAAAAGCAGGCAGACGTAGCAAGCATACGCCCCAAAAACGGGAGCTTACAAACACAACAAATAGTGAAACTAATGCTTTAAACGATTCTCCAATCGTAAACGCAAGTCAGTTTCAGCAAGTGTCACCAGATACTCCAAAAAGGATATTAAGTGAATCTGATAAACGAGATGTTACAGACCCAACAGAGCATGAATCTGCTTCTCTAAACGCGGTAACGTCTCCGGTTTTAAATACAAGTCAGTGTCGAAAAGTAGATAAGAACGAGACATTACTATCACCAGATATTACTCCAAAAAGAAAATCAGGCAGATCAAACAAAACTACACCTAGTAGACCTGACGGTACAAACACAACAGATAATGCGAACCAATGTCAAAAAGTGGAAAAGAACGAGACATTACTACCATCAGATACTACTCCCAAAAGAAGACTAGACAAAACAATCAAAGATACAGGTCATAAACAAGAAGTTACAGATACAACAGAGAATGAATCTGCTCCGCAGGTCGTGTTATCCCCGAATCTACCTCAAAATCCGGAAAACAATGGTTCTACAGATACTAAAGAACCAATAGATTCGGGTAAGAGCCAAAATGACGATATTACAATGAATGACAGCTCTGGTATGTTGTCACCGCTTGGTACACCAAAAAGGAAAAGAGGCAGACCAAGAAAACATTCCATTAAAGAAGACAACTTCCAAAGCAAACTTACAGAACATAATTCTCTGCTAGATATCTCCCCTGTCCTCAAAAATGGACAAAAAAACATAAACATGGACGATGATATAGTAACAGTAAAGAGAAGACCTGGAAGACCTAGAAAAACAATGACAGAAGATGAAATGAGGGAATCAATAAGTAGTAATTGTGAAGATCTAAGTCAAAGATTAGATGCCAATACTGTACGTAGTACATTACAAGTGAACAAAATTTTAGATGACGTCAAAATTAGAATTAATGGTCAAATAAAGAATAAACATTTGCTAAAAAACAACAATTCAAACTCTATTCTAGAAAATAGTCCAGAAATAGAAGATACAAGTACACAAAATGTGCCTACCTTGCTCACAGGACGAAAAGAAACATCAAGCCAATCTGAAAACTTGCTAGACGAAGAAGTCTCGACTATAAACAAATTAACAAGTACTGAGACTACCAAAATCTCATCAAATCAAGATAATAAAGAACTTAAACGAGCTAAAACTAGTCTTGATGAAAAACTAGAACAAAACAACGAATTTGCTTCTACTGGAAAGCTCAAGGGCCTAGATAAAAAGAGCCCTAGGGAGTTATTAGCCAGTTCGCCACGCAGAACAAGGTATAGTAGAAGAAATAGTGATTTTCAGGAAGAGACAGAAGAAATAATTCTAGCTCGTAGAAGGAGAAGCAAAAGTTGTTTACTTGGTAGAATTTCAGACATTACCACCGACGATGATGATTGGTGTAGAAAAACCAGAAGCCGAACTAGCTTAGGCGACAACATTGTCTACACAACTGACGATGAAGGTGAATCAGACTGTGAAAATACCATTTCTCGAAGAACTAGAAGTAAAACCAGTCTTGGTGAGAGAATCTCGTCAGGTGATCACGAAGATTTCGTTCAAAACGCCAAATTAAGAAGCAAATCAAGTTTAGGGCAAGCTCGCAGTTTTGTAGACAATGAGGTACTGCCAAGAAGAAGAACACGAAGAAGTAGTTCTGTTAACCAAAGTTTACCTTTAGAGGAAAAACGACAATCTAGAAATATAAATGTCGCCGATTCAGAAGAAAACCGATTCAAAAGTAATAGTGATGTTAAGGTCCGTGATACGACTGTCAAATTGAATGATAGTAGTAAGGAAAACATCGTCGATGGTGGTAAGAAGGACACGAGTACTAGAAAGAAGAAGGCGGCGTCACAAATGAATCAAGTGGTGAAGGTGAGTAACTATTACTAAAATATTTTGATACTTTTTTAATTTACAATTATGTTTCTTAAGACATTTGTATTTTTCCTGGCGTATGTCTCTTTATTTTTATATTTCTCTTTAGATTATGCCACATTAAAACGTGAGGAAGTTTAATGTGCATAAAACTGTAAGCCAGTGGTTCTTAAACCTGTGATTTTCCTGGCATAAAGAGAGATTTTGCATTCCAGTTTCCAATTTTTAACTTGTAATTTTTATTTTCCACTTTCGGGTGGTTCCTAGCATTTGTCGTGGGGATTCTTAGCACCCCTTGACTATCTAAGGTCTGCCACGGACTAGGGGCCTTTTGTTTTCCGTGACTTGCCATAGTTATATCTTGAGAATATTTAGTGCGTTGATTTCTCGTTGCCTTACACACCGCAGTATTATAATCGATTAAACCAATATCTGATTGTCGCCCATAAGTATCTGATTCCAAGCCTATTAAGAAGTCATTCTTCCCAGCCTTGGAGTTAGTAATGACATAGCTGCTGCCCTATACCATGTCCTCAGTTGATCCGCGGGGTTTTATTCGCCCCTATCCTGTATAATATACAGGACGTCCCTATCAGCCATATGGGACGCGCCGTGTCGGGGTTGAGGACTTCCCCGCCAGTCTGTCTTCTGCGGAGCGCTGAAGAATCCCTACTTAGTTCAGAACTCTTCTCCACAAAAGCTGAGACCGGCCACGGATACAATGACTGCTGAAGGCATTTTCTGTCACTACCTTTATTCTAGACACCGCCTCTCTAATTTTCCCAACCATTGCAGCCGCTCCATCGCTGCAAATATCCACACATTTACTCCACTAGTATATAATTTTTTCTTATATATTGGTGGATAGCCTTGAAAATTTCTTTACCAGTGGCATAACTTTTAAGCTCTTCACACAAGGAGTTTTTCTTCTATTTTAACCCCGAATGGAAACCTCACAAACACAAGTAGAATAGCAAATCCATCAACGTCGGTATCTTCATCAAGCGCTAAACTGAAGAATTCACAATTTTTTATCTATAGCTCTCTCTCTCTACAAAGTGTGAATTTTCTTGCTTATAATGCTGTTTGACATCTGCACATTATCAATCTTCTTGGTCATATCTGGACCTAACATGCGTTAGGTCCAGACTAAGAATGGTACCATCAAAAAAGTTTTATACAATTCTAAGGAACTCTTACTACTCGATTTTAATCGTCACACATATTTTTTTATACTTATCACTTTTTTTGAATAAAAGAACATGCAATTTAATGTTTTAGCTCTTCCTTATTCGAAACCCTCAACAAGCCGAAGATCCATACAGTCATTGAAGCATCCACAACGATTCGTTAAAAGAAGACACACTTTCGGATCAAAAAGCGACATTATAAAGAGATTTAAGACGATATATAAACAAGAGAACAGTACGTTTAGCATTTTTTTGAAATTCGTTGTTTTTCTTTGCTAAATTTTTACATTTTAGAACCATTTTTGCCTCAGTTGGGGATTTCGTTTGGGCCCAATTCAGTAATTATCCGTATTGGCCAAGCTTTGTTTCGAACGAGCCAGAGTCTGGATCGTTTACGAAGATTGGTAAGTTATTTTGATAAAAATATTTTTTTTTGTATTTGTTCTTCAATATTTCCCATTATAACTAAAACAAAAGCCTGAAGGTAATAAAATATCTGACACAGTTGCAAGAAACCTTTAAAAAAACTATTCTAGATCATTAAAAGGCTGCTTATATGTGTGTTGGTTTAAATTTTTTTTTGTTAAATATTCTGTTATTCAGCTAGTACGCTATTACTGCGGAAACCTAGGGAAGCAATGCTTCCCTTGCTGCCATACACCGCACGCTCCTGCCAATTATGGTAATTAAGAGTTTGCAATTATATATTTAAATACTGTATTCTACATTAACAATTAAAACTAAGCATGTACTATATTGTTAAAATAAGTTTACAAGTGACAGTTGACAACCTGAATCACTACTGACATTGTGAAACAGTGTTGTCAAGTACAAAGTAACAATACTCCTCGATTACAAATAACAAACATTTACATAACATAAATTTTATTTCTAAGATTCATGAGAGTCTCAGTACCTAAAGATTTAGTCAAAAATCAGCCAAATTTTGCTTAGTTCATATATAATCCATTACAACTTCTTTCATAAAAATTAAGTTCTATAAAAAATGATTTTTTATATCTATATGTTTTGCTGTTTTAGAATTTTCATTACTATTTGACATTAAAATCTTACTTTTATTATCACAATATAAAATTGTCTTGACAATTAAATTGAAATTGCCCAATATACTCTTGACATTGATTAAATCTTCAGTTGTTTATGCTGCTGAAATGTACTTTGCTTTTGCTGTTGATAATGCCACACAGTTATGCCACAATCTTTTACTATCCGAGTAAAAATGGAACCTAACATAAAAAAATTCGAGAATAATATATGTGTAAGAACCAGCAGATATAATGTATAACAATCCTGTTGTTTCTAGTATAAATAATTTAGTCTTTGTGTCATTTTCTAGCAAAGAAGGGCCTCAGCGAAAGAACAGTGTATCATGTTAACTTTTTCGGAGATAAAGGACGAAGCGCCTGGATATATAACAAAAAACTAATGATATATAAAAGTAAAGATGATTTAGAGAAACTCTACAATACTTTACAAGAAGTAAGTAATATTTTTCTTTAAAATTATTAATCCACATTTCGTAGTTTGATTTGACTTATTGTTTGAATTTCAATATTCTCTAAAAAGGACAGTGCTAGTCAAAAGTCCGTTCCTCTCATCCTCGTATCTTTTGAACGGTTATTGTTATAATAGTGAAATTTGGTGGGAGGTAATAAACAGACGTAGGGTTCTCAACTAGTCATAACAGGTGACGTAATCGTGACAGATGACGTTACAGCGCCACTGTGACAGATTTTAAATGGGACCTTATGCAAATGACACCTCGTTTAATATTAATATTAAAAATTAATAAACATTTAACAACCAGTTCCTATAGTAAGTGTTCAAAATGTGCTCCATCTACTTCTTGGCAGTAATGAATTGTATTTCTAAACTCTTACTGTACTCGTTCAAATGTGTCGGAGGAAATTGCCCTACATTCGTCAACAATTCGTTTTTTTCAAAATGTCATATTGTCAGGTGCCAAACTTTAGATTTCAAATATCCCCACAGAAAAAAGTCCAATGGTGTGAGGTCCGGTGACATTTCATTGAGGGAAACATGACATTTCATAACATTTCCATTGAGGGAAAAAGTACTTTCGTCACTAAAACAAATTGTTTTTATGTAATCGGTCTGTCCGTTAATTTTATTGGACACATTTTCACAGAATTCTAGTCTTCGGTGGGGGTCATCATCTGAAAGTTGCACAATTTTTAATTTGTATGGATGATTTTTTTTTTCAGTTAACACTCGGTGTACTGTCTTTTGACTGATTCCATAGATAAATGCCACTTTTGCTGTAGAAGTAGGGTTCACTACCATTTCTGAATTTATGTCAACTTTTTTGTCATCACTAATTGTTGGTCGACTAGATCGTTTGATATTTTGAATACTACCTGTTTGTTTAAACTTCCGAAGAAGCTTCCTCAAATAAGCTCTTGATGTAGAGCGATCGAGGTATCTTTCATTCAAAAGACGTTACGCTGCATGGAAATTATTTCCACATTCACCAATTATTAACACAGCTGTTACTTTGTCAGCTACAGTACGTACCATTCTGCCTTTGTAAAAATTTAAACGTCTCGTTAAACAATAAATAAACTAAATATTAACTAAGAACAACTAACTAAAAACAACTTGACCAAACTTGAATTGACTAAACTAAGCAGAAGCAGAAATTAAATATTGAGCTATAAACGCTTTTGCCAACTAAAGACAAATAGAGAATTGACAAACCTCAACTTTTTTGGCAAATAACCAAAGGAGGACGTTAAAATTTGTATTAATTAAATGCGAAACTACAATTTTAATATTTATTTAATTGATTCGTTAAAATCATCTTAAATCCAAACAAAATTAGTAGGATTGAATAGGTTTATTAAAATAATTCTAGTTTCACATTTAATTAATAAATATTAAAACCTCCGCCTCTGGTTGATTGCCAGAGTGATGACGTATTTTTATTGACATCTGTCAGTTTCACTTTTCAAACAAATCTTGTTTGGTATAATTTATATTTTTCGTTATTTTTTCATTTTTTTTACAGAATCTTTCCGCTTTTGCAATATCTAAGTATTCTAATAGTGACTACAACAATTTTACAAGGTTGTGTAAATAATAAAGCATGTTGTTTTATAAAAATAGCAATACAATGCATGTATCAGTAAAGAAAGGTTAGAATTTTTTTAATTTAAACTTTTTAATTATATTTCATTGAAATATAACACCGAATTAAGATGGTGATATCGTAAAATACACTATACTTAAGAAGAAAAATGCAGCAGAGGAAGCAAATTTTAACTTTATAGAAATCTTGAGATTGGTTAAACCCTGGCTTTTCAACTTTTGTTTGGAAAGTAATAATAACAATAACAATATGGCCGCCGTAACATCACACTCCGGCTGTTCATTGAAAACCGTCAAATTTTTGACAGGAAACCAGAGGCGGAGGTTTTAATATTTATTAATTAAATGCGAAGCTACAATTTTAGTATTTATTTAATTTATTCATCAAAATGAGCTTAAACTCAAATAAAATTAGTATGGATGAATAGGTATTTTCAATACCTTTCAAACGAGGTATTACTTGCCATAAGGTCCTATTTAAAATTATCTGTCACAGTGGCGCTGTAACGTCATCTGTCACTATTAAGTCACTTCACTTGTTATGACTAGTTAAGAAACCTACGTCTGTTTATTACCTCCCTCAAAATTTCACTATTATAAGTATAATAAACATGAGATCAATGAAGAGGACTTTTTCTGTGGTCAATATAATCAATAAGGAGAACTAGAGGAAGAAGTTCTTCATGTTACTGAGTCAGTTCTTGGCCTCTCCTCAAATTAAATAGGTAATCAGCGAGGAGGACTTTTTCTGTGGTCAGTTTAATCACTGAGTAGAGCTTGAAGAAGAAATCAGTATCAGTGAGTCAATTTTAGTTTCTCAAAATAAATATGTGATCGATGAAGAAAACTTTTTTTGTGGTCAATATGATCATTAAGTAGAACTAGATGAAGAAGTTCTTCACGTTATTGTGTCAGCTTAATCACATGGTAAAGCTAGAAGAAATTATTTCTATCAGGGAGTGAATTTTAGTGAACTTTTTCTCTGGTCAGTATAATCATTGAGGAAGACTAAAACGAGTTACAAAATAAATATATAAACGATAAGGAGAACTTTTATGACCAGTATAATCAACGAGGAGGACTAGAAAGAGAAATTCTTCTTCGTATTGTGCCAGTGTTAGTCTCTGTTTACACTATTATCAGTATAATCCATCAGGAAGAGTAAATGATACTTTTTTCATATTCTTCATTGCCAATGTGGGTGAGAAATCAAAATTAATTCACCTCATTGTCAAATATGTGGAGGAATTCCCGATTCTCTATCAAAAATTCATCGATATCCATAAAACGATGACTCACCACTCCTCTATCAATTAAACTACATTCATTTTACAAATTCCCAACTGTAAACAAACGCGCGTGAAAGCCAAACAGGGTCGTACTGAGGTGTATCATATGATTTTTAAAAAATATTTACTTTTGAAACTATTAGTGTAAGAATTTCTTGAAATTTAATCATTGTCATCAAAATTTAATGTTCTATTGAAGAAAAATGTGCTAAAATAAAATATTCATTAACTGACAGATACATAACAAAGTGAACATTTTGAATAAAGTAGCATTGTCATAAGTTTATCAAAGCCTTAAACATGCCATTTAAATTACTCAGTGTCTGAGGAGCTACGAAGACAGCACCGTCTGGATTTATTATTATGGGTTCGATATGGTTCTCTATTATATCGTCCAACTTCCACATTTTGGACTCGACTTTTTGTTAAACGTGTTGTACACATTTTTGCCACGTAGTTGGACTAATAGTATTTATTGCATCATAAAAAATATTTTTCATATCTGCAAATTTAGAAGTAGTGTTTTTGCTGCCACATATTTTTTTTGCTTCTGCACAGATGAGCTCAATCGGATTGAGCTCACAATGGTATGGGGGCAGACTTAACACTATTTTTTGTTGGCTTTTTGCCATCTCATCAATGATATAATTTATATTTTCCCTTATGTTCCTTAATGATAGCCAGCAAAACCACAAAGAACAGCTTGGACTGATATTTGGTGTACATATAGCTAACATGTTAAATAAAAAAGGGGTGAGTTTCACCCATTCTCAGGGGTGAAAAAACATACTTTCAAAATAAGTCAGGAATTAGATAAACTGACTAATTCTAAGCAACCTTTGTTCTATAGAGTTTTTTCACTGAGTCAATACTTTTCGAGTTATTTGCGAGTGAATATGTTCATTTTTCAACAACAAAAAAACAAGGATTTTAGACGGTTTTTGCAAATAACTCAAAAAGTAAGTATTTTATCAAAAAAAATATTCTTAGCAAAAATATAGCTTATAAAATAGCAAAAAAAATGGTGTACGTACAAAGTAGCTACTGAAAAGTAGGTTCTTATTCGTCAAATTCCAAATCAAATATTTCAATGTGAAAGAATAAAAAAAAACAAGCACTTTCCCCGGCAGCGAGTTTTCCCCGAAAAGTGCTTAATTTTTTTGATATTTCTTGTTGAAATATTCGATTTGAAATTTGAATTACTTTGCATTAGCTACAACTCTGCTTTTACTGAGTCTACAGACTTCATATAGGTATAAGTACATCATTTTTTTTTAACTTTTCTATAAGCTATATTTCTACTAAGATATGTTTTTGGATAAAATACTTACTTTTTGAGCTATTTGCGGAAAACCGTAAAAACGTGGTTTTTTTATTGAAAAATGATCATATTCACTCACAAATAACTCAATAAGTATTGACTTTGTGCAAAAACTGTATAAAATAAAAGTTGCTTAGAATTAGTCAGTTTATTCAATTCTGGACTTATTTTGAACGCATGTTTTTTTACACCCGAGAAGGGGTGAAACTCACCCCATGGCAAAAGCACACATCGGCACAATATTACTTTTTTTCTTAACCGTTAGCTATGTATATGCCAAATTTCCTGTCAATCCAAGCGGTTCTTTAATATTTACAGCAAAAACCGTAAATAAATGGACTAAAAAGGAAATAAAACTTTCCCAAACATCAATAAATTAATATATTGGTTTCTCTTACCTTTATTAAAGTGATTACCGCAAGCTATTTTTACTTTTGATTAACAAATACTTTGATTTTGGATACTAAAAGTTCACTACACACTTCTGCTTCTTCTTCTGGTAGCACTACAACCCGGGGTGGGTCTTGGCTGACTACACAACCTGCTTCCATCTCGAACGGTCGTCCATGATGTTTAAGTCAGTGGGTAGCCCCATTGTTCTCAAATCTGACCATATATTATCTCTCCATCCCATTCGTGGACGTCCTAAGGGCCTTCTCCCTGTCGGGACTTCTTCCCAGATTAACTTGGTAAGGCGGTTATTAGGGAGCCTATGAACATGTCCAGCCCATCTTAGACGTTGGGATTTAATCTCTTGGACTACGTCGCTAGCATTATACATTTGTTTGACCTCGGCATTTGTTCTCATTCGGTATTGGTTAGTATTCGGATCATGATAGGGACCGAAGATCTTTCTGAGGATTTTTCTCTCAAAGCATCTGAGTTTTATTTTCCATTGCTTTTGTCAGCGTCCACGTCCCACACCCATACATGAGCACCGGTCTAATTACTGTTTTATATATCCTGATTTTTGATGTTCGTGTTAGGCTCTTGGATTTAATAGTGTTGTGGAGGCTATACATACATCTGTTTGCTGCCTGAATTCTCCCTTTTATATCTTCCGTGTATATCGTTATCTGTGGTGATAGTCGCTCCGAGATATTTAAAACTCTCCACTCTTTCAAAGTTATAGGGGTTCTATTGTTACATTTTGTCCTATTCTATCTCGTCTCTTTTGTCTGTTATTGCACATATATTTGGTTTTCTCTTCATTGACCCTTAGACCGGTATTTTTTGCCTCTCTAATTTATTGAAGGTTTCTTTTACATTGGTAACGGTATTTCTACAATGTCAATGTCATCCGCGTATGCTAGTAGTAATTTTGGTCCATTTACTGTCAGTAGTTCTGTTCTAATTTGTGCGGTTCTTACTACTTTTTCCAGGATTATATTAAAAAGAAGAGGTGACAGCGCGTCCTCCCTGTTTCAGTCCACTGTTTATTTCAAACGACTCTGAGAGCTTGTTACCTATCCGCACTCTAGATCTACAACTACACACTATAAAACGTAATACTAAACACTTAAACTAAACTCTAAAATAACACGACCAGTAAATAACTATAACATATAACACACAATATATTAACTTAAAAACCAACACGCTACACTTTGAATTTAAACAGACTGATAAGTTTGGACCTGTAAAATGAGAATCCGTCTGGTTTAAGACAATAAATTATATTTAATAGCCTATTGACGAATGAGAGGACGAATATGAACACGTACGTTTGTTTACAGTTGGGAATTTGCTGAATGAATGTACTTTAGTCCTTCTCACTAAATCATTTTTTTTTGTCTGAACTTTTTTCATGTGATTTGCTAGTTTATGTGATTGATACGTTTTTTGTATTATAGTTTAAAGCATTTGCCGAAGTTAAAGCATGTTTTGTGCGGTCTAGTCTAATAAAAAGATGGACAGCTGCGGTAGATGAGCTAGAGTATGTCAAGGCGAGCGGTTTTGACTTCAAACAAATTACTAGATTTTTGGAATTAACCAATGTTTTATCAGATGAAGAATCTACCACAGATGATGATATAAAGTCCGATAAAACGAGTTTTAGTATAGAAGAAAGTTCTCAAAAGAAATTGAGTAAAGGGAAAAAGTCTCTAGATGATCAGGAGGAGATTGTTCACGTGCAGAAAAAAATTAAACTTGAAATCGACTCACCGCCGACTAACAAACAGAAATTGCCTAGAAAAAAATTGGTAAAAGATTCCTCAGAGCTGTCTTCAGAAGCATCTTATCCGCTAACGATGCCGAAAAAGGAAGAATCCAACGATGACGACGAAATTAACAAAGACGATAGTATAGAACAAAAGCTTAATGCCAACACTCAACGTCACTTCGGTTCCTACTCCATCGACGAACAAAAAGCATTATATAAAAGAAACAACCTCTTCAAAGGTGTACCCAGGGAAAAAGTATGTCATTACTGTTTCGAATCAGGGGATCTGCTCAGATGTAAGGGTGGCTGTAATGGACTCTACCATCGATATGCGCGAGTCAAGTACTCGTGGAAAAGTACCCTAAAAGAAGGAAGTTTAGAACGTCCCCAGTCAAGGCCGAAAGTACCGCTAAGGTCGAAAATGTTCGACCTGAAGCTGTTGAATCTAGTAGCCCAACTGGTAAGTTTTTGACTCAAATGTACAATATTACTGTAAATTTTCATAAACAAATGGTATGATGCACGTGTGCATCATAAGTATTTATATAAGCGAGGTTCCTACAGCCTCTGCCGCCTCTCGCATTTTGACCGCCGTCGTTTTCTGTCCATACATTCGTCTTCTTTGATGGCTCTATCTGTCATTATGTGCCGTACATTTTCTTCCCAGGCAACTGAAGGCCTTCCCCTTCTTCTTTGTATTGGTATGTAATTTAAAGCTTTCTTTGGCCATCTATCTTCATTCATTCGCTTCACGTGACCATACCACACTAGTTGTCTCGTTTCAATTCTGTCTACACTGGAATATACAGTATTTGTCCTCCTTCTAATCTCTCATTTCTGATATGATCTTTTTGGATACGCCACACGCTCTCCTTAGAAAATCCATTTCTACTACTTCTATTCTTTTTCTATCTTTTTTAGTGATCTGGCAAACTTCTGCCCCATAGGTCATAATAGGCTCTACCAAGGTTCGATAGATTATCAATTTTGTTTCTTGTCTAACATCTTTAGACCATAGTAGAGAGTTTAGAATGTTAACCGCTTTTTTCCCTGCTGCGTCCTGTTTTCGATGTCTCTTGGTACTGCCTTCTTTAGATATTATAGATCCAAGATATTTATATTCATTGCATGTTTTTGTGTTTCTAATTTCTAACTCTGAATCTTCTTCATCATCTTCTATTTTAAGATACTCTGTCTTTGACATATTCATATTGAGGACCCATTTTTCATATTCTTTCTTTAGTTTTCTAAACATGTAATCCATGTCTTCCTCATCATTCGCTACGATTACCTGATCATCTGCGAAAAATAAAGTTGTTAGACCTCCGCCTATGTCTATTCCCATTCCGGATACTTGTTTCCTCCACTGCTCTAGCGATGATTGAATATATATTTTAAATAAGGTCGGAGATAGACAACATCCTTGTTTAAGCCCTTTTGTTATTGGAAAGGATTCAATTCAGATGTAGAGTTTCCTTCTTTAACGACACTTCTTGCATTTTTGTATATAATTGCGATAGCATCCACATACTCTCTACTGAGACCTACTTTCGTCAATGTTTGAAACAGTTTTTTCAAAGGTACCGAATCGTATGCCTTCTCTAAATCTACAAACAATAGTGGGGTAGATAGATTCCTTGCCTTCCGTTTTTTGATACCTTCTGCAGAACGAATATACCATCAGTGCACGATCTTCATGTACGTAATCCATTTTGTTCTTCTATGTCTTTGTATTCTGATTATATTCTTTCTTTTATTATTCGACTGTACAACCTCCCCACTGAGCTGATAACAGTTATTCCCCTATAATTAGAGCATTTACGTATATCCCTTTCTTGAATATTGACTGATGTATCAAACATTCCAATCATCAGGGATATTTTGTCCTTTTAAGCATTTGTTAAATAATTGAACCAATATCTCATGTAATATTTTTGGTCCATACTTTACCAACTCAATTGGGATGTCTCCAGGTCCTGCTGCTTTACTGTTTTTCGATCTTTTGAGGGCATCGTTTAACTCTATGGTTGTTATCTCAATTATTTGTGTATGCTCGGATATTTCTTCCATTTCGATCTCTTGGAATTTACATCTATCCTCTGTCAGCAAGACCTCATAATGGTGTTTCCACTGTTTCAGATCTAGTAACTATAAGTTGGATATTTCCTTTCCTTCCTCGGAGAGACTTTATCATCTTCCAAGCTTGCCCAACTCTTGTTCCATCCATATACATATCCACCTCTGCACATCTTCGATCCCACATCTCATTTTTACTTTTCACTACTTGTCTTTTTACATCTCGCTTTAATTTTTTATATCTCTTGTAATCTTCCTCCTTTCTCGTTGACATCCATTTTTAATAAGCAGTTTTCTTCTTGTTTACTAACGTTTGCATATTCTCCGACCACCATCTGTCAGACTGTCAGTTTCTGACAAATCAATCATGGCCAATTCACAATAATTATTGGTAAACGTTAAAATATCTACCAAATTAAACTTTGATGGAAAAATAAAAATATCTAGAAAACTGATAACTTTAGGCATAGGGAGCACTTCATAAAATTTGAAGTATGATATTAGTACATTTCGATATTGATATAAAATACAGGGTGTTCTATTTAAAATTACCAAGAAAATAATGTACTTACATTTTGTATTTGATTTAACGAATATTACGAAAACGAATATGTTGTATAATTTTTAACAATTATTAAAAAACTATGGTTGCAATAGATCAATGTTTCTATACTCCTTTTTATTATACAGGGAGTTACGACTTGATACTATTTTCAGGTAATATTGGTTATAACTTTTTAAATACCCGATATAACATAATAAAACTTTACATTGTTGTGATATGGAAGTGAAGCAGATTTCAAATTTAAAATAAAATACAGGGTATTCCGTTTAAAAAAAAACATAAGTTTGGTCTGCCACTATCTTATGGAACACCCTGTAAGATTGTAACTAATTTTAAAATGTGGAGTTTAAAGCTGCCTACAATTTTTGTCAATAACTTTTTTTGTAATTTTTACTATAACAGATCTACTGAGCTTCCTCACACTAAACAATCACCCTGTATACAGTTGTGACGAAAAAAGCTTTATTTTTATTAACTTATTGGCCTAGTAGTGTTAATATCACATTTCGATGTTTTAGCCACTTCCCCAGGAGTCGTAGAAGAGCCGGCGGAAGCTCCGCCAGTAAAAGCTTCCGAAACGTCCGAAGTTGACGAAACTCACGTTCAGATAGTAACGGTGCCGTCTTTCCGATACGAGAGCCCGCCTAAAAAGACCTTCCCGCCAGATTTTGTGAATATGTCCCTGGCGGATAGGATCGATTTTAAAATGAAGGAAATTATGGGAAAGTTCGAGACGACAGCGTATCTAGATATATTGAGTGAGTCGTCGAGTGACGAAAGAGCTATCAGCTCTCCTGTAATGAAAACGACACCTGAGAATGATGTAAATAAACCTTCCCTGCCAGTAAAACCTTTGGATAACAATCGGGCTGAAGAACCACAATCGAGTAATGGTCAGGATGTAAGAGAAGAATCAATAAATGCAGACGTCGACTATACCAAAGATCATAAACTTACTAGCAAGCATAAAGCTCCAACAAAACATGTAACAGCAGATTGTAGATCAATAACTCACAGCAAAGATTCTTCTCATCGTGTAAACGGCTTCAGAAACCCCTTCGCAAAACATGTTACCGCCGACAGTGAGATAGTTCTAGACTCGAAAACGTTCAAGTGCGGCTTTTGCGTGGAGGACATCGATCCTTACTGTTTTATTTGCAACGAGATGATATCGAAGAAAGGCGGTTTGATGAGACAGAAATGTTCGCTGCATCCGTGCCCGCGCTTCTACCATCCGGATTGTTTAAAGTTGTGGCCCCAAACGCAGTGGTCGTTGATACAGACTACGAAAAACCGGTTTTCGCAAGAGGAGCAGGATAGTTTTGTGTGTCCGCAACACGTCTGCCACACGTGCGCTTCGGATGATCCTCGTGCTGCCATTTCTAGGTAAGTTTTATGTATTTTATTTTAATTGTCTTCTTGTATGGATAGTGTAGACCTACAGTATGTATAGTTTTTCTCACAGCCTTTTTTCAGTGCGCCGTTTCTTTCTACTAAGTGTACTAGATTGCGATAAAAAATACACTACTGAATAGCTTCGTTCTACATGTCCTTTAACAAACACGCATACAAAAAACCCATATTTAACATACAATCATCATTATACTTGCGTTCTTTGCTGAGCTTATCATGACTATAATAACTTCTCTCACTCAAATCAACGAAATCAATGAAAGTCAACTACGACAATTAAAATTTCACAACACTTTTACGCTTTTATAACGCAAAAACACGTGCAGGCTAGGCAGAGGTATCTCAAACACCGAGTCACAATCCATGGTACAATAAAATTCACATGGTATGGCACATAATGTTCCAAAATCGGTTCGCTTCGCGCACGACGTAGTCAAGATCCCCTCTTCGCGCAAATTTGAATGCAGTTGTATAGGAAAGACTTTTAATTTTAAATTTTTAATATAATTTGGCTAATTTATTTATAGTACTTATAAGGAAATGATAAAGTTGTGTTTTTATAATATTTAATCATAAAAAATAAGTTGTATCTAATTTAATTTTATTGATTTTTGGGTACAGATATTTTAGCGAGGTTCTGAAACTGTTATTTTATTTTGTTAACATAGGTATTCTTTATAAAACACGTTTTAATTATGTTTATTATACATACAGGTTGAACAACTGCTACTCTAGAGTTCCATATTTCAGTTGTTTAAAAAGATACAAAAAAAAATTAAATTATTTTCAAATATAAGTACAGTGTATCCCACTTCTTAATTTGTTAATGATCACTTTGTAATTTAGGTAATCAAAATTTGTAGTATATAATGAACTAAACACAAAATCGAAATAAATAATTATAAAGTAAACATTATTTAGATCGGATAATAGGCCATCGAATATGAGCGCAGCGAGGTCACGCAATATGTTATACAACACAATGTTTTATATGAAATCTTTTATAATTTTCACACATAAAATTATCTTGGTGTTGTTTAAATATACGGTAGTAGGAAATTAAAAACTAGTTAGATAGATTTATTTATGTAAATATATACATTAGTATATTCGTTAAACACTCAATAACATAAGAATAAATTTAGCATCTGCAAGTGGTTGTAGATGAGATAGAATTCATCAATATAATAGAAACTGTGGTGAATCAAGAAGCTTTTAACACTACGTTTAAAAGATAACTGTTTATATAAAGAGTTTTGGGTCTTCGCTAATCTACAAAATGGAATACATATCACTACAATTTCATTCTCTCTTAGTGGCCTAGCCACCGCATGTTCATTTTTATAGACCTACCAATATTAGGCTCAAAATTGTAGCGTCTATGTCATAATCCGTTTCCCTGCACGCCTTTATAAATGTCCCATTTATACATTCAAAACAACCCAAACGTTCTTCATCACTTTTTGTCATCATCCACGTTTCTGACCAACTTGATTAGAGTTCTATATACATATCAATATTTTCGTTCTTTTTGTGACTGTTTGACGTTAAGTTTCTTTAATCCATAGTACGTTCTATTTGCTAGATATATATGTCTGTTAATTTCTGCAGTTACTGTATTACTTTGGTTGATTTGAGCCTAGATATGTGAACTCTTTTACTCCTTTAAAAGTATATGTTGCAGCTGTTAGATCTTTGGGTTTTCCTAATGACAGTAGTGGGTCCAACGGACACAAGAAGTAGTTAACAGATCCAACAGAAGTTCGTGTTAGTACTAAGCACATCCTAGTTTGGTCCAAATGTCACGCTGCTAAACACCCACTGATGATAATTGAACCTTCATTGGATGTCTGGTGGACTTACTTGTATTAAAGTATTTTGGGAAATAAAAAATAAATTTTTAAAGGAACTTTATTACATATTACATTAATTTATTATTTTAATTATAATTAAATACTATCGGCTCATGAGATCAATACACAAGGATCACCTGAAATTTTTTACAATTAGTTAATTTGATAATAACACGCCAATTCGCAAAACTGCCCAATAATTTCTGTAACCCAATACAATCAGAATGGTCTAGAATAATACGAAATAATTTTATGTCATGTGCATATGCTAGACTTTAGTCACTCAATGATGTGATAGCAGCATCAACAAAAACTTCAAAGATAAGAGGTAGGTACCAAGTTGGCATTTTGGACCACTCCAGAGGAAAGTATTCAGTTAATCATTCAAGTAAAATCCTTCAGTTTGACACACAAAGATCAGTCAAGTTTTCAACCAGTAAGGAAGTTTGTCAAGACACTCCAAAAAATCCAGTTTATGCAAGAAAATGCAATGATCTACCCTCTCAAATGATTTAGACAAGTCAGTATAAATGTATTCCAATGCAATGTAATCAGTGTAAACTAGTAGATTAGTATAAGTAAAACAATCCAGGCAGGAAAGCATGTTGACCAGTATGAAACTGGTTCTTAAGATTAACTGACAAAAAATCCTTTCTACAACAGGATATTATCCACAGTTTCCTGACCACACTATCTTTAGGAAACGTATGAAACCTTAAGGTTTTATCTTTATTGTTACTATTACAAGTTGCAACTGCACAGCGCATTTTGAAATAGTTACAAAATTTCACAAAAACAAACAGATACACGAAAGCAAATAAACGAGTAAATGTTCTTAAATCAGTCTATACAGACTATAACACATATATACTATCCAAAAAAAGAATAATATCGCTAAAAACAACGCATGAACAATACGAGTTTTGCAAAAAAATCCACTACACAATATAGTAATACAATTACAAATAATGGCTTACAGGGACCTTTGCTACGTCACACCCGCTTGACCTCAGCTGTCAAAAGTGTCAAATGTCATGCGCAAGATTCTACCATGAGAGTTTATTGTACCATGAGTCACAGTTGACTTGCTCCGGTTAGCTGGACTGCGTCTGCAGGATGGCGGGAAGGAGGGAGGCAGTACTTGGAAACGATCGGTTGTCAAATGCGCGCTATTGCCACATCGAACGGCTCATATTCTATTCTTTCAAGCATTCGATTTCAATGACATCATCTCACGCTCCACAGGGGGCGCCCCCCCTGTTTGGGAACCCCTGCAAGGTTAATACAATACTAGCAGCGTCAGATTAGTATTAAATTACTCGCAATGAACTTCGACATGTGTAAAACCAATGACGTATAATATATAGACCCGGTGAACGCTTTAAAAAGTGTCCACAACATGATTACCTTTGTTATTGTTTATTGTTTTGATACGAAGATGCACGAAGTTCATGATTTCTTACGAAGCATCACGAAGTTGATCTTGTGTTTGAAAACATCATGGACGTATGAAAACATTTTCTCCATTTTGTGTGACAAGCAAATTTTATTTTAAATTGTTGAGAGTTATTTACTTACTATTTTAGTAAAATGCCATACTATTTTATCAAAATAATTATTTCTCTTATAGGACGGGAACAAAAAGAAATCATAAATATTTAATTTTAATTAAAAAAATAATTATTGTCATTAACATATAAATGAGCACGCCGCTGTTCTGATAAACATACCTTCAACCTTGAGCCGAGATCTTTCGGACACTCGATTCTATAGCGAGAATAGGGGACTGCGTAGTCTATATATTATACGTCATTGTGTAAAACACAATACGTCACTACCGAAAGCAGGCTCTGAGAAGACCCATGTACATAACCTCAAATAAGTTGTTTACAACTCAAGGACGACACTTTTAATATCGATGGTCGTTAAAATATTTGTAAAATTTATCGCAGATATACTTTGATAATTTTTGTCATTAAAGTCGCAGTATAAAGTGTTTAATGTTGTGTATGTTTTCCAGGTGTCCCTGGGATAAAATCGTCAAATGTCTGTGTTGTCCGGCTAGCTACCATTCGACCAACTTTTGCATTCCCGCCGGTACGGCGATTGTAAGTACCACCCAAATAGTTTGTCCGAGACACAGGTACAGAACTAAGCCGTACACCATAAACACGACGTGGTGTCTTTTGTGTAACGAGGGGGGAAACCTGATCTGCTGCGAAACGTGCCCAACCAGGTAAGCCACTTTTGGTATCGTCTAAAAAGGAAGAAGGAAATATATATTTTTAGGTTTTTATACTGTCAAATATTCGAATGAAATAGTTGACAACGCTGCAAGGTTGTCGGAATGTATGGTTGCGGTAAGAAATATTTGAGAAAAGCTCAGATTTGTAGGTTTTGGTAGTTCTACTTTAACGTATAGTGCAGCGATTGGTTGTTATTGTTTATTTAAAAATGTTGTCAAAGTTCACTAATAGAGTTAACTTTATTTAACAAAAGTTCGAAGTGAATATAGCCGCAAATGTCAACCATAGCAAAAAATTTTCGGTTTGGCAGTGTTCGCATGTTGTATGCTTCAAATATAAAGAGAGAAAGCTTTTAAAAAGTACATTTTTTGATTATATTATGTTATGAATTCTGCAATTTTAATTTATATAAAACAATAACGAGTAAATATTAGTCTCTTTGGCAATTGCCCCATCAAAGAACAATTGCCAAAAAAAAATTCTAAAAATTATGCAATTAATCCCCAAAGAAACAAATACTTACTCGTTCTGGTTTAATTAAGTTATAAATTGTAGAATTCATAAAATAACAAATCAATTTTGGATAACAAATCAATTATATTTAGCTCTCAATTTGGTTTTAGAAAAAAAATACACAACAGCTTTATTAGAAGTAATAGAACATATTGTTCACGGTCTTAATGCAGGTGAATCTACTAATGGAATAATATGTGACCTTACAAAAGCTTTTGATTGTGTGGATATTCAAACACTATTGATAAAATTGGAGTACTATGGAATAAGGGTTACCATACACGACCTTTTAAATTTAAAATTTTAATATTTAAATCCATAAAAGGATCAGTTTTGGAGCACCCTTAAGCTAGCGGGGACACATGAGCGGAATCCATTTTAACCTACGTAATATTTTTTCACCCATTTTTCACTAATTTATTACCACCTAATAATTTTTCACCACCAAACCAACCTTAAGGGGAGCGATTCTGCTGGCTTAAGGTTCAAGCTAGCAGAATTGGAAAAAAAACTTTTTGTTGATGGCATATTTTTCACCCATTTTTCACTAATTTATTACCACCCTAATAATTTTTCACCACCAAACCAACCTTAAGGGGAGCGATTCTGCTGGCTTAAGGTTCAAGCTAGCAGAATTCAAAAAAAAAACTTTTTGTTGATGGCATATTTTTTCACCCATTTTTTCACTAATTTATGACCACCCTAATAATTTTTCACCACCAAACCAACCTTAAGGGGAGCGATTCTGCTGGCTTAAGGTTCATGCTAGCAGAATTCAAAAAAAAACTTTTTGTTGATGGCATATTTTTTCACCCATTTTTCACTATTTATTACCACCCTAATAATTTTTCACCACCAAACCAACCGTAAGGGGAGCGATTCTGGTGGCGTAAGGTTCAAGTTAGTAAAATTAAAAAAAAACTTTTTGTTGATGACATATTTTTCTCCCATTTTTCACTAAATAATTACAATCCTAATATTTGTTCAGAATCAAACCACCCTTAAGGGGAGCGATTCTGTTGGCTTACGGTTATTACCATACCATACCATATACCATATTGTTCTGCTAGGTTTTTACAAATGTATTACAACCCGAGTAATTTTTCACCCCTTAACTACCCCTTGTGAAAAGTCAATAATTGTGTTAGATTAAAATTTACGAAGAAATTTTTTTCCTCTTTTCTACTTATAACTGAAATAAAAAAAGTGGTTTGTTAAGTTTTTACTATACTTTGACCATTCTAATAATTTTGCACTTCTAAACTAATCTTATTTAAAAATGTTCCTGCTAGCTCAATATTTAAACCAGCAAAATCAGAAAAAAATTATTTTTTTTAATATCACAGTGTTTTGCTAGGTTTTTGCGAATTTATTTCCACACTAGCAATTATTCACCCCTCAACTGCCTCCTATGGGAAGTCAATAATTCTGTTAAACTTTAAGGTGAAAAATATTCTTTTACAATGTTACTCTTCGCTACTTATAACTGAAATAAAAAAGTGTTATGTTAAGTTTTTTGGCAGAGATCTTGTTCTTTAAATATTAGGGTGCTTACACTTCATCCATAATCCAATGAGACCTAATGTTATTTCTGTAGATCGGTTTTATAGAATAACAACAGTCATATACTTTTTAATTATAAAATGACTGCTCTGTATTATCCAGTAAAAGAATTACCACTAGATGAATCGATGGTACCGTGGAAAGTTAGACTTAGTTTTAAAACAATATATTAAATAAAAAACACATAAAAGACGGTATGAAGGTTAGAATTAATTCGTAAATTAATTCATAAATAATATAAAAAATTAATAATAAAAAGATGCAGAGTAAGTACTATCCTAAACATTAGAAAAAACCCAATTTATGAGTATGTGAAACTGTCCCGAGAAACCAGATCTCTCCTTGGTCGATTCTTCTAAACATTTCCATAAACAAAATAAACAGGTTAATATTTTTTGAAATACCCTTTAATTTCTAGTTATATTCAACTGACAATGAATGAAAATTCGACAAAGAATTAAAAAAATACAAATATCTTTGAATTTTTAAAATGCTGCTAATTTAAATTTAATTTACTACGCAAATAATCTATAACAGCTGTTCTGACCAACCGGTAATTTCCGATTTATTTGAATATACCTACTTAAAATATTTATATCCTAAAATGTTTTCCAAGATAAATTCTTTGTGCTATAGGTACACATAATCTTAAAAATATGTTTTGACCAATCGTTAATACTCTTCTTATTTGAATAATATTAAATACCTAAATTATTTTTCAAATTTTCATGTACCTACTGAATACAAATCTTTTAATCTCTTAACAATAGATACGCACGGTCCCGACCCTTCTTTTCAATTAGTTAAATAATATAATAGACGTAATAAAATTATTTCAATTTGTGTGTTATGTTATTTTGAATGTTTATTACCTGGTAATACCTGGAATGTTAGTTTGAATTACCTGGTAATTTATTCTGTGAAATATAAAAATTCCATTGTATTGACTAAAACTCAACTCGATTTCAGTTATTTTATATTCATAAAGGGTTCAAATTTATAGTTTTTTGGAATAAAGTATTTTCAATATTTAAAACACTAAAAAATAAAAAATTGTTAGCATAGAATAAGATTTGAAAATGTTTTTCAATTAGAGTAGTTGAGAAAAACATGACTAGGTTGGTAAAAATAATAGTAAAAATCTAGAGAGCACTCTTGTGTTTCCAAAAAAAGTTTTTTTATTCACCTAGCCTCAATGTGTAGCTTTTTGAATGTTTCCCGTTAACTGAGGCTCAGGGGGTCAAAAATTATAAGGGTGGTATCAAATTCAGTAAAAACCTGGCAAGCAATTTATAAAATCAGTTAAAAGTAGAATACAGTTAAATTATAGAAATAGATTTTTTATCACCTTAAATTTTAACCTAGCGGAATTATTGATTCCGGATTGGGAGGGTAGTTAAAGGGTAAAAAATTACTAGGATGCTAATATATTAGTACAAAATCTAGCACAATACTATCGTATCTCATATTTCCGAAAAAATTTGCTTTGTATTTAACTAGCGTAAATGTTTAGATGGTAGAATTGTAGACAAAAATCTATTTGCCACAGAAAAGAGTAAAATTATTAAAACAATACTTTTTCAATAGCAGAATTATTAACTTCCAACAAGGGTTAGACGAGGGATAAAAAAATTACTAAGTTGGTATAGAATACTATAATATTTCAAAAATACGTTTTTTTCTAATTTCGCTGGTTCGAATATTGAGCTAGCAGACAAGTTTCCGAATAGGTTTATGGGAGCAAAATTATCAGGATGGTCAAAGTTTAGTAAAATCGTAACTAAACACTTTTTTATTTCAGTTATAAGTAGAGGAGAGTAAATTTGAAAAAAAAAAATTCTCCTTTAATTTTAATCTATCACAATTATTGACTTTTCACAAGGGGTAGTTTAAGGGGTTGAAAAATTGCTAGGGAAGAGAAATTCGTAAAAACCTATCAAAACACTATGGTATGTCGTACATATTTATTTTAATTCTGCTAGTTGGAACCGTAAGCCAGCAAAATCGCTCCCCTTAAGGGTGGTTTGATGGTGAAAAAAAATATTATGATGGTAATAAATTAGTGAAAAATGGGTGAAAAAACATGCCATCAACAAACAGTTTTTTTTTTTGAATTCTGCTAGCTTGAACCTTAAGCCAGCAGAATCGCTCCCCTTAACGTTGGTTTGGTGGGTGAAAAATTATTAGGGTGGTAATAAATTAGAGAAAAATGGTGTGAAAAAATATGCCATCAACAAAAAGTTTTTTTTTTGAATTCTGCTAGCTTGAACCTTAAGCCAGCAGAATCGCTCCCCTTAAGGTTGGTTTGGTGGTGAAAAAATATTAAGGTGGTAATAAATTAGTGAAAAATGGGTGAAAAAACATGCCATCAACAAAAAGTTTTTTTTTTTGAATTCTGCTAGCTTGAACCTTAAGCCAGCAGAATCGCTCCCCTTAACGTTGGTTTGGTGGTGAAAAATTATTAGGGTGGTAATAAATTAGTGAAAAATGGGTTGAAAAAATATGCTATCAAGAAAAAGTTTTTTTTTTTGAATTCTGCTAGCTTGAACCTTAAGCCAGCAGAATCGCTCCCATTAAGGGTGGTTTGGTGGTGAAAAATTATTAGAGTGGTAATAAATTAGTGAAAAATGGGTGAAAAAATATGCCATCAACAAAAAGTTTTTTTTTTTTGAATTCTGCTAGCTTGAACCTTAAGCCAGCAGAATCGCTCCCCTTAAGGTTGGTTTGGTGGTGAAAAATTATTAGGGTGGTAATAAATTAGTGAAAAATGGGTGAAAAAATATTACGTAGGTTAAATTGGATTCCGCTCATGTGTCCCCGCTAGCTTAAGGGTCCTCAGTTTGGGACCTCTGTTATTCTTGATATCTGTTTTGGATGGGTTGGAGTCAATAAAAGGGGCTGTTTGTTGACTTTTTACTCGAGCTTTCAATTGTGATTACAATTATTATCAAGAGCTTCTAAAAAATACAAAATATCTTAAAAAGTTTGAACTAGAAATAAAAAATTTTTTGTTAACTCACCAAATAAAATTAGTTTTTTATATAAAACTGCTGTTAACATATTATTATAAAAAATATTATTAAAAACATGTCTTATTCTAATAAATGTTTCTCTGAAATAAATTTTGATAAAGTTTCTTAACAAAAAACAATTGAATTTGTAAACAAAAATTGAATAGCTACAAATCAGAATCAAATTTCATAAATACCAACTTAAAAATTTTTATTTTTGACATATTGTCAAAAATAAAATTTTGTTTAAAAAATTCTTTTTGTTTAGTAACAAAAAAGAAGAAGATTTATTCACCATTGATAGATGCCTGAAAAATGTAACAAATACATGGAAAATTTAAAATGAAAAGTGAAATTTTACTGATTGAAATTCTGAGAGAAACATTTATTAGAATAAGACATTTTTTTAATAATATTTTTTATAATAATATGTTAGCAGCAGTTTTATATATAAAAAAAATGCTGCTAACAACTGCTAGAATTCTAAACATCAACGAATTCTAAACAATTGTAAAAATTTGAAAAACACTTCTTGATGGAACACTGTTTCTATAATATACAGGAATTTGTTTGTTTGAGCTCCCAATGTGATCGTTTTTATGAAAACTATTTTATACCTAACTGAATTGTTTTTTTTTTATTTTTATATTTCTATTTTTCACTGTATATGTTATGTTATTGTTCTTGTATTATTTCTTAGTTATTTCATACATAAGTTACTTTTTTATATTGTGACATGACATGTAGTGTTTACTATGTAAAAATTGTCAATAAACGAATCTATCTATCTATCGTATCATGAACTTGCGAAAGACTATCTGACTAATAATATTACTTACAATGACTAATTATTATTGATTGAAGCCTAATCTAATACCGTCTTCGTATTTATATTTTTAATTATACAAACAAATGTGTGTTTTTCAGTCGCTCGTTCATTGTAGGTTCAATGTAATTTCAATTATAAATAATTCCTATATTGACTTATTCTTGTATTGTAAGCCTTTTTACTTTTAATATTTAAGGGTTAAAACATTACTACACTACTATATTTCTTACAGCAACTATACTATACCTTACACAACTTTTGTTCCTAATATTTACCGATATATATGGATATTTCGTTTTAGTGTTCATCCGGAATGTATGACAGTAAATTTAACAGACGACGATAGATTCATTTGCGAAGACTGCGAATCGGGCCGGCTACCGTTGTACGACGAAGTGGTCTGGGTCAAATTGGGTAATTACAAATGGTGGCCGAGCCTCATTATATTCCCCAACGAAATACCCCCCAAAGTGCAGAGCACCAAGCATCATCCGGGGGAGTTTGTGGTGAAGTTTTTCGGTACCTACGACTATTATTGGATGAATAGGGGAAGGGCGTTTTTGTTCCAAGAGGGTGATACTATAGATAACGGTATAAACACCAAGAAAAAGTTCCAAGCTGCTTTTACGAGAGCTGTAGAGGAAGCTGTGGTTGCTCATCAAATGAAGAAACGTAAGTATATGTACATACATTCTATTTCAGACTTTAATATACTCAAAATGGGCAAATACTCTTGGTTTAAAATATATAAATTAATAATATCTTTCCTGTTACAGAATTTAAAATATTACAAGCTGCAGAAACGGCAGTTTCGATGAAGCCTCCTCCGTATATAAAAATTAAAGTTAGTAAACCTGTAGGAAATGTCAGGTTGACCGAATTAGACCTAAGCAACACCACAGCCTGCGAATGTGATCCTCATCAGGTCAATCCTTGTGGACCTGATAGTAATTGCTTGAATAGGTAAGTACCACTTCATTCCATTCGTTCCCTAACGAAAACTACTCTATAACGGATATGTAAAGGTCACTGAAGGCGTAGGACGGTGAGATTTATCGGAAATTAGCGGTGGGAGCGGAGTTTGTATCAAGGAATTAGTTTTTTGTTGAGACAATTGAGACGTTTTTTTATCTCAGTTGCCTCTGAGATCGTGAATCGAATTTTGAGTTAAATGAAAGCTGTGTGGAGATTCCGATTAATTCTGTGGAGTCATCTTTGGCACTTATGTTGGATTTGCGGCCTCAACCTCTTAGGTTGCCCGTTTAACTTCAAGGACCTACAGTTCTTGACGTCGTATTATGCCGGCTGGTATGCCATGCCGCAGTATGCCTCGACAGGCTCCATGGCCCCCCATTCTCGTAAATCCCTTATTGGTACTTTTTGATTTGCCCCTTTTATGTTGTTTTGCGTGAAGGCCTTGGGTTGCTGAGTTTCACCGAATATTAGGGCAAGAAAGACTGACAGTAAGAGAGGAAATTGTGTTCACTAATTTGGAAATTAGTCTTTTTTGCTGAAACAATTGGGGCGTTTCTCAATTTCAATCGTTTCTCGGATGATCCGTGGCTTAAAAAATCAATCTTGAACATCGAAGGAAGATAAAATTTATAAAAAAGTACATATTATTTAATCTGTAATATATTATTTCTAGGTTACTCCTCACCGAATGTCATCCTGAGGTGTGCCCCGCAGGCAAACACTGCAAAAATCAATCGTTCGAAAAACGGGAATATCCTACGTTAGTTCCTTACCGAACAGAAACCCGAGGTTGGGGACTCAAGACGTTAGAACCGATCAAAAAGGGACAATTCGTGATAGAGTACGTTGGAGAACTGATAGACGACGAAGAGTACCAACGTAGGATCCAAAAGATGCACGAGCAAAAGGAAGAGAACTATTATTTTCTTACTATTTACAAGGATAGAATGATCGATGCTGGACCTAAAGGTAAGTGAACGGGTTTGGAATGATTTTTCAATATTTTGTGACAAAAAAATGTTCTCTAGCAATTTAAAAAACTATAATTTTTTAGGTAACATCGCTCGATTCATGAACCACTGCTGCCAACCCAATTGTGAAACACAAAAATGGACCGTAAACGGCAATACCAGAGTTGGGTTGTTCGCTACCGGAGACATTCCCGCCAATACAGAATTAACGTTTAACTACAATTTAGAATGCACCGGAACTGAAAAGAAGGTCTGCAAATGCGGAGCCCCTAATTGCAGTGGATTCATCGGTGTTAAAGCCAAAAACGTAAGTTACTTCAATTCATTCATTTATCATCAACTAAAAGAAAGACTATTTTATTCTACTCTAAGACAGGCTAATAATTTTTTCAGTTGTGCATTTTATGGGAAGTACAGGAGGAAATGTGGAATTATAAAATCCATTAATACATATATAAATAAAATTTTAAAATTGGGGTCTTGAGTGGGCTCTGGAGTATTTATAGGCAGCGAATTTTTTTCTGAGACTATAATTAAATTTTACAGGCGGTTCTGGAGAAATTCAGGATAATTTAGTAACTTTCAGGACTGTTCTTGAATGTTTTATTGGATTTTAAAGTTCTTTTGGGACAATCTCTAATGTTTTCTGTGACAAAGGCTAAAAAGCTTGTGTTTCCAGTCTGGTAGCTTCCACGACCGTCATAGAATATCACTAAATTATTTGAGACCAATCTGGAATATTTTCGACTACGCTGGAGTACTTCATGATAGGCAGGTTTGGTCAAGGAATGTTTAGAGACGTCCTGGATCACTTCAGGATTGTCACGGACTATTTTAGCGGCACTTAAAGCGTTTTAGGACAATCTGAAACGTTTTTGGGATACTTTCAGGCATATCAAGCTTGTGTTTCCAGTCTGGAAGTTTTCAAGTCCGTTAAAAAATATTTACTGAACCACTATATTGCTTGAGAGCAATTTGGAAAATTTTAGGCTGCTGTGAAGTACTTCATGATGGTATGTTTTGGTTTGGGACTATCGTGCAATGTCTGAGTTGAGTTCTGGAGTATTTATACGCTGCGATTGTTATTGTGTTTTAGAGAGTACTCTAAAATTCTTCTAGGTAGTAAGTTTTATTTTTATGCCATTGAATATTTTAGAGAATTCTGGGCGAGTCGAGGACAGCATAGTAGTTTTTAGGGCCATCATAGAATCTTTTAGAAACCTTGAAATGCTTCAGAGCAATCTGGACTGCTTCAGAATGTCTAAAACATTCCGGAACTCTGAATTGCTTCAGGGTCGCAGATTTTTTTAAGATTGCCAACGAATGTTTTAAGAAGTTCTGGAGTACGTTCTGGAAGCTTTGAATACCGTTATTTAATATTTTAAGTGCCCTGTGGAATGCTAAGGGTGATCTGGAATACTGCAGGGTATGTTTGTATATCATGGAATGTTTAAAGACGTCCTGGATCACTTCAGGATTGTCACGGACTATTATAGGGTCTCTAGAAGCGTTTTAAGACGATCTGTAATGTTTTTAAGGGAGTATCAATTGCAATAGACTCTTTGTTATTGTTCTCTCTCTTAATCTGTTATATTCTGTATCTATTAACGTAACGGTCTTCTATTTTCAGGATTCCACCGAACTGAGAAAACCAAAGAAGGAAAAAAAGAAAAAAGAGCCTGAAAAACCAATGGAACTGCCACCCTGTTACATTTGCCAAAGAAAAGGTCGCGTTAGTTTGTGTAATAATAAAATTTGTAACAAGGCGTATCATTTAAGATGTTTAAAACTTAAAGAAAGGCCAGATAGTAAGTATATAATAAAAATTATAGTTTAATGGTTCGCTAAACCCAAAAAAAAACCTGAGAAAACCAACAAAACATCACAAAATTGACATATCAAGAAATATCTATGTCTAGCATTGAACAACAAAGTCTGGATACTCATATATGTCACTCTGTAACAATTTCACTTAACACTCGAATTAGTTTTAAACTCAGCTGGTTTATTTTATAGTTATGACTATTAATTAAATGCATTTTCAGGTAAAAAATTCGTATGCCCGTGGCACTATTGCAACGTTTGCTCAAAACGAACCATCCGATGTTGTGTCAAGTGCTTGAATTCGTTTTGTCCGTCGCATTCAGAAGGAAACGTTCGTTACGACAACTTGATGGGTTTCGTGTGCCACACGCATGATCCGACAAATGTAAGTGTATCCAAAAATCTTACTTATTACTTTTAATCACAATCTGTCACTTACTTGTCATCGGAAAATGCAAGTTGTTTACAGTTGACAATTGACAGACTGTCAACTGGCGCAGTCAGTTCATAGTTCAATTAAAAATATAATTTTTATATACGTTGTCGAGCGCAATGGAGGTCAAATGATGCTTGTTGAAACATAAGACTTATGTTTCATAGACTTAATTTGTTAAAAATGTATTAGCTTATCTATCTATGACGTAATTGTTGTACGTATAATCATTTATTCGTGAAGAAAATGTAGAAAACATTAATTTTCATCGATTTATGTCCTTTAGGCAACATCACATGCTGTGAACGTTACGATACGAAAAAGAAGAAGCAACAACGTAACAGATGAGGCGCAGGTGTCATCTACGACCACCGATAATGATGACATCGATGCCGAAGCAGACTCTTTAACGTGCCGTAAATCGAGGAAAAGTAAAAAGACTGTAGCGGAAGAAGATGAGGATATCGATTTTGATATTAGTGAATCTTGTACGTCGAGTCCTCTGAAAGGCATAGATGATGATTCGCAAGACGAAACAGTCTCTAGTGCAACAGGTAAGTGTACGTGTTTTTGTCTTCGAGCCAAGTGCTTAGAAATTGCCTAAATGTTCACGTAAATTCACATATGAAGATTATTACACAAATCTTAGGCACATTATTTTCACGTATATCTATCATAATTTTTGTATCATGAATGTGTTCCTTGTGTGATTCCATTTCAAATAGGTAAAGAAATAATAAATAAGACTTACTCACATCAATTTAATTTAACTATCAGACGACCGGTTTCGCTTTCTACAATATGCAAAGCATCTTCAGGTCTCGATACAAAGTTAAATAAATGCTGAAATGATAAAAACCCATATTAGGGTGTTGTCTAATAAAGATAAACAAAGTAGATGTTGTAAATTACAATAATTATGCCAATATTACATGTCTGTGGTTTTATTTCAAAATGAGTAAGTTGAATAAAAAGGTATAAAAAGTAAGTTTAAACAGACAAGGTAAGGCCCACAAATTGTTATAAAATAGTCTATTAGATTGTAATAAATTAATAAATGAGCAAATAAATAAACATTACTTACATGCCGGTACTCTATTAATTGATGGATGGTAGAACATGGTTGAAACTACTATGTATTGTTGAATGGAGAACTAATTCTGCTATTGTAGTTGTTTGACAGTAAACTGACAGTTCTCCATTTAACAATACATAGTAGTTTCAACCATGTTCTACCATCCATCAATTAATAGAGTATCGGCATGTAAGTAATGTTTATTTATTTGCTCATTTATTAATTTCTAATAGACTATTTTATAACAATTTGTGGGCCTTACTTGTCTGTTTAAACTTTTTAAAACTTTTTATACCTTTTTATTCAACTTACTCATTTTGAGATAAAACCACAGGCATGTAATATTGGCATAATTATTGTAATTTACAACATCTACTTTGTTTATCTTTATTAGACAACACCCTAATATGGGTTTTTATCATTTCAGAATTTATTTAACATTGTATCGAGGCCTGGAAGATGCTTTGCATATTGTAGAAAGCGAAACCGGTCGCGTCTGATAGTTAAATTAAATTGATTGTGAGTCTTATTTATTATTTCTTTACCTATATATTTTGTATATAATATCATAAGAGAGAAAATTTTGCCGGCAATATATTCAATTGGTATGAAAGTTTGTTGCCTGGCAATTTTCGTGAATGAAATTTTGACAGTTACATCACTTGACGCCAGTCGAGTGATTTTATAAGCGAAAATTGCCAAAAGCAACAAACTTGAATAAAACCAGGAGAAAATTTTGCCGGTAAATAATTTTCTCTAGAATGATATTCGACAAGACTATTTGACGAGACAATTAATGCACCATATCAATGAAACATAATCTTTATTTGTTAACAATATTAAATGTACAATTATTATAAGCTATAATAGTTTTGCCCATTCTTTTCTACCAAAGCATGATTTTGTGTATTATTGACCTGTAGCATTTGGGAACTCGAAGGTCCAGCTTCATTTGTTGTTCTGAGATTTTCGATCAACTTCTGGTGGTGACTGTAATCCAGCTGCAGATATGGTTTTAGAGAGCTTGCATTTGAGTGACCCGTTAATTTAATTAACTCCTGTTCAGAAACACCTTGCTTGAACAAGGCTGACACAGCTGAAGATCGATGAGAATGGTTTGTTATTTGTTTTTTTGTGTCTATTCCATTTTTTTCAGCTGACATTTTTGTCCACTTAGATACGGTGTTTTCCAGTTGGGGTAAACTGTAAGAAAGAGTCTGTCTGATAAAATCGTTGGTCCCCTTTTTTCCATTAATTTCAAAAATAATCTAACGGCATAAATTTTCGTTTAATGAATTTCTTGCCAGTTATTTGCTACTTGGTAAACTTTTCGAACCGTCTTGATTTATTTTGGAAAAAATGCATTCAATTCAAATGAGCAAAGGTTTTTTTTTAATATGACACAAATCTTTAGCAATCAAAACACAAATAAAGTTCTATAAGCTAATTTGCTGGCTGCGGAGCAAGGGGCTTCTATTGGCGTGGTGAGGTCTTCTCCACTGACAAAACCACTTTAAACCGTTTTTTAGGTCAGCTGGCCAGTTCCTTTTGAGTCTCTTATTGGCTTGGTGTTCTGGCAGAGGTTGGAGTAAGGGGTTACTATGTGATTCCAGTGCTTCATGGGGCTTCGGGCTGTATTTAGTGATTACATCCTGTACGAACGGGATTCTTAGGTCTTCATGAAGTGTTAGATTTGACGCATACCAAGGTGCATCAGCTATCGTTTGGAGTATTTTTGATTGGCATCTTTGAATTATGGCTGACTTGCTCGCACATCCCCAGAGTTGGATTCCATACGTCCAGATAGGTTTTATATGTATTCCTAGGTATTTAGTGCTAGAGGATTGGGAAGTTGGGTATTGTTAAGTGAAACTGGGGGACATGGGTCTCTTCTCAAGGTAAAAGTCACTTGGACTTATTTTGTTTCATTCATTTTAATTCTCCACTTATAAGACCATGTCTCGATTTCATTCAGTTGTACCTGTAGAATGTTAGATGCTATAATTGGATTTTCGTCGGCTGCAAGGATGACAGTATCATCTGCAAACGTGCCAGTGATGGTTTCATTAGTGGAGGGAGATCTGCTGTGTATATCACATATAATATTGGTCCAAGAACGCTGCCCTGTGGAACACCAGAATTACTATTCATTCACTCTTGTTCGTAATTCTCTTATACTCAGATAGGATTTTAACAGTTTCAGGTACGTGATGGGTAAATATTTCTTGTTTTTGAAAATCAGGTCTGTGTGCCAAACCTTATCAATGGCTTGACCAACATCTAGAAAAGCAGCTGTGCAATGGTGTTTGCTTTCTATTGCAGAATTTATGGTGTGTAATATTCTATGAACCTGCTGTATTGTCGAGTGTTTTTTTTTTTTTTTCGAAAGCCAAATTGGTGTTTGCGTATCCATTCCTCCGTATTGGGGTCCGAGTTAATTTTTGTAACAGTAACCTTTCAAGTATTTTGGATACGACTGGTAGTAGGCTTATTATTGGTCTATATGAGAAGCCTCATTTGGATTTTTTCCTACTTTCCTTGGGATTAGTATTATTTCAGCGGTTTTAAAGAGCTTTGGTCAGTAGTTTAATCGTAGAATAGCATTGAAGATGAGAGTAATCAGTATGATTCCTTTATCTGGTGCTTCCTTCATAATCTTGGGTGTTATTTGTCCAGCCCAGGAGCTTTTCTAATGTTTAAATATTGGATTTCTTGTTGAATTTCATTTTTGGTTAGTGGTCTGATTACTGGTATGTTCTCTGGAATGTTATTTATGTCCCTTTCAATTTCAATATTTGGACCGTCGTTGTTCGGAGTAAATACTTGAGCTAGGTGTTCGGCAAATAGCGTTGTTTTTTTCATCACTTCTGGCCCACTGTACTGTTGGTCCCTGTTCGTTTCTAATTGGAGGTACCGGAGTCTTGGGTTTTTTTGGATTTTTTGATCGGTTTCCATATTAAGTTATCGTACTGGTTTAGTTTTGCTATGTAGTTTGTAAATGACAGTTCTTGTGCCTCTTTAATTTTGGATTTTAGTTGATTGCTTAGCCTGTTTAATGTAGTCTCGTCTGCTGGGGCATGGGTTTGGTGCCACTTGGTCCTAGCTTTCTTTTTTGAGCTACAACTTTTTAATTTCAGCTTTAGTTGTTTTAATGTTTAAGCTTACTAGTTCTCTGCCTTTAGTTTGCTGTTGAAGTCTCCCCCTGCAATAAATATATGTCCTAGAGTTTCGAAGAAGTTTTTGAAGTCTTATTTCTTTAAGTTGTATCGGTTTGGACAGACTGCTGCGACTGTTAGTTCTTAAGACCTCATACTGACTTTGATAACTGTAGCTTGCAAGCAATTTTCAGCATACTTTGGTAGTTCTGCATGTTTAATAGTATTTTTTATCAGAATAGCTGATCCAGCGTGGGCTGTATTGTCTGGGTGGTTTGAGGAATAGGTTGTGTAGTGGGATGTCTTGAAGTAAGTTTGTGAAATGGCTTTCACTTATTAACAGAATGTCAATTTCCTTGTGTAGTAGAAATAACTCGACCTCATTTTTGTACTTTGGAAGTCACATTGGCATTCCACTCATGCTATTTTAATAAAGCTATTGAATTTTACATATAAGCGTGTCAGCATGTTGTTCAGTACCATTTCTTACTGCAATAGCATAGCTGCCTTGCGATTGTTTTGGATGATGTAGTATGGATGTTGTGATGTACTTTAATTAATAATTTGTTGCAGTTTCTGATTTGAGGAAGAAATTCGACCGAAGAGGAAGAAAAAACAAATTAAAAAGCTCCGTTCTAAGAAAAGGAAATTGAAATTCTCTAGTAGAAAAACTATAAATAGGAAAACAATCACTGCCAATAGTGTAAATGATACGACCGAGTCGAATCTGAATGTGGATATGTAGATATAGACATAGAGTTTAGTAGTTTTTGTAATTTCATGAATATATATATTTTGGTTTTCTTTTTAAGAAATGTGTCTATTCATATTCTGACTTTTTTACTTTGAACACTCAATAGAACTTTATATGATTTTTGTTTAATTGATGTAAATCAAAATAAACCATTTTAATTAAACGAAATGTTTATTTTTAATTAATATAGTACCTTTCCATACAAATTCCTTACCATCTATATTTTTTTCATCAAGGAATCGTTGTCAATGCAAGACCTTCTAAAAAAGATCTTCTTTGGCGCCTTCTAGAACAAAGTCTTAAGATCGAAGAAAGGAAACCAAATATGAGCAATCCAAAAGACTTACATAACCTTTATAGAGGAGGTGTAACATAGACATAATATAATATAAAGAGAAGCGCTGAAATAAAGACACATTCAAAAAATTGTTTAAAATCCTTTATAAAAGGTATATAAAAAATGCCCCAAACGGGCTATCACAAACACATTGCAAAATGTTTTCGGATTGATAAATCCATCGATTGATTTAGATGGATTTATCAATCCGAAAACGTTTTGCAATGTGTTTGTGATAGCCCGTTTGGGGCATTTTTTATATACCTTTTATAAAGGATTTTAAACAATTTTTTGTGATATATGGTATACAGCCAGCTACAGGAACTTAGCTTCCTCGTGGAATTTTGAAAGACACATTCCACAGTGCGACAGAAAAAACTGACGTAAATCAGTGAGTGCACTCTTTCCGATGACCCAGATTTATCGACCACATGTTCTTCTCACTGGTCATATAGGTCACACACAGTTTTCTCAGTTAAACGCGGCTGTATGGCAGCCCTCATCTATTTGTTTATATGTCTAAAGAACTAACGATGTAGGAAATAAATTTCCTGTTGGTCCATAAAAAAGGGTGAATGCTAAAATTGGAGTCAGCTGGTATATTTAGATAATATATGAGAGTTGAAGAAATTTGTGGATCTGAGAGAAGTCTTTGATTTTATGCAAAGAGAGACTATCTGGAACAATTACAGATACTTGTACTGTATGAGGACGGTCACAAATAAATAGAGAAAAATAGAATGAATAAAATAGGGACATAGTTTCGATCCTCTGCTCTATAATATACATGTAAACTTTGTAATGTAAACATAGCAAGAAAATAAGAATAGAAAAAATACGGGCTAGTAGCATAAGAGAGAATAATAATAATTTTAGCAATTATTATATATTCCAAATTAAATAAAGAATAAATTCGATACAGTAACGTATACATTTTAAATTATACAAAGAAAAACAATTTGACCCACTTAGTTGCATGACACGAGCCAATATCAGTTGCAACAATTGTTCACAAAAGAAAATAGTTACGTTTTAATAAACATAGACCTACGCCGGAAAATATCATCAGCGCCGACCTGGTTTAAATCACGAGGACTCAGCAAAAACTCGACCTTGGTACTATAATCGGCATTTGAGAATACGAGCTCAATAAAAACAAATAACGAAGGGGCCAGAGGAGTCAGTAGTAGTTGGGCACCGTGACTGCTGCGAGGCAGTGATCTGCCGGCTCCGGGGGTTAGAGGCGGGTACTAGTCGATTGTTTTGATTGCGGGAGATAGTTCGTATAAAGTGTCGAATACCGGCCGAGTGAAAAGTTCCTGTCAGAACGCGATATTCTCCACAACTGAACTTGAATTCCAGAGAAACTGAAGGGCGTATTCATTAGCTAGAGCCTAAATACGCGAAGGTAACAAAAATCTATATACTAACCCAAGTAATATATAATAGTACAGATTTGTCACTCCTTTACTTTCTTGCTAAGGCCTCTTCTCGTCTCCCTTCGCACCTGAACGGATTATTATTGGTTATAACTGACTGCTTGTTAACTCAATTGTAATCACATAGTATATTTAATACATTTTGTAGACTAGAAATTTGGTTTTAATATTCCTTCCCAGGCCAATTCAGACAGAGACCAGAAGGGTATAAAAGTTCTGCTTATGCAATTATCCGGCTTCTAAAGTAAGTCCATAGACTCAAACTCTTTACAGGACCTAAGACCTAGAAGTCCGTTAACCCCTATCCCGGAAAGTCCCTACCTTCCCGTAAAGCCACGAAGGCGAACCAGCCAGTTCAGACTATTGGGACCAGTAAGCCTTGCAGCCGCTCGCAGGGATAAGCATCCTTAAGGTTCATATCGAGGATGTTCCAGTGGTGACAGCGTTGTACAGTGGTAAAGATTTTCTCACCCTCTAGTTCCAGATTTACAATAGGGTATACACCCCCCGACTTGTACAACTTATACGGTGTAGGTAAAAGTTTCTAGTCAGTATAGTAGAATTTAACAGGATATCTAACACAGATATAAAATCATATTTTCAGTGAATAAACAAAGACAACAATCATATTTCCCCTTGGTCTCCCTTCCACATTCCTCATGCACAACCATTAGTGAACGCCAGATGATTATTTCCGATCCAGCTTATACGTAAGAAAAGGCGGCAGGGTTGCCTTATTACATATTTGAATTAAAACATTGAATTAATTTTAAAAAATGGCGATCAGTGGCGCGGTTATATTGCCATTCAAAAGTGGATGATGATATTAAAAATGAAACACTAATTGACACAAATACTGGTACAAAATTTCTTAAATCCATGAGAAATTTACAGATTCCTATTTTTATTTGACGAAATTGTAACCTAATTTATAAATAAAACAAGATAACTTTGGCAACATCGCCATTCGTCCGTTCTCTTCAATGGTAATCTGCGAGACAGGCCGAAAGCTATTCTATGCATTTCTTTTCTGAGGTAAACGCGTCAGTGTGAAGATAAAAATTTGATATGCCGACTGTTTATACAACAGAAGAACAGGTCATCATCATCAATCAGCCAATCGCGTCCACTGCTGGACATAGGCGTCCCTCAGTTCTTTCTAGTGTTCTCTACACTGGGCCGCTTGTAGCCAGTTTCCCGCTGCACTTTTTATAGCATCGGTCCATCTAGTCGGTGGTCGTCCTCGGCTTCTTTTATAGTTTCTGGGCCTCCATTCCATTCCGCTGAAATTCTTTTATTTAGTTTTTTATATTCTTCTATACATATCTACAGCGGAGTGAGTAAAGATAACAGAGCTAAGAGGGGAGTCTCTATTGCCATTCGAAAAAATCTTTAAAAACAACATTAAATCGTGAACTGAAGTAAATGAACAACTACTAATACTGGAAATGAAAAAGAATGGGCACAATATCGTAATTGTCGGAGTATATGCCCCAAACGAAGATGCAAATCCAGAAAGTAAAGACGATTTCTACGACAATATGAATGAAATACTCTCTGAAGTTAAAGAAAACTGTGAAATCTTTATACTAGGAGATTTAAACGGCAGAGTAGGGACAGAAGAAAATAGCAGAGTCGTAGGAAGATATGGAGAACAAATAACCAATGACAACGGAATGCGTCGAGATTTTTGTGAAATAATGTCTCTCAAAATTATGAATGGATTTTTTCAACATAGAGACATCCACAAATTTACATGGATACAACCTACTAGGAATCTGCGCTCGATAATCGACTTTGTAATCCAACGTCAAACTTCCCAGCTGAAAACAACTGACGTAAGGGTTATACCGTGGATCAGAATGTGGATCCGACCATCATTTACTTATGGCCAATGTGATAGTTAACTATCGCAAAAAACAATAACACTCAGGTACAGAATATAGAAAAGGGACAAAAAGTAACATCTCCTAAATATAACCTAGAAAGCTTAAAAGAAGATTCAACAAAATTTCTTTACAAATTACGACTGGCCACAAAATTACAAAATGTGGATCGAGAAAATATAACAGCGGAAGAATTATACCAAACAACTTAAAAAGTACATTCATGAGGCTGCAAGTGAAGCTTTGGGTTATAAAGACAAACATGAAACAAAAAATCAAGAATGGTGGTCGGAGAATATGCAAACGTTAGTAAACAAGAAGAAAACTGCTTATCAGAAATGGATGTCAACGAGAAAGGAGGAAGATCACAAGGTATATACGAAATTAAATCGAGATGTAAAAAGAGAAGTAGTGAAAAGTAAAAATGAGATGTGGGATCGAAGATGTGCAGAGGTGGATAGGTATATGGGTGGAACAAGAGTTGGGCAAGCGTGGAAGGTGATAAAGTCTCTCCGGAGGGAAGGAAAGGAAAAATCTAACTTAAAATTAATAGATCTGAAACAGTGGAAACAACATTATGAGGTCTTATTGACAGAGGATAGACGTAAATTCCAAGATATCGAAATGGAAGAAATATCTGAACATACACAAATAATTGAGATAACAACCGGAGAGTTAAGCGATGCCTCAAAAGATCGAAAAACGGTAAAGCAGCAGGACCTGGAGACATCCCAATTAAGTTGGTAAGTATGGACCAAAAATATTACACGAGATGATGGTTAAACTATTCAATAAATGCTTAAAAGGACAAAATATCCTATGATTGGAATGTTGGATACATCAGCTCAATATACAAAAAAGGGGATAAACGCAATTGCTCTAATTATAGAGGAATAACTGTTACTAGCTCAGTGGGGAGGTTGTACGGTCGAAATAATAAAAAAACGAATTGAATCAGAATATAAAGACATAGAGGAACAAAATGGATTTCGGACAGGAAGATCGTGCATTGATAATATATTCGTTCTGCAGCAGGTAATCGAAAAACGGAAGGCAAGGAATCTATCTACCCACCTATTGTTTGTAGATTTAGAGAAGGCATATGATACGGTACCTTTGAAAAAACTATTTTATACATTGACGAAAGTAGGTCTCAGTAGAGAGTATGTGGATGCTATCGCAAATATATACAAAAATGCAAGAAGTGTCGTTAAAGAAGGAAACTTTATATCTGAATCATTTCCAATAACCAAGGGGCTTAAACAAGGATATTGTCTGTCTCCGGCCCTGTTTAAAATATATATTCAATCATCGCTAGAGCAGTGGAGAAAACAAGTATCCGGAATGGGAATAGACATAGGCGGTGGTGAATGTCTAACAGCTTTATTTTTCGCAGATGATCAGGTAGTCGTAGCGAATGACGAGGAAGACATGGACTACATGTTTAGAAAACTAAAGAAAGAATATGAAAAATGGGGCCTCAATATGAATATGGCAAAGACAGAGTATCTTAAAATAGGAGATGGTGAAGAAGATCCAGAGTTAGAAAATTAGAAACACAAATATTGTTCTGAAGCTATTTTCTTGTGGCATTGTAAATTAATTACTATTTATAACTGGGAATAAGCCACATTAAAGATAAAAAATACATTTATTGACGTTTCAAATTTCCAATTCGGAAATCGTTCTCAAATTCTTTTTACTATTTGTATTTTGAGAACGATTTCCGAATTGGAAATTGAAACGTCAATAAATGTATTTTTATCTTTAATGTGGCTTATTCCCAGTTATAAATAGAAACACAAAAACATGAAATGAATATAAATATCTCGGATCTATAATATCTAAGAAGGCACTACCAAAAGAGACATCGAAAACAGAACATAGCAGGGAAAAAAAGTGGTAAACATTCTAAACTCTCTACTTTGGTCTAAAGATATTAGACAAGAAACGAAATTGACAATCTATCGAACCTTGGTAGAGCCTATTATGACTTATGGGGCAGAGGTTTGGCAGATAACGCAGAAGGATAGAAAAAGAATAGAAGTAGTAGAAATGGATTTTTCTGTAGATAGAATGTGTGGTAGGACACTAGTGTGGTATGGTTACGTGAAACGAATGAATGAAGATAGATGGCCAAAGAAAGCTTTAAATTACATACCACAACAAAGAAGAAGAAGGGGAAGGCCTTCAGTTGCCTGGGAAGAAAATGTACGGCACATAATGAGAGATAGAGTCATCAGAGAAGACGAATGGATGGACAGAAAACGATGGCGGTCGAAATGCGAGAAAACGGCAGAGGTTGTAGGAACCTCGCTTATATATATATATATATATATATTATATATATTATATATATATATATTATATTATATAATTATATATATTATATATATATATATTCTTCTTTGTTTCCCTTTTCGTTCTCAGCTTAGGTTTCGTCGTATTTCCATGAGAGCTTTTGTATCTTTGCTAATCTTTTTACTTTTGGTGTCATTTTTCTTGCAAAATTTGAGTTGTGCGTTTCCAACCGAGTCTGTTATTAATTTATTGTGATCGTCGATACTAAGTAACGAAGAACGGGTACAAATAATAAAATGGTACTTTGGGGGCAATTCAGTACAATAAACTATTAATTTATTTACAATGGCTTTTGAAAACAGACCAATACCTATAGAAAAATCTGAATTGGCCATTATTCATCAATTTGCAAAGTTTGGCTGTACTAATGGCAAATGTAAAAAATTGAATCTATTCTTCTACTAAAAGTACGAATAAAATAGTGCATATTATGTCTATACTTGCTGTAAATAAATTAAACCGGGTTAATTTTTCTATGCACACCAGAGAAAATTTCACTGAACAGCACTGGTTCCGTTTAAAACATGGCTGATTCCGTCTGCGCGTACTTATTTTTTTCAAGCAGAGTGGGCATTCTGATTGTTTATTATTCTGTGCTCTTGCTATCCCCGGTATTACATTATCTTTGAGCGATTCACTACTCTTATTTATCTCTCAGAATTTCAGAAGTAAATAATAAACTAACTCTATTTATTTTAAAAATACAGAAAACAATATGAAGCTTCGCGTTAGTCTACTGTACTTCCTACTATATCATCTTTTGTAGGTTTTCGCAATTTCCATTTAGGTGTTGCTCATCTACCGATCTTCGCTGTATTACCAAAAAAAAAAAAAGAATCATCCAACACATCCAAACACGCCCTTCAAACAAGTCTTGTCCTCATGTTATCTGAGCTTACTACAGGGAGTAGGAAAGTTAAATAAAACACCAGCATGTCATAAAATACGGCAAAAGATTTAAGTATTTTTTATTATCTATCATATATATATTTTTTGTTTCAATAACAGTATTAACAATGTAATATAGTATATTCAATATATTTTTAAATTTCTATTCAGAAGCCTATAGGTAAATATTTGTGTAAAAACAATTTATACATAATTTGACTTTGAAATATAATAAATTACATATTTCTGCACTACTTGCTCACCGTCCTATCTTACAGCTCAAAACATCAATAACAAAAAAAACATTCCAACAAAACAACAAATAAGTTAAAGGACACTAACAAAACTTACATCATGAAACAGGAAGAGTATTTGTATTGACACAAGGCAAAGAAAAATTTACTTAAAAACATTTGTTTTGACTACATAGGTGATATTTTTTATTAAAAACACAAAAGTGATGGCATTCAATTAGGTATATATATTTTTCTATGAAATATTACAACTATTTGTTATAATATGTTGTAATAAGCTAAATGTTACTTCGTAACAAGAGTTTAAGAGATAATATGGCCTCTCAAGATGGCACTTCCTGTCTAACATATTGTTGTCCCCACTACCTTTACATTCCCTCTTTTATCTTTTTGCTCGATGACACACACTTCAACAAACCAGCAAAACGAAAATGAACGTGGATATCTCCAGATAAAAAGACGAAAAACGAGGTCGATTACTTCTTGTGTGGGAACAAAGACATTTTTGAAGATATAACTGTCTCAATCGATTCACAACTGGCAGCGATCATCGCCTTTTAAGAGCAAGGATACTTGTTAAACAGACGAAAACCAGTAGAAATAGGCCACATGATTATTATTATCAGATAGATCAAACTAAAATGCGACAGAAGAGAGATGAGTACAGAGAAGTCTCAATTTGTAGAACATTCTCAACAAGAATATTCCGACATGAACAGAATTAATAAAGAAGTTGACTGATTGTTGCAAAGAAGACAGAATAAGTGATGGAACAAAACAGTTGATGGAAAAGAGACGCACATTTCATTGAAGAAAGATTTAAGGATCTACACTGAAAACAAGGTAGAAAAAATAATAAGGAAAAAAATTTGTCTCTAAGGACAAAAACAAAGAAGAACAGAAGAGAAGGAAAGGGTAGACGCAGCTCAGAGTGATATCGAAGACAACGAAAAGCAGATTGGGGAGAACAAGTAAAGGATTAAAAAAAGTGGAAAATTCTAGTCAAGGATTTCCAAAGTAAGGTAAACAATCTTACATAATACGAGATCTTGGTGCGAAAGAAATTCAAGTGAAACTCGACACTAGGTATAAATTCGTACCACTCCTTCAACTTGTTTGTAGAACTGGTTAAATAACTAATGTGGAGTTTTATGAACAATATTTAATATTTGATGAATGCAGATGTTACCTTGTGTCAATACAATTTTAAGTTTGTACAACAGCCCCGTACTACACTAAAATTATTATGAAAAACCCTCAATTTTTAAATTACTTGCATAGACTTACCAGTAATTCGTTAAGATTCACTATGAAAATCAGGGTATTATAGCACAAACTTTCTCGTGTGATTGTGTAGACAATACAATTTTTTTACGGTATCTACACAGTTTACTTTTACCGAGAGATTGTATAATTGTTACTTTCATTGTGGTAGTTCACACACTGTGCAAAAATGTTATTGTTAATTTGCTAATACATCGTTTTACCAACAGTAAAAATCTTTGTAAATACAATATTTTGTTAATAAGAAAAAAATAAACATTATGTCATCATATCCGCCATATTGTAAATATTAACTTTTCCCATTTTCAAAATTATTTGATGCACGAATAATAAAAACTAATAAAAATAAGTGTAAAATAAAGTAAGGCATTATTTTCTAGAAAACTAAAAAAATCTCAAAATATTAACCAAATCTTGTATTTTTTGCTATATTTTTCTTGAACGTACAATTAATGATGAAATTATTGGAGCCACTTGGTAAAATTGAATATTTTATTTAAATATAGAGTACAATTGTACAAAATTATATTAACTAGTTTAATTCATAGTGTCATGTAAATTTTCACAGGCTTCTTGCTTGTCTCCTCCTAAAAACAGAAATATTCCTGTCTGGGCGGCTCACCACTATCGTCACAAACTGGTAATATTATGATTAAAGCCTTTCTATATAGCCTAGATGGTTTTTATATCGGTCTTGCCATGTGGTTAACAGATATTAGTAATGCATAATTTCAAAGAAAATTGTGCAGGAACATAGCCTAAACATTTCACTAATTACAGTTCATCGGCGAATAAAGCAATCTTTTTCAACGTGTAGCTCTGAAAAAGAAGCCATTTAGCCATCGCGGATTAGAATTTGATTACAAAAACACTACAACTATTCCAGGTTTTCTTTTTGAATAACTCAATATGAATAAAACTAGATTTGTGTGATGACTAATAGAAAACAGGTCAAAATTATGTCAAAAATCTCAGAAACATTCCATGACATTCTTCAAATAAAAATGGCTGCACAAATATTAAATCAGAGCTCTGAAACCTTTAAGATAGTTCTGACGACTTTAAGAACTCCTAAAAAAGAGCCCCCATTCCACGACAATCACCACACAAACCATACTGTCCTCAAGCATTTCAGAGTCCCCCTAAAAATATTTCAGATTAATCTAAGGTTCCCAGAAAACATTTCATGCCAGTCATAAAATCTTCTATGATCATGATCATGAAGTGCAAAATGTCCACAAATAGAAAGAACGCAGCATATCAAAAAACCATTGACGCAGGTTGTACACATAAAAAAGAGAAGAGTATAGACGTCTTAGAAGAGAGGAAAAACGTATCCATCAACGTAAGAAGAGGGAATACGAACAGAACACAACAACAATCAGTCAGGAGTACGGGCTTGATTTTAACATCCAAGAAAACCAAGTACATGGTCATCAGTAAGAAGCATATTCCACCTAGTCAATTACTGGTAGATCAGCAACAAATACTCCAAGTACACTGTTACTACTATTTAGGAACCACCATAAACGACCAATGGGACCACTCAGTTGAGATAAAACAAAGAATTGAAAAAGTCAGGTCAGCGTTTGTCAGAATGAGCAAGATATTTAAGAGCCACGACCTACCCTTAAAAACAAAAATCCATTTATTGAGATGCTTTTGTCGAAGAATATCAGGGCAGTCAATGAGTCAATACTACGTCCAAAACCGCTACACAACTCGCTATTGCTGATGCCCCTCCTGGATATATGCCGTTAATTTTGAAAGACAAAATTTTTAAAATTTTACGCTGCACGTGCTCTATAATTTGGATGTGTACATCATAAAAAGGTGACCAAATGACAGAAGCATATTCCAGTTTACAGCCTACAAAAGTGTAATAAAATAATTTAATTGCCTTAGTATTAGTCCCGTAGTATTAGTAACATCCCGGAAGAATGGCTTAAATCGATATTTTTACCTCTACCAAAAAACAACAATCCCAAATCATGTAATGACTATAGATTGATAAGCCTAATGTGCCACCCTTTAAAGATTCTTTTGAAAATTGTTCAAAACCGAATTTATAAGAAATGTGAGGAACAGATAGATGAAACTCAGTTTGGCTTCAGAGGAGGCATGGGTACAAGAGAGGCATTATTTGCGTTGACGGTACTCTTGCAGAAATGTCGGGAATATAACAAGAGTGCATATGTATGCTTCATAGACTTTAGGAAGGCCTTTGACCGAGTGCAGCATATGAATTAAAAAACATCAATTTAGACAAAAAAGACATTGAGTTTATTAAGGCTATATACTGGAACCAGAAAGCAGTAGTAAAGGTGAACGATATAGAAACAAATAATATACCGATTGCGAGAGGGGTTAGGCAAGGATGCGTCTTGTCTCCGACGCTTTTCAACGTGTACTCACAGGTCATATTCAGAAAAGCCTTATGGGAAAGAAAAGAGGGAATAAGAATTGGTGGAGAAATCATAAACACCATGAGATTTGCAGATGACACGGTAATTATGGCTGAGAGTATAGAAGATCTACAAACTTTACTAGATACAATAAATAGTGAATGCATTCAAATGGGACTTGACATCAACACAGATAAGACCAAATTTATGATAGTATCAAGGAGTCCAATAAATAATGAACAACTAACTCTTGGTGGACAGCAAATAGAGAGAGTGACAAAATATAAATATCTGGGAGCTTACATCAACACAGAATTAGATCCAGACCAAGAGATCCGGGTACGAATAGAAATGGCAAGGGCAGCGTTCTTAAAATTCAAACAATTGTTCTGTGACAAAAATCTGAATATTGCGCTGAGACTGAGGTTTGTTGAATGTTACGTCTGGTCACAATTATTGTACGGGGTAGAAACATGGACACTAAAAGCGCAAATAGTTAAAAAGATTGAAGCCTTTGAACTTTGGATATACCGGAGAATGTTGAGAATCCCATGGACTGCCAGGGTCACCAATGAGGAAGTGCTGAGAAGAATGGGTCGAGTCAAAAAATTGTTGAGAACGATAAAAGTACGCAAGACTGCATACCTTGGACACATACTAAGAAATAATAAATATAGTCTTCTGCAGGTCATCATGCAGGGTAGAGTCGATGGCAAAAAGGGAATAGGTAGAAAGAGGAAGTCATGGCTGCGAAATATTCGAGACTGGACAAACATGACTGTAGACGAATTATTCCACGTTGCAAAAGACAGAGAAGCTTTTAAAATGTGGTCGCCAACCTCCGTTAATGGGGACGGCATAGGAAGAAGAAGAAGTATTAGTGAGATTTCGACTATTTCTAATTATGAATCCATAAGATTTAAGTGCTTCTTTAACCTTTAAATTAACATGTTCAACAAAGGTGAGTTTATAATCAAATGTAACTCCAAGGTCTTTAATTTTATTCAAACGTTCAAGTTCATTGCCATCGATAATATAAGGATGGTATATATTAGACTGTTTCCTAGAATAACTAACTACTTTGCACTTATTGGCATTAATATTCAAATGATTTGCATTACACCATTCATGTACACGATTCAGTTCACTCTGCAGAAAATGACAATCATTAAGGTCGCTTATCAACGAATAAATCTTTAAATCATCGGCATAACATAAACATGGTGCAGAAATTGATTCACACAGATCGTTAATAAATAACAAGAACAATAATGGACCTAGATTAGAACCTTGTGGAACCCCTGAAGAAGGTGGTACTTTTCCGATTTGTAACCATTATAAGCAACAAACTGCGTTCTATTTGACAAGTAAGACCTCATAAAAGTCACGGCATCCTCAGAAAGACCAAAGAGACACAATTTAGAAAGTAATACGTCGTGATGAATTCTGTCGAATGCCTTCGTAAAGTCAGTACATATGACGTCAATGTCCATGTAATGATAGACTTTGGGATCCCACCTAAGTTAGTTAAGTTGACCCAACTAACAATGCTCATGGCTTAAAATTGAAGGAGAAAACTCTACGTTCTTTGACATTAATAACAGTTTAAGACAGGGGGACGCACTGGCGTGTCTCCTCTTTAATATTGCCTTGTAAAAAGCAATCAGAAAATTAAATATTCGAATGAATGGAACTATTTTTAATAGATCGACGCAAATTCTCGCAATCGCTGACGATATAGTTACATATAGTGGGCAGAAGGAAGAGAGATCGTGCAGTGTTTTACAAGGCTTGCGGATGCGGCAAGTGAATTAGGACTTGTGGTAAACGAGGAAAAAACCAAATATATGTTGGTTTCTAAAAACCCCCGAAATATCCAACAGAGAATTCAAATTAACAATCATACCTTTTAGCAAGTCAAAAAATTTACATATCTTGGATCGCTAGTAAACGCAACAAACACGACAATCGAAGAAATAAAAAGGTGCATAGCAATAGCAAACAGAACTGTTCCCGGTCTCCAGAAACATTTAAACATTTTCTTTTATGTTATCGTTTGACAACGATGTTTTGCAGCTATATATCTCCATCGTTCATTTGCAGAACATCGTGAGTTTGCCTCATTTCATAGTTCGACGAAACGTAAAGTAATCTGAAAAGGACAAAACTTTATACAATGACAACAAAAATTAAGAACCTAGTCGTGTCCCTAACTAATTAGGCCTACTGTATGAAATTCTTATCCTTAAGGCATTGAAAATTTCTTCGGTGGTCTCATGCTGCCTGTTGTCTGTTGGGTCATCTTCGTCGTCTGATACGCTCAGGTTGTCTGGATGAAAAACCATATCAATGATGTCCTGGTCGATGAATTCACTTTCTGAGTCATTGGCTGCTAACCACTCACGTATCTTTTCTTAGTTCATTTCGTCACATCCCGGCAAATTTTTTATTAAAGGTTTAATTTCTTCTGTCCGTTTCTTTGCCATTTTCTTCTTCAGGATCGTCAATCAAAATCCTATCAAAAAGTTAGTTCCAACATTTTTCCAAAGTTGAAGATTTGATCTTGGCTCAGAACTCAGCACACCGATAAACAACATGTTTATTGTTGAACATTTGAGGATTTCAGGAACACTTTTGGATTCATTTGTCTCCTGTAATAACATATGTCTTAAGAATGCTCCTCTATAATGTCTCTCGAATGTCTCTATTACTCCCTGGTCTAACAGCTGAATTAAGCTCGTGGCATTCGGTGGCAAAAATTATCTGACAATTATCACTATTGTATAGATTTTGAGTCAAAACAAGGAACAATGCTTTGATGGGAAGTTTTTTTTTATTTTAAAAATGATTTTACGCTTGGGATGAATTCATTTTCAAACCATTCTGAAAATAAAGTGGTCGACATCAATGAGCTTTTTTGGCTTCTATAAAAAAACTGGAAGTGCTTTTTCTCAAATATCTTTTAGAACTCTTGGTTTTTTTGATTTCCCAACACACATAGGCATCAATCGGTGAGTGAAATTAATGGAATTTACATTTTGCGATAAAAATTTACTTTTTATTGACGAAATTATTGAAACTGTCAGCCGTTTCGGTTAAACGATGTTTCAGTTAAAAAGGTTTCGGTTAAGGGAGGTTTTACTGTATATGTATACCAATGCAGGTAATAATAACTAAAATTATTTCCATGCCTGTATAACCATTTATCATTTTACGAAATGTAAAAATAAATAAATATGGATACTTACCAATAATTGGAAGGGGGGGAGAGGGGGCGATTGTAATGTATTTATAACTAGTAAAACCTGTCTAAGGGCGATCATGAGTGAAAGGTTGGGAACCACTGATGTAGAAACACAAGGCATGGTATAAAAAGGCGTTGTTTTTATACTAGGTTAACGTGCTCGACTGACTTTGTAATTCGCTAGTCCTTAATAGATTCGGCAACCTATAAAAAAAATTGCCAATGAAGATTTAACCAATCATCTGTAACTGCTACGACCATTTCTCACTGAAAACTAGGTAAAGATGCTCAACTAGACCTTGATCTTTTTTTTTACAAATTTGTGACAAAAAAAAACCGTCATCGGTATAGAAAATATTGTAAATTACTTATTTGAGGTTATGATCAGTTTTACCGAACGGCTCTAATAATTAACTCATCGCAGAACAAACAAGTAACCACTGATTACTTCCCTAGTGTACCCAACAATCATTTATAGTGATTGCAATCTAAATTTTAAAAATATTCGGTTATATATATTTAAGTACCCGAAAATGTATCACGTACACCACACTCGTGTGCAAAAACATTAATATTGTACGCCGTTAGCCCCACAAATACCTATAAATGAAATACAAATATTTCATACCGAAATATTCGTATGATCGTAGATCGAAAATTTAGAAGAGAAGAAAAAATTAATATCACAGACCGACATGATTTTTGGTGTTTTGAGTTTAACATCTGTCCTTAGTTAATACCGGTACGCTAATTCTGAATATGAATTCTATTCATGATATAAGGAAACAAGGTATGCTCACTAGGTGGACTCGTTTTTGCACATCGCTGCGCCGACCAAAATTCACCATTTTTCTAATACGTCACATGCGTGACGTCTGCTTTGTTTACGTCCAGGTAAATGTTTTGCATTTTTAACCTTACTTTGCAATGTATTGGAATTTAAAAGTAAATTTGTTTTTTTGTTTCGATTTTTTAAAAATTATTTTAGCAAGAGTCTGTTCAGATCATTTTAAATCTGAATTAATTGGATTATTGTATAATATTAATTCGATATTTTTTATCAATTTTGTACATATTTGAATTGCCGCCTTCAAAATGGCGGATTTTGGTCGTAAACGCGATTGGCTGTTCAAAATAGATGCGTGTGAGCATACCTTGTTTCCTTATATCATGATTCTATTTAAGCCCATCACGTCAAAATTGTTCACAAAATTATTTCTTTAACTTATATTTCATTTGCATCTGTATCGGCAGTTCTGTATTGCACAGAGTTAGTTAGTGTCAGTTGTTTGTAGCATCGAGTTGTATTTTGTTTTATGAGTATTTATTGCGCCATAATGTCATCAAAAAAGTCTAAGAACAGCCCTGATATATTTTGTTACGTGTGTGGTGATTTAACAATAACATAACAGACTTTATACAGAAAGCTTATCACCCTTACTTCGGTGTAAAACTTGGTAATCAGAAAAACATTGGGCTTCACACAAAGTGTGCTTTCAGTGTGTCCAACTGCTAAGAAAATGGACAAAAGGTACACGTAACTCTTGCTCCTGCGATATCAAGGGTTTCAATTAAAAAAATACAAAATTCAATATCCTGATTTACCTTCTGCCAAACGACCTGTACCTCATGGATCAGGAATTCTTATTCCTCCACCTTTTCTTCACACCATCCAACAGCAATCATCGGATGAAAGTTCAGATGAAAAAACCGATGAAGACGAATTCAATCCTGAGATAGGCCAACCTCAAAAGTTTATCCAAGCTAAACTAAAAGACTTAGTGAGAGACTTGGGCCTATAGAAGGATGCTGTACAAATCTTAGAATCTCGACTGAAACATAAAAATTTATTGGCTCCAGGTACCACATTTTCGTGGTATAGGCATCGTGAAAGAGTTCGCGGAATATTTTTATCAAGAGAGCTCATATATATTGACATAATATTCCTGAATAGCTGATAAATTACGATTCCACATCATGGCGATTATTTATTGATTCTTCTAAGAGGGGTCTGAAGGGTGTCTTGTTGCACAATGGTACTACTTAGGCCTAAGTGCCTGTTGCTCACTCCGTGCATCTCAAAGAAACATATGCTAATCTTCAGTTGTTATTAAATAAAATAAAGTATAGCGAATATTGTTGGTAACTCTCTGGAGATCTCAAAATAATATCCATGCTTTTGGGTCAGCAGTCTGGATTCAAAAATAACCACGTTTTTGTTCGAGTAGGACAGTCAAGCACAAAATTTTAGTTGACCCAAAATTAGTACCTCTTCTTCACATAAAGTTAGGATTGATGAAGCAGAGTGTCAAAGCTTTAGATAAACAACGTGACTGCTTTAAATATTTGTGCGACAAATTGCCTGCACTTTCTGTAGCTAAACTTAAAGAAGGAATTTTTGTAGGCCCTCAAATTTGAACCTTAAAATCGGACAGATTGTTCCAGAATACAATGACCCAGGATGAATTTGAAGCATGGAGTTATTTCATAGAAGTGATAAACAGTTTCCTTGTAAACAACAAGACTCCAAACTATAAAGAAATTGTAGCCAACATTGTCGAACACTATAAAAAACTGGGATGCAATATGAGTGTCAAACTTAATTTTCTGGATTCCCACGTTGACTATTTTCCCGAAAATCTTGGAGCTATCAGTGAGGAGCAGAGAGAGAGGTTCCATTAAGATATAAAGGAGATGCAGAGACGTTAGCAAGGAAGATGTGATATAAGAACGATGGCTGATTACTGCTGGACCTTGAAGAGAGACTCAATCACAAAAATTCATAAAAAGAAGACCGCAAAACGCAGTTTTCATGGAAAAAGAGAGCGGTCTATTCTTATTAGGCCAAATATTGTCTAGCGTAGGTTATACTTAATTTTTTTAAGAACAACTCAATTTTTGCAGTGTGATTTTGTATTAAATAAAGTTTCAATAAACATGTTCTCAATATTTTTAACAGTTTATATAAAAAATTTCAAACATACGTTTCTTGAAAACCTGACGCGCTAGAAAAAACTAAGTACAGATTCGTGATCAGCACATACCATTTACTATAGGACACCTATTGAATTTAAAACACTTTTCCATAAAAAAATGTAGGCCTGTGATATTTGATCAGAAATTTTTTTAATTTTGTTTGTCCGGCGTCATGACAGAGAACATAAGAGGAACATGAGAAAGTATACAAGGTATCCCATTAAAAAAATGTATGTTTGCTTTAGCACGTAGTTATTAATCGCCCTGTAGAATTTGGCATATAATGTAAGCCCGGTGAATGTCATGGCCTAAATTTTTTTTAAATAACTTTTTTGGATATTCTGTACAATGAAATTATCGACAAATTCCGTATTAAAAACGCATCCTCTATATGGAAAAAATACATGTGTAGTACCCTCCAGTTCTCGATTCTCGATTACTACAATATTTGGAGAGCATTGGAGGCTCCGATCGACATGACAATGTAGACTTGTTTTTATTCAGGATAAGCTTCTAAATGTTAGGTTTTTGCGCATTTTACAAACCAGTAGGTGTACGACGATACAGAAACACCACATACACAATGACAAGGCTAAACTGTTTGGCATAAACGAAAAAAGTGGTGTGATATCACGTAGTAGGCACTTTAAATCGTTTTACTCTTTTGATCTAAGTCATATTAAAGAAAAAGAGAATTAACTCTTTAATATAAAGAGTTAAAAACCTAAAATTTATTCGCTACTGAAAAAGTTATTTGTATTACGACTGCCAAGTTGTATTATTTGTACTAGCTGCCTATAAATGGTTGTAATTTCGAGTTTATTCGTCGTTTCTACCCAAACAGGTGTCGCCATTTGTTAATATGTGTTTAATAAAGATAAAACAGATATACAACTTGATAGAGTAGGTTTCTCAGGGTTTTCGGAAGACATTAATTGTAGATCAGGTCTAAGACATCGTATTACCAGTAAGAGATATGCTTAACATAAGCTAGTGATGGTATAACCACCACAAGGTTGTTGCTTTGGATTAAAACTACTAAAGTATTCAATTATGGAACCTAAATGAATTTAGATACTCTAAACTCGAATGTACGTAACTAATTATTTCCTTGGCAAAAAAACATGATTTTCTACATCTGCGACAGGTTATCTGACAATAAAATATTAATTCTTACAAAAAATGTAAAAGAAAAACAATTGAGGGGAAATAATTGAGAAAAAGAACAATTTCTCATGGAAAATTGTTCAGAAATGGTTCTATTATACCAAAAGATTTAATTTTTCAAGAAGTCCAACAGAATAGAAGATATTCATGACAAAAAGATCTTCCCGAATGCTTCTATACTAGTAAAAACCATTTATTTTTAACAGGTTTTTATAAAACATCGATTTATCAGGAACTATGAAGCTATGGAAAACTATATACCTATATTTGGGGCAAATATCTGCATGAATCATTGAAAAAACTACACAAACTGTCTATCTAGATTAGCAATACCAAAAATATCTGATTTTGTAGGAAGAATAATGCAAACAAGATATTCTTCGTGAAAAAACTGGCGAGAATAGTTCTATGCTAGCAAAAACCATTTATTTAAATCAGTAGTTAAAAAAAAAGTTTTTTTCAAATATACGAAGAAAAAGAAGATATTCGTGGTAAAAATATCTGCATTAACGGTTCCAAAGCCACATGAAGCGTACATTAAAATTAGCAGTAGTAAACATCTGATTTTTTAGGAGGTACAATGGACATGAAGATATTCTTGATGGAAAAATTAACGAGAATGGTTCTGTGTTAGCAAAAACCTTTTATTTCGACCAGCAGTTCCAAAACATCTGATTTTTTAGGAGGTACAATAGACAAGAAGATATTCTTGGTAAAAAAATTCACGAGAATGGTTCTGTTAACAAAAACCATTTATTTGGACCAGCAGTTTTTTAGGAGGTATAATGGACATGAAGATATTCTTGATGAAAAAATTCAGGAAAATGGTTTTATGTTAAAAAAAACCTTTATTTCGGTCAGAAGTTCAACACATTTTTCAGAAAATTCAGGAGTGTCTACCTTTACAAACACTGAAATGTCCGACAAATTACAAGTAATAATCGTAGTTTGGGTAGAAACACTGTGAACTCGAACCTTTACAATGGCTTAACAACTACGAGAAAAAACCGCATATATTCTGCACAGGCAAGAGGAAGAATCGCATGTTCTAAAAAAATAAAGTGTGGAAAATCCGCAAAAATATTCAATCCCATGATTTATAGTGCAGCTTTGTTTGTCTTCTACCTATGTACAGTTGACTGGGTGTCAAAATAACTATTGATTTTAATGGTATTAATAAGAAATATTAAAAAGACAAGAGTTCTTATTTGAATAAATTAAAAAATTAAGGTTTTCAAATAAATTAATGAATTTACTTCACAGATCCTTTGTATTTCTGTTAAAATCTTGTTTTTTCTCATTAAAATGATTGTTTAATCATTTATTCCAAACGTCACGTTCCTATGACATTACGCTGTCATTGTTTGAGGTTAGACCCTCCCAAAAATAAAAGGATAACTGTACCTATAGTCAACAGTAATGTAAACTTCATAGAAATTATCAAAAGAATAAACTAAAAATATTGTCAAAAGTGTTTTAACCGAAAATATTATACAGAGTGGAGAATCGTCAAACGGGCCATAGGAAACTCAATGGGAAATTCTAAATTGTTGAATTCCTGCTTCCCTAATTATTTTACATCAAAAGTCATGGGAAACTATTTGTAGAGGACCCAAATATGTATCGAAAACAATTGTCAAAATTGTTCTACGACTTTATTTAAAATCAACTATATTATATTTATCTATGATTTTAAATGGCCAAAATTTTGTGATTTATTATTTTAAAAGAAAAATTAAGTTGATTAAAAAATGTACTCAGTTAAGGAGAAAAGAGCAATAATAAAAATGTTTTATTCATGTTTTATTATAACATTTGTTATAGTTTTATGTTTAGAAATTAACGTATATTATTATTAGGAATAAAGATCACAGTAACAGTATATTGGAATTCATTGAATTGTTGTATAACTTAACTTAACATGGAAATAAATTTTAGTGTATTAGAATATCTTACTTTAAATAAAGATCCAGTAGTGATAGGAAAAGGTTCGCGCTATTGCCTGAATACAACATTATGCGATTTTTCGTCAACTGAGTACATTTCATTTAATTGATCGATTTGTAAACAATATAATTTATTGTTCACGAAGTAATATTGTTCAGTAGTAGTACTATTTTGTAAAATTCATTGTTTATAATTTAATCATAAAATAAAAAAAAATTGACAATTCAAATTGTCAAACATCTGACATCAATATGAAAAAACACACACGTTATAATATATTCTTGTATTACGTGTGGCCTAACTTTTAGGGGTGGTCTGAAAAATCTATTATACTTTTGCAAAATTTTGAAGTACATTTGATTCGTAGAACGGTTTTAACATTTGTTTTTAATTTAGAATTTAGTCCTCTACAAATCATTTTTTATGACTTTTGATCTAAAATAATTAGGGAAGCAGCAATTAAACAATTTAAAATTTCCCATTGAGTTTCCTATGGCCCGTTTGACGATTCACCACCCGGTATTATCATTAATGTATTTTAGTGACTATGAATAAAAGTAGAGCTGGTACATACCAAGAGATGAGCTTTATCGATAAAAGTGTTTTTCATTTGAAAAACTGAAAAACTTTCATTTGAAATAATTATTATTGAGGTATTGCAAAAAATAAGTAGTACAGAAGAGTATAAAACGAATTAATTGAAAACCTGACTGCCAAGAAAGACTACAGAGTATCCTAAATTATATCAGACCGCTCTAAAGTTCTACATAATCCCGTCAAAGTTCTCCAGAACTTCGGAAACATTCTATGATAGTCTTAAAATGAATCTGACTGACTTGATGTACTCCCAAGTTCCCTAAAACATTTCAGATTACCCTGAAATAATTCTAGGTTCACTAAAATATTAAGCAACTGTCCCAAAATCCTCCAGGACTGCCCAAAATTTTTCCAAAATGCTTCAAATATTCTATGAAAATCTTTAACACAAACTAGGCTCTCCTGAAACAATCCAAAATATTTCATGACGGTCGTGAAAACTTCTAGATAATCCTCCAGACTGTCCCGAAGCTCTCCAAAGTCTCTGTGACATTTCATGAGATTCCCAACTCAAACTGGGCACTGCCGAAGCATGCTAAAGTTCCCTACAAATATTACAGATGGCCCTGAAGTACTTGAAGAGCCCCTAAAAACATTCTATGGTAGTTCAGAAAACTAGACAGTTTTCTAGAGCCTTCTGAAGCATTCTATGACAATCTCAAAAGAGATTTGGTTGAACGAAGTACTCCAAAGTACCTTAAAACATTTCAGACTTCCTAAAATAATAAATATCGCTCCTGTATACTTCCAGAATTATCTAAAGATCTCCAACATCCCCCCAAACGTTCCATTTTATAGAATCAAGACAAATCTGACTTTCCTGAAAAGATACTAAATAATCCATGATGGTAGTTAACCTGTTTGTAATAATCTTTGTAAGGTTGTGAAAGAAGTGAAATTAGTGGATAATTTTTCAGGTCTGTGATGTCTCCCTTTTTGTGTATTATTATTGTTTTAGCAGTATTCCATTGTTCGGGTATGTTGCCTTCAAATAGACATGTATTAAATAGTATTTTTAGATATGTGATGACTTCTTCTCCGCCTTCCTTCATCATTTCTGCTAGGATTCCATCGTTTCCAGGAGCTTTATTCCTTTTTATTTCTTTTACTGCTCTTTGTATTTCTTCGTGGTATATTTCAGGCATCACTTTTGAGTTGACATTTTTTATCTGTCTTTTCCAAGTTCTGCTTTGAAGAGTTAAAAGGTTCGGTTCTGGAACGATCCAGATCGGCGTAGAACTTTTCAATTGATTTTGTTACATCAGATTTACTTTTTTCTAGTTGTCCTTGTTCATTTTTAATGGTTATTGCTCAACTTTATGTGCATATTTCTTAGAAATCCTAGTTTATTGCAAAAAAGATTTTAAAAAAATTCACAATAAGAATTTAAAATGAATTCTTGTGGAAACGATCCAAACATTTGGGTTTGTTTAATATCAAAACGAATCTAACCTAAAAAAATGACAGCGTGACGTCACATACTCGTGACTCAAAAATGTCAAAGTAGTGCGTTATTAAGGTTCGTTAAAAAACTAGTTTTTTAGTTGGGTATAACTGTAAAAACTGAACAATAAATAGAAAATATAATTTCGTAAATACTACATTATTTATAAATTATTTTCAATAAATATTAATAAAGCGATGCTTGTTTTAAAAAGATGGGATTTCTGATGAGGACATAAATCAAGAAAAAAAAGGTTAGGTTACGTTTTACAATACGTGGAATGAAGATGGGACATGTGGAATAATCAGGAACTGCAAGAAGGAACGAAACTTACGATAAGAGGCATTAATATTATGCATAAACATTTCGGATTGTTTTTAAAGTCTACAATCAAACTACTCGAGATATTTTACCAGAATGTACCCGAAAAATAATTCATTGCAATATACAATTACGTGCAAAAGAAATCCCACCTTTACATGTTTTAGAACGAAATAGAAAGAAATACGAAATTTCTTCAGAAAGCAATATTCAAGTTGGAGAAAAACGCCAAATCTGCTGAACACGTACAAATCCATAACTTCGTTCACATTTGGCTATTGCTTCACCGCATGTGGGTTTAGTGTAGAAGATTTGGCGATTTTTAACTCGCTTATTTCATAATTATAAATTTCCGCATGAAAATCATATTTATTATCAATAATTTGCCGAATTTTCGCTTACTAGTTCAAAAATGAGCTACTACAAACGATATTATCACAAGAAACGTCTAAGACCAATAATTATTTCAACCCAGCGAATTTTAAAATGATTCCATTCATCTAATATTCGTCTCTTCGAGAAAATGTATTAAACGTTAGGTACTAAATTATCACTACTTGGTTTTTCGTGTTACTCATAGCACGAACTTCAACCTTCGCTATTCGTCGTCCGTGTCGCCTTCGCTGGAATAGTCTTGGATGGGAATTGGCCTGGCGGAAAGGTGCTGATGTCATTTGCCTGAAACGAAAGAAGACTGTAAATAGTATTCTCAGAATGTTCTTGCAAAAACAATAACATGCAGATTTCTTAAACAAGCTTTTGATTACATTGCAAATTTCACTAGGTCAGCGCGTGTTCTAGCTACACCGATATTTTCAATGTCATAGCAATAGGCAATTATTAATATTATTAAAGGATTTTAAATTTTTAAACTGAATTGGGTTACTTGGATCTGACGCTTAATTAAATCCCGTTACAATTCCATGGGATCTGAAATCCCCTAAACCACTTCAAGGGCCTTTAAAACAGTCCATAACGGATGTGAAAATTTAAAAAAACTTTCTAAAAATCATTTTTTAACATTACAAACAAACCTATAAGCTCCACTGAAGCATTTTAGATACCTCTAAAGCAATTTCATGGCCCCTACAATATTAAATACCGGTCTTGAGAACTTCCAGTCTATCCTGAGACCTTTCAAATTACCTTTAACCTTTCAAGAAAGTTCCAACACAAACCTGACGGTCTTGAAGCAGTCCAGAGTCCCCTAAAGATATTTCAGATCGTCACAAAAGCTTTTATAACATCCTGAGTGACGGTCTCGAAAGAAAACTGTATTTTCTGAAGTATTTCAGAATGCATTCTGGATTGTTCTCACCCACAAACGCAAAATATACTTACGGCTCTTAAAAGATTATATCCCAGTTCTGAAAGCTTTGAGACTGGCCATAATCCGTCTAGAAATTCCAGAATTGCAAGGCAAAATAGACTTGGCTATTCCGAATCATTCCAGGAGGCATTTGAATTACCCAGAGCATTCTGGATTGCTCTGAGGCAATAAAAGAGTCCTATAAAGATTCAAAGACAGTCACAAAAGCTTCCTTACTGCCCTGAGAACCTTCAGAATCCTCAAAAGATTTCAAAATAGTCACCTGACAGTCCTGAAACATTACAGAGCACCTTAGGAGCCTCTTAACAGTTTTGATAATTCTTAAAGCTGCTAGACTAACTAAGAGTCTGCTAGAGCTTCCTCAAATATTTCATGATAATCTCAAAACAAAATTGACTGCTCAATAGTATACAAGAGTAGCCTAAACATACCAAGCTGTTATAAAGCAATCCCGACTAATTAACTAGAGAGCAATATTAGAGCTTAATTAGAGACCAGTATCTCTAACATAAACGACGATCCCGAAAGCTTCTAGATCGCCCTAAACACTTCAGAACGTCCCAAAGTTTCTATGAAATTCCCAACACTAATAAGGTTATCCTAAAACGTTCGTGAACCTTCAAAAACAAACAAATATAAAGTGCCAAAGCTCTTTAAAAGCCCCAAAAACAGTCAAAGATACTCCTTAAAGCTACTAGACTATGCTGAAGCCCGTTAGAAAGTTCGAAACACTTTAATACATTTAAAACATAATCTTGAATGCCAAGAAGGAGTTTAGAACCCCGTTAAAACATTACAGATTACCCTGAAGATATTTGAGAACTACTAACACCCGCAATTATATTCCCGAAATCTTCTAAATTGGTCTGAAGTATTCCATTGCAATAGAAAAATAATCTAAAAACTCAAATGACAATCCTAAAAGCTTCTAAAACATACTAAAGTCCTTCATAAGGTTTAGATAGACCTGACTAGACCAATGATAGATCCAAAAGCTCTTAGATTGACCAGCAGCCCAACAGAGTTTCCAGAAACATGATATGACAGTTTGAAAATAAATCTGGAAGTACTCCAGAACCTCCCAAATATTCCAGACCACTATGAAACAATTCTCAGGCCTCTAAAATATTAAATAAATATCCTGAATGAAGCTTCTAAAACCGCCTTCAAGCAATTCAGAAAGTCGATTCAGTAGAGTCCCCTGAAAATATTACTGATCACCATAAAGCGCTTTACGTGCCCCTAAAACTATCAATGATAGTCCTAAGAGAGTCTAAACGAACCAGAAGGCCTCCATATTTTTTTGAAATATTCCATGACAGTTTCAAAGAAAAAAAAACGTCAGTGTCTCGAAAACATTAAATGAGCAATGAACATTACTGGACGGCCCTGAAACCCTTCAAAACTTTCGAAACACTCGATGACACGCACAATACATACTTTGCCATCCTGAAACACACTATACTACGTTCCACGTTTAGAAAATAACATTGCGGAGATAGGGCCATGTATTTCTTATGGACGATAGCAACGCGGCGTTGCCACGACACACACAAGCACTTAGGGTTGTATAATTTGTATTTTTGTTTCCACAAACATGAATTAAATTAATGTTTTTTAACGTAATTGACCAAAAGTGCCCATTCGAAACAAGAGATGAAAAGTAGGGAAAATGATTTTAATTAGATAAATAGTATTTACAAAAGATAATTTTATTTTATCTTATTTTAATTATAGTAACGACAGTTTTATTTGTTTTTTCGGTGAGAATACGATATGCCATGAATCATAGAAATCAGTAGAAAATATTGACTGCTTGGAATGCGTATATCTAATTACTAATTGCAACTTAAAATAATACGATGTGCGTATGTCAGCTATTTTATGTCGTTCTCTGACTACATAATGATAATAAGGCTTTTATTTAGTAGTTATTCTGACTTTACAGTTAAATGTTAATTGAAAATGAAAATTCAAAAATTAAGCAAAGGGAATATCTTGGACATCCGTGCAAAAGAGAGTGTCTGAGAGTTTTGGCAACACTGATCTCCATAAGCGTAATGTTATTTTCTTAACTTGAAACAAAGAACTTTGAAGAGCTCCTAAAACAATGATAGTTCTGAGATCTTTTAGACTGACTGGAAGCCTGCCTTTGAATGTTTTCTGAAATATTCAATGACAATCTTAAAAGAAAAATGGAAGTATTCCAGGGCTTTCTAAATATTCTAGACTACTACAAAGCTATTTTAGAGTCTCTAAAATATTAAGTGAAATATTCTAGATTGTACTGAAGCCTTTCAGAACTTCCGAAAAATTTTATTGATATTACTAACACAAACTTAGCTGTTTTGAACCACTCAAAAACCCCGAAAAACATTACAGAACAAACTAAAGCTTTTTAAGAGCGCCTAAAATAATCACTTATACTGGTGAAAGCTTCTAGACTGACCAGAAGCCATCCAAAATGTTCTAAAACTTTCCAAAATAGTCCAAAAACAACTTTCTGAAGCTTCGTACTTCTCTAACCAGAGCTTAAACCAATACGACCTTAAAGTAGTACTATGGCAGTCTGAAAAAAAAATCTGGAAGTACTCCAGAGCCTCCCAAATATTCTAGGCCACTATGAAACAATTGTCAGGCCTCTAAAATAATAAATATATATCCTGAATGAAGCTTATGAATCGCCCTGAAGCAATTCAGGATCTCTAAAATATTCTATGAGATTCTTAATACAAGTCTGGCAGTAGAGTCCCCTAAAAACATCACTATGTAGCGTCATAAGTGCTCCTAAAAACTATCAATAATAGTCCTAAGAGAGTCTAAACGAACCAGAAGACCTCCATATTTTCTTGAAACAGTCCATAAAAGTTTCAGAAAAAACGGGAAATTCTCCAGAGCCATCTAATATTCCAGGCTACTATGAAGCAATGTCGCAGTTTTGAAAACAGTAAATGACGCAATGAACATTACTGGACGGCCCTAAAACTCTTCAGAACTTCTAAAACACTCGATGACACGCACAATGCATACTTAGCCGTCCTGAAACATTCCAGATTTTCTTTAAAAGTCACTAAAACAATTAATGATAGTTCTGAGAGCTTTTAGAATGACTGGAAGCATTTCAATGTTTTCTGAAATTTGCCATAACAATCTGAAAACAAAAATGGAAGTATTCCGGGTCTTCCTAAATATTCTAGACTACTACGAATCTATTCTAGAGTCTCTAAAATATTAAGTGACGGCTTGAAAGCTTCTAGATTACATTGAAGCCTTTCAGAGCTTCTAAAACATTTTATGATATTAATAACACAAACTTAGCTGTTTTGAACCACTCCAGGGTCCCTAAAAACATTACAGAACACACTAAAGCTTTTTATGAGCTCCTCAAACAATCAATTATACTCGCAAAAACTTCTAGACTGACCACAAGCCATCCAAAATGTCCTGAAATAGTCAGAAAACAAACACGAAAGTTTTCTGGAGCTCCGTACTTCTCTATCCAGAACTTCTGAAACATTCTTGGCATATTAACGGAAAACTTGCTGTCTTGAAGTAGTCCAGAGACACCTAAAACAGTACAGATTGCCCTTAAGCGTTTTAGGTGTCCCTAAAACATTCTTGACAGTCCTGAAAACTTTTAAGACTACCATCAAGCCCTACAATACGTCCTGAAATAATAGATGACAAACCAAAATCAAATATGGCTCCCCAGAAACGCTGTATAGCCTCGAAAACATTTCCGATTGCTCTGAAGCAATTCCAGGGCCCCTAAATTATTAAATCTCGTTCCTTAAAGTTCACAGGCTAGCTTAAAACTTTCCAAAATCTCTGAAACATTCTCTAACCAGTCCAATGCTACCATGAAGAAGTCTAGAATCCATTAAAACATTACAGATTGCCATTAAGGGGACAGTCTCATGCGAAACTTTCAAAAAATCAATTTTATTTTTTTTTATAAATCGCTTCCATTTATATTCAAAAACTCCCTCCTAAAATTTTAAAAAGAAATTCCCACTGGAATAAAAGTTAAAGTTATTTTATTAACGTCATCTACGCACGTATGAAAAACCGGTTTCTCTCCGCCCGGCGAGCGCGAGGCTCCAGCTTTTCTTGCTTTTGTATATATGTTGTATATACGTTGGGTATGTATTAGTGATTCATTTTTATATAGTATGTATATCAATATAACGTTTGGCAGTTACTATACACATTTGGAATTTTTAAATCCGGAACATAGGATTTTTTACAAATACTAAGATTCTCTGCGTTGCAATTAACCAGTGTAAATTTCTTTATAACTTCGCGATGTTTTATAACTAATTTATTTGTTCTACTGGATTACTTCTCCTCAGCGGTTTGTAGTAGCGTATATGGCACGCCGACAGTGTTGCTCCGCCTACCGATTTTTCCTGAAAGTCCGGTTTTGTGCAGATAATAAATAATGTTTTATTAACATCAATTTTGTTTGTGTTCATTAGGTATTATTTGAGTTATAAAATTTATACTTAAATACATTTATTAATCCAAATATTGTTTATAATTTCAAATTAAAAAAAGTGTAATATAATTATTTTATTTTTAAAATTCCTTTTTATTTTTAATTTTAGAAATCAACTTTTTTTTTCAAGCCGTTTTGGCAATAAAAACGTAACCATTTTTTTTAGATATAAAATATTTTCATATCTACATTTATAAATAAGTACGTTTTCGTTGAATTGACATGCGATCTAGGTGTGTTCCGTTTTTACACTTACACTGGAAGCATCGCGGCGTGAATTAAGAGTGAGACTCCAGTCAAACAAATGAAATTAATTATAAAACATCGCGACGTTGTATTGAAATTTACAGCTTTACAAAGCCATTTACAATAACTGTTGGATGAAGACGTTCCTCAATATTCACCAGGAATGGCCGATTAAACGTGAGTATAAAGTTATCAGCCTTTTATTCACGAAAATTATGTAAAAAAAAACTTCAGATGCTTTTTTCTCAAAAGTAACATTTTCAACTGGTCAGACACTTTTCTCCGAACCTTCTTAACCGATTTTAAAAAAACCAAAAATTTTTCGAATGCATATACAAAATACTAGATGATAAACCTTTAAAATATTTAAAAAAACCACCCCCCCTTTTTATTATATATGGGTAAATGCACCGAAAAATATAGTGATTTTTCGACTTTTTTGAAAAAAATTCGTATAAACTCTTCAAAATAATACAATTTGCACATTTTAATGGTTTATCATCTAGTTTTGAGTCTCACAAATTACAACCCATTTTGAAATTTTTTGAATATCTGTTATAGGTGACCCACAAAGTGTCTTACCACCAAAAACGCACTTTTTACTACACGCCATCTACAGGACACCAATGAAGTTAAAATCGCTATTAAAAATTTTTATTATGTACTTCAAGATTTACTTAATCATCTCCAAAAGGAATTACGTTAATAAATATTATAGTTTTTTTTTTTTCTGCTTTAATTTTAAAATACATCTTTTTTTTTTTAATCGCATGAGACTGTCCCCTTAAACGGTTCTAGGGCTTACAAAACATTCTATATCAGTCTTGAAAACTTTTAAGACTAAACGTCAAGACCCACAAAACTTCGCGAAAAATTCTACGGCAAATCTCAACACAAAACTAGTGGCCTAAAAATACTCAAAAGCTTCGAAAACTTTTCAGATTGCTCTGAAGGAATTTCAGGGCCCTAAATTATTAAATCTCGTTTCTTAAAGCTCACTGGCTGGCTTCAAACTTTCCAGAATCTCTGAAACATTCTCTAAGCGTCCCAACGCATACTTCGCTATCACGAAGCAGGCCAGAGTCTCCTAAAAATACTAGTGATTGTCTTTAAGCGCTCCAATAATTCTTAAAACATTCCATGGCAGTCGTAATGACTTCTATACTGACCCGAAGATTCGTAGAACGCATTCAAAGTGTTCCACAGTGTAAAAACTTTCCCAAAATGCACCAGGTTGACCTGCAGTACTCCACAGTTCCTTAGGATAATTCCGGAGGAATCATAAAGGGATTGATTTCGAAATTTACTAGTCACATAAATACGTTCAAAAGTTGATGTCGACGCACTCAATATTAATTTTAATGTTAGCACATTTTGAAGGTCTCACTGAGTATTAATAAAAAAAAATAAGTAAAACATGAATAAACACTTACGACAACCTTCTATAATGGTTTAACCATTCCTCCACCATTTGAGCAACTAATAAAGGTCTTTTATTTAATAACTGCTGGGCAACTAGTATACCGTTTTCTGTTTCGCATACGTCCAACCATTGGCGTAAGATTGCTTCTTCTCTCCCCAACTAAAAACCAAATAGAATATTAGTTAATGTAAATATAATGTGCAGTAAATATTAAGCACAAAAAAGAGTTTGTGTCCATTTATCTGAACCCTCAATTTCCCTCAAAACAAAATTTAGATTGTCTTTGATTTTTAAAGGGCTACGAGGGATGTCCAATAAGTACACAAAAGCCAAATATGTACAAAAAATAAAAAAATATATATAGGTTACCTCTGACTCGGTTTAAAAATGAATCGGTAACAGTTTCCTATCCCTATCCATCAGCGGCAAGAAGGTGCTCCTCATGTGATCAGGTCCGAGGTTGCTGTGTTGTAGTGGGGGTCTGGAATCTATTCTAGTGTAAGGTTCGATGGGAACCAGCGCCGAGAAGTGACCTCTGGTGTAGCCTAGAGCTATTGGAGTACGTATGCAGAAGCTTTGTTCCCACAGCAAAGGTAAGTATACACCTGGAAATGATTAGAAAAGAAAAATATTACGTAGGGAGTCTTATAATATATCTGGATGTTAATATTATTAGCCAAAAACACATTTAAGACAAATTACTACATAATATATAAACTTACCTTCGAACCGCGCATACCCAATGGCCTCCCCTCTAAAACTCTTCACGTATTTTACTCCGTATACGATTATAGGACGCCTGAGTACGTGCGCCAACGCAAACACGTGCAGTTGTTCCAAGCTCGTGCCCGGTTGATTGGCCAAAGACAACAAGCTCGTCCAGTCTTCCTCCCATTGTCCCTCCTCTAAAGAATACTGAAGAAATGAGGCGTGGCTCGATTCGTACTCCTTCCACCTCGGGTAGAACCTTTCAAAAACATTCGTGATAAGATATTTTTCATATAGTGTATATAACTTATACAATAAATTAATTCATACACAAAATTTTCGTGATGTAATATTTTATTGACTTACATGTGTCCCCCTTGGCCTAAACTCTCTGCCAACGCCCTCCTGAGCATATTGTCCCTATCGAAAACTCCCCACGTGGCTTGCATCACCGAATCCAGAAGGCAATCGCCGGCGGATCGATTCCATAAGGCATACAGTCTCGATCCTAACCGAACTGTTATATCTAACGACCAATTGATCACAGCCGGATCGGTTTCGAGTTGTTCTTGCGCATCTTTGTCTAATAATTCTGTAAATAGCTGCTCTTGAACTGTGGTTGGGAGTTCGTCAACTTCTGTAAAAAAATGTATATGTAAAAGATGTAATGCAGAGCTTCAATGAGCTTCCTAAAATATTCTATGACAGTTCCAAAAGAAACCTAGCTTTTCTGAGATATTCTAGAGTCCCCTAAAACATTTTAGATCGCTCTGAAGCAATACAATCTTTCCCCAAATACAAAATATTGGTCCTTAACGAAACCAGACTGAGCTAAACCACTCACAACACAAACCTGGGTATCCTAAAAAAGTTTAAAGCCCCTTAAAAACACAGCACACTGCCCTAAAGCGTTCTAAGCGCCCTTGAAAGATTTCATGGCAGTTTAAAAACAAACCTAGCTTTTCTGAGATATTCTAGAGGACCCTAAAACATTTCAGATCGCTCTAAAGGAATATCATGTTTCCTAAAATACGAAATATCGGTCCTTAAAGCTTCACGCTTCCATGACAATTTCTTCTAGAGGGCCTAAAGCTCTTCCTAATGTCTGAATGATTCTATGACACTCTCTACTCTACAAGCATTACAGATTGTCATGAAGCCCTTTAAGCACACTTATAACATTCCATGACAATTCTGAAAGCTCTGAAGTTTTTCTGAATCTGCTAAACATGCAAAAATACATCAAAAGACCCTCAAACATTATATGTGATACTGTTAAAACAAACCTGGCTGACCTGAAGCTCTGCAGAACCCCTAAAGCATTAATGATAGTGCCAGAACAGGACTGAATTTCATGAAGCAGTCCAGCGTACCCTAAAAATGTTACAGATGGTTGTACAGCGCTTGAAGATCCCCAAAAAGATTCCTTGATAGTCTCAATACAAATATAGCTAGCTTGAAGTAATCCAAAGATGCTTTAAACATTTCAGATTGCTCTGAATCAATTTCACAGGCCCTAAAATATTCAATAACGGTTCCTAAAGCTTCCATATTCCTCTGAAACTCTCCAGGACATACAAAACACATCATGACAACTTAACACAAACCTGGTTGTTCTGAAGCAGTGTACAGGTCCCCTAAAACATGATAGAAAGTCCTGAAGTGCGCCTAAAACATTTCATGGAAGCTTCAAAGCAAAACTGACTGCCTTAATTTAATGCAGAATCCCTAAAAACTTTCACCTTGTACTGAAGCAATTCCGGGGTCCCCAAAACATTAAATACCGGCTCTGAAAGCATTCTTCTGAAACTCTCCAGTACCTATGCAACATTTCATAACAGGCCCAACACAATCCTGGTTGTCTTGAAGCAGTGTAGAGTCCCCTAAAAATATCACAGATTGCCCTGAAGCAGCCCTAAAACATTTAATGGCATCTTCAAAACAAGCCTGGCTGCTCAGAATTACTCCAGAGCACCTAAAAAATTTCAACTTGCACTGGAGCAATTCCAAGGTTCCTAAAATATATGGTGCTGAAAGCTCAAAAAGCTCTAAAATATTAAATGATAGTCCGGGAAGCTTCCAAGTTGTCTTTCAGCCCTTCAGAATTTCCAAATCAATAGTCCTAACACAAAATTCATCGTCCGAAAACAATCAAGAGTTCCTGAAAATATTATAAATATCCCTGAAGCGTTTCAACAGGACCTAACACATTCTATAACAGTCCTGACAACTAAAGACTCACCTGCAGGTAATGTAAAAGTTGGAAACTCCGTGACGAAATTACAAGGAAAATTTCCTTTTCTCGATCGAATAGTGGAAGCAAAATGTCTACGAATGTCGGCTGCTATATCTGGTGCTACATAACTAGGTACTCGCTTAACGCCCGAACCGGATCCTTCAATTTGGGATAGTAATACGGCTAATAAATCTTCTCTTTGAAATCTGTGAAAAGAAATATAATATTTGTTTATAATTGCTGGATGGCAGTAATAAAAAAAATGTCTTAAAAGAGAAGGGAAATTTTTTTACCAAACGTTGAAGTGAAAAGAGTTTATTTGTCAATAAACTCATTGCTGTTGATACACTCTGGGCATTTTTCGATCTCAATGGTCTTTCTCTCTCGATAGATGAGTCCTGGTGTGTAAAAATGGATGAAGGTTATAGTTTAGGTTTTAAAATGTATTTCATGACTGTTTGGAGGTGATGTTATTTTCTAAAGCTTTGGAGAGATTAGGAAATGCCGAAAGATCTTAATCTCGATCTTCTCCACGTGGTAGAAAGAACACGCATTGAAATTACAAGATAAGTATTTATAAAAATGAAAATAATGTTTGTTAACCGAGAACTTCCTCTGGAGCTGAGGATAAGAGCCTTAAGATGGTACGTGTTCTCGACTTTGTTGTATGGAATAAAAAGCTGGACACTAAAAGTGGATAATATAAAGAATTTTGAAAATACCATGGACCCAACGAGTTACAAATGCAGAAGTGATAAGAAGGCTGCAAAAGGATTGCGAGATCATAAAGCATATGAAAAAAAAAAAGCTGAAATATTTAGGGCACATTACCAGAGATGCGAAATATGAGATATTAAGACTCATAATGCAAGGTAAAATCGGTAAAAGATCCATAGGAGACGAAGAATTTCCTGGCTAAGAAACCTAAGAGAGTGGTATAGTTGCAGCTCACTATAGGCAATCTCCGATAGGAGAAGGAGCTACAAGAAGAAGGTGATGTTGGGTAGGGCACTCTTGGAACCAATTTGAAACTGAATGTTCAGAGATTATATTTCGAGAAGTTCTTCGATTGCTTTGACCTATGCAATAATGAGGATAAGGAAAGTTCAAACGTTTCTATTCTGTCGTTTCGAATTGAGTCTTTAATAATCTGAAAAGGAAAGAAAGTTTTGATGTGAAGTAAAGATGGTTTCTATTGGTTAGAAATGTTTACCGATTTTGTCCGTGACAGTTTAGATGCATCTTTAATGTTTGTTTTTTTAAACGTTCGTATTGATGTCTTGAATGACAGGTTCTTTTAAGGAAATTAGTTATGTACTTATGTTTATAGGATCTCAGAGAGAACATATATGAAATATTAAAATTTTCAAAGCAAATCGGAATTTTTCTGCTATAGCTTTGCTACTTTTTAACTTATCTGGACAATATTCAACTTATCGGGAAAATATATAAGCGAAAACACTTACCTTATAGCTAAATGAACTAAAGTATGCCCGACATCGAAGGCAGAGCTTCTATTCAACATAGACACCTCTGCTGCTGTAAGTGTTCGGGCGGGATCGCCTCCGGAACTAAGGTAAGCTTCGACGGGATTGGGATCCCCGTCTATCACACCCATGCAAGCATTCAGCCAGCGCCAATCGGCGTTACGCCGAACGTGCCTTAGTTTACGATCGTTTTCTAAATTATTTGGACTTGTAGCGGAATCTGAAAGCGTTCAGTTAAATTTTCGTTAATATTTTAATCAATTAGAGGCACATGATAAACTTAACGAGTTTTGGTCTTGATATTTATTATGTTTATAGACATTACGAATAGTTTGTGGTCATATTACGATGAAAATACCATTCATTAATTAAAATTTAGATTTTTTCCTCATAGTATAAAGAAAAACGTCATTCACGGAAATTTCACGACACTGTCTTGATAAATGAGGCCACCAGAACCAGAGTGGCCCAAGTGTCATTTTTTCATATTTAGACTTTATCACAAAAAACGATGTGAAATAATATTTTCAAAGCCACAGTGGCCCAAGATTAGTTTTCTCCGAGAATAACAGATGGCGACACTAGCATTGTTTTGGCATTGTAATTTTATACTCCATTTTAAAAATCATAGTGACCCAGGTGACTTGGGTCACTCTGGCATTAGCACCCCTTAACTGTCATTGTGATTATTATTGAGAGGTTATTTGCGTGTTTCTCATCAATTCATCAATTTCGCAAGGGAAAATACGTGGAAAAAATGTGAAAAAAAACAAACGAACTAAAGGTGTAGAATACACTAACACTAAAGGCGTTTTCGTTCTCGCTAAAACGATAAAATACACAATGTCGATGTCCCTGTAAAAAAATGCCACGAGAAGATCGACCTGAAGGACAATGAGTTACTATTTTCCGAATTTTATGGATTATCAAATTTTAATTTGCAAAGCTCATACCTGTTCACTCGTAATGTCGTAATTAAAGCAAGATCATGTAAACAAAATGCAAACGATGCCACAACAAAGCCGAGAGAATTTTCCAGACTGTATCATTTACCAGACATGAACGGAAAACAAATTCGTGTTTGCAAGTCATTTTTCAAACATGTCCTTCAAGTATCAGATGGACGTCTCACAAGGGTTTTAAAAATAAATCAGTTGGTGGATACACCCCCTATTGACAGCGAGGTAAACATGTCCAAAAAACAAACCCCTGAGCTGAAAGAAAATGAAGTAAAGGAGTTCATTAATACTTCCAAAATACGATTCACACTACATCAGACACAAAAGTGAGACAAGGACAGTATTTTGCCACCTGATTTGAATTTGACAATAATGGATTACCAATATAAAAAGAAAGTCAGCGAACCTGTTTCTAAATACATCTTTGAAATAATATTCCTGAGAAGTTTCAACTTATCATTCCATGCTCTTACTCGTAATAACAATATTTTATGTAAAAATGCGATAATTTCGAAGTTAAAAAATAGAGACTTGTGGAAATAGTGAAACATTCCAATAAGGCCGAACTTATCACTGCCAAGGAGATTCATTTAAGAAAAAGCGGAAAAGTGCGATGAATAATATGAAAATTGATATACAGTATGCAAAAAAAAACAATGACACCACAGTAATTATATTTGATCTGATGAAGACTCTTCCAACTCCGGTAATTTCAATGACGTTTGGGACCGAATTGACTGCAAATAGGTTCATGTTTATTAAAATTTATTAGAGATAAATGTACGTACAAAAAACTAATACATAATGTACTCAGACTAATGTGGCGAATGAGAAACCGCAATATAAAAAGTGCGGTATTGTATATGTACATTGTATCAAATCCAGCTTATAGTGTGGAACAGATTGATCACAAATTTACAGTGAGTGGCCATTCCTACTCATCTTGTGACCGAGCTTTCGGTTTGATAGAAAAGCAGAAAGAGGTATTTCTCAAAGACATATACATTCCGGAGCATTGAAAACACCGTGATAACAGCAGCGAGGAAAAAGAATCCATTCAAGGTAGTACAGATGAAATGAGACGATTTCATATCGACGAAAAGCCTTAGAAAGTAACATTACGAACAGAAATAAGCGTTGATAGGTCTCAAGTAGAGTGGCTAAAAATGCAGTGGATGTTGTAATAGTAGGATGCATCCATTCTTCATGTATTTTAAATATTCGAAATAATCCAAAAGTACTTTTTACTGAAGTTAACTTCACTCAAAGGAATTCTCAGATGCTGCTAACCTAGAGCTCGAAACACTCTATCCGGATGGAAGAAAAATCAACCCTGAAAAAAAGAAAAATCTGTGTTTACTAGAATATGTTACAGCCCATCTATCATCAATTCTACCACCAACTGGCAGACTCTAACACTGCAAGAAATAAATAAGACGGACAATGAGCGATTTTTTTCAGTCGAGTAGTGTATAATGAAAACACTTACTGTTTAAAAAATATGGTCCAACTGTTTAAAAAAATTACAAAATACTTACAAAATATAGCATCAGGCTATAGACCCATTACAATCTTGGTAATTTTTAAAGTATTATCCTGCAAACTAAGCAATGTGTTTAATATTTACTTAATTTTCTACATTACAAACTATTTTTGGACCAAATCTCTAATTTTGATTTCTATCACTTGGGCCACTCTGATTCTGGTGGCCTGAAATATCAGTTAAAGGGTTAGAGTGGCCTGAAATTTCTATAATCGCAGCCTGACGTGTTTTTTTTGTAAATTGATGAAAAAAAGTAATTCTTAACAAAATTATTGCAATCAAAGTGATGGAAATCTATCGAAAACATGCGAAGACGAGAAAAATACAAAGCATATTAACATGATAAAATATAAAAATTGCATATAAAAATATTTTTTAGAGTAGTTATAAACCATTTAAATCAAAAGTTATATTTTGATTAAATGGCTCTAATAATTTCAGGACCTTGAATGCGACATCAACTGGAATCATTCGAGTTGTGGGTGTATAGAAGAATTCTGAAAATATCGTGGACAGAACACGTCACAAACAAAGAGGTTCTGAGAAGGATGAATAAAGAAATGGAAATTTTAAATGTAATTAAAACAAGAAAAATTAGAATATCTCGGACATATTACACGTGGAGAGAAATACACCTTGCTCCAATTGATTAAGCAGGGAAAGATCCAGGGAAAGAGAAGCATGGGGAGGCGTAGAATGTCATGGCTTCGCAACGTGAGAGAGTAGTAAGATGTTACATCAATTGAACTTTTCAGAGCAGCCGTCTCAAAAGTCCGAATAGCTACGATGATTGCCGACCTCCGCCGTGGTGATGTCACTTGAAGAAGAATAATTTCAGTGTGTCATCACCCACAAAAGGTGTATTGTTCCAAATAAAAAGTACTGGAAGTGCTATTGCTGTGAATTATGCGCGCGCAATGATTTGGCATCGTGACGTGAAACATAACCTAATATAACCTAACTTTCCAAAAATTTTAATTGAATTCGGCGACTTAAGTTTTGAATAATAATTTACTTTTTCAACATTCAACATTGAACAAGAAAACCTAAAATATCTACCTTGAAAGTTCTAGATACACTTAAAGATTATAAACAATAAATTTGCGGTTTTCTTCACGAATATATTACTCACCATCCCACAGAACACTTTATGTCAACCTGTTTTAATAATAATACAAACTTACCTAAAATATAATCCTTAAACCTATCATCTTGATTACGATCTGGTTCTGCAATTTGATCTGGCGAAGGAATTATTAGACTAGATGCTTGGGATCGCTGATTACCACTTCCACACATAGCACACTTTATAGACTTTGGCCAATTTTCGTAAGTACAAAGCTGAAAACCGGTTTTTAAATTAAAAATATATACAGAGTGGACAAAAAGTGTGGAAACTCGCAATTATCTCTTAACACATTGCTTGCTGTCTCGGTCTATGTGACCGAGAAAAAAATTGCCCTGCACGCCAGCCAGGTCTATTGACCGAGAATTTTAATGTAACTGTGGTGCCGGCTCGATCACTATGGCGTGAACGGAAAGTATTACAAAATCCTCTACGACAGGCAACGTGTTAAAATGGATGGACCGAACCATACAAAAATAGGGATACACCTACGAGCCCCTTCCCATATCAGGTCAATCAATCAAGCAATATCCTGTATTTCATCTGACTTTTACAAGTATTGAAATGCGTCAAATACAATCTATTATCAGTAAAAACTATAATTACATAAAAACAGTTAACATAAAAACATATAAAATATACACAAAAACATACAAATTGGTAAAAAGATGCTTGCAAGTATTCTTCTAATGAATAGAAAGTGTTTACCAGAAGTAAGTCTTAACTGTTCTCTTAAATACATATATGTGACTCTTTAACATAATTGGGTAATTTATTATACAAACGAACGCATGTTGGGCCCACAACGGTCAAGTGACGAACAGGGGTCACCAAATCATTTCTGTAACGAAAACCGTAGCCACTCATTAAGGAAACATCAATTTCTGCAAATAAAATTGCATCTATGTGACTTTACATAAACAGCACAACTGAAAATATTCAGCGAAATTACAGTTAAAATATTTAATTGTTTAAAACTGGTCTACAGGAATACAAGCGCCTTCTAAAACGTCATGGTACGAAATATTTTTTTAAGAACAAGCACTCAATTAATCCGCGAGCAATTTCCCCAACAAACTAAGCAATATTGCAAGATTGACTGTACATGAGCAAAATAGTAAAGTTTATAAGATATCTAGGGAGACAAAATTCCTAAGTTGCCATAGAACATAACAGTGCACAGACAATCTTCCCACTACATAATCAACGTGAGAGCTCCAAGACAAATTAGAATCCAGGTAAACACCTAACAACTTAGTGGAGTGGCTATTTACTACTGACCCATTGTCAAGTTTTACTAATGGACTCGTCTGCATAGTAGAAGGTGAAACGGTTACCATATTGGTCTTTAGATGAGGGCATTGTCTAAACAGTAATGAATCATACTTTTTACAAGACAGTTTGCTTTTTGTACTACATGGAAAAAAACTATTGGAATTTAGTGCAACTGTGGTATCGTCAGCAAATCGAGTGACATAACAGCCTGATTGCTGTTCCACGTTTTTCTACTCGAATGCTTATTGCATCAGAAAAAATTATCTAATGGATTCCGAACCAAACATGTTGAGCTATCGTTTATCAGTTGATTTAAATCATTGATGAAAATCAAAATAAAAGAGGGGCCTATGATACTTCCCTGTGGAACTCCGGAGGAGGACACTTTTTTCTGAAGAAAATATTATTTTGCCATTCACATTGATCTTAATTTTTTTAAACCTTTTCGATAAACAGTGTGGATCCACTTTAACGCAGTTCCTCTAACACCACTATGATAAAGTTTTTCCAGCAGTATTACAGCTGTTCCCTAACCCTGTCTATGCGTTGACTTATGTCAACATACGTTGATTTTTTCATAATTACGTTAAATCTAGAGGTAGCTATGGAAAACTGACATCAAAACAATAATATTGTCAGTTAATGTCAAACGTATGTTGCAGTATTGTAAAGCTTTTTGCTGTTTCTGGATTGTACAACGGGTCTAGGTAAAGTTATAGATAAGAAAATTTGTATAATCATTATTAAATTTTTTAATTCTGGAAAATACAATTCGGAAATTGTGAATACGTTGCAATTGTCACGCTATAGGGTAAGATATATAGTCAGAAGACTCAAAACTACAGGTTCGGTCGTCACAAAACCTAGAAATGTAAAAAAAGTAAAATAACTGAAGCAGATCGATGGACATTAAGACGCATTATAGTGAAAAATCGACGAGCATTTAGTTTTTATAGTTGAAAAAATTAGTACGAATTGTTTTTAATAAACTTCATTTTATTTTAGGCTAAATAAAAACCACTTTTAACATTACAACAAAAGAAAAATGGACTAAGATGGTCAAAAGAGCATAAAGATTGGACTCAGTCGCAATGGGATTCAATACAACGGGGTGATGAGTTCAGATTGGAATGTGTGTGTTGGAGGACAGTAGGAGTCTAGGAAATTCTAGGAAAAATGAAGCTTTCCATCCCCACTGTCTGAAGAGAAAAGTTAAAATTTCCTACATCTGTCATGATCTGGGGCAGCATGTCGTCAAAAAGTGTGCGAAAGTTACATTTTATTGATGGGATTGTAAACACGGACAGATATTTTCATATGTAGATGCCGCGTGGGCGTAGAATAGCATTACATTTTTGCGTTTTATATTATTTTTTTTTTGAAGAAAATAAAATATTTTAACTTTTAATAACTAAATCTTTTAGAAAAAATATTGTGATTCAAATTTTTAATTTAAATATGTACAAATCTACAAATAATATAATATAATTAAACCTCTCTTCTTATAAACTATAAATAAAACTAATTAAAAGGTGTTTCAAAAAATTCTAAGGTGTTTTGAGCAAAATTGTTTTTTATACATCATTTATAATAAGTAATGTTTTTTTTGTATAATGTACTTTTTTTATTTTGAATATAAGTTTGTTTCTGTACTGATGGTAATTTTTAATCCCACTATACAACACTAATGGGACATATATGTCCCATGTCCTTTCCAAGGATACAAGTGACACTTAACAATGTAAAAAATTAATTGCTTTGTTAGGTATCAACGAATAACATTAAAGTCATTTTAAACAGTTTTATTTAGCTACAATGAAAATCAGTAATGAAAGAGTTAAATCACCAGGAAAACTCGTAGGATCTTAAGATAGATTATGTAAAATTAAATGCATAATAAAAACAAAAACAACTGATCTGTAACTGTAAGAAACTTGTTGATTCTCAACCAAAACACATTTTAAGGTTATAAAAGCCATAAAAATTTAAAAAAAAATGAAATCATATTATTTTCCTTTTGTTCTTTTATAATTAATAAATAAGAAATAATAATATCACTTGTGATAAAACAGTGTAAATGGCAAAATGTCTATTGCTAATGGTTTAACAAAACACATTCAGAGAATTTCCCTGTCTTCATAATTCACTCTGTATTAAATCGATTACTTACCGAACATATCCATTTTGACTGTGACGATCTTCGTGCATTCTCTATATTCGTTACACTAGCGGGGGGACTGTTGTTTCTCGACCGAGACAAACTTTGGGCTAGATCGGAATTTTGGGAGATTCGCAGCGGTTGGATGTGTTCATGTAAAGTCTGTGACGATACGGAAGTACCGCCACAGTTAACGCATATTCCCGACAGGTTGAAGGAGCATTTTGTACATTTTGATTTGTTCTCAATTGGACCTGCTGCCGATTCTATGCTGGAAGGGAATTTGTCTTCGGTGTTGTGTGTATCATCATGTAACCTATAAAAAGAAACATTTTTGATATAAACAGTGATAAAATTGAAGTTTTCAAGTTGTCACCCGGTATACAACGGTTTCATAGCGTCTATCATTGCTATCTTTTCTCTTCTATAAACTTCTTCATCAATCCCTACCTTTTCTGATGTTAGTTTCCCAAGTTGTTTTTAATTGGCCTTACTTTCTTCTCTGTTCCACGATGCTCCCGATAGTTTCTTTTACTCCATTCAGACTATGTGTTTATACCACTTTAGATGTTGTTTTTTCACATACACATCCATGTGCAAACATATTTGATAAATTGAGCAACTAATAGTAATTTTAGAAAACTTACCTGTATATATCTTCATTAACAAACGGTTTGGGACCTCTGCACATAGTGCACTTAATAGAAGAAGGGTAATTTTCGTATGTACAATATTCACATGACCATTTCTTATCGCTGTCGCTCATTTTGAGATCGGTTTTTAGCCTGATTATTGCAAACTAATTCAAGCCTCACTCCACTGTCATGAATTTACCATAATTAGAGAATTTCAATACAATTTGTTGTACTCTAAGAGCAGCAATGTTAATATTAATTAGTCCGACATGACGTCACTAATACCTGAAACAAAAAAAAATTGTTAATGAAGCCAAAATGATAAATTTTTCTGTTTTAATATTTTAACGAATGTGAGCAGTTTTCTGTTTTAGGTTAATCATCAGCGTTTTCAAGCCGTCAATTATTTATCTACATAGACAGAGTGCAGCATATGAAGTTAATAGATGAATTAAAAAACATCAATTTAGACAAAAAAGTCATTGAGTTTATTAAGGCTATATACTGGAACCAGAAAGCAGTAGTAAAGGTGAACGACATAGAAACAACATAATATACCGATTGCGAGAGGGGTCAGACAAGGATATGTCTTGTCCCTGACACTTTTCAACGTGTACAGGTCATATTCAGAAAAGCCTTATGGGAAAGAAAAGAGGGAATAAGAATTGGTGGAGAAATCGTAAACACCATGAGATTTGCAGTGTAACTCGACACTGATTGACTTTTATTCATCTGACCGCGGAAATCTATCCGAACATATATATATATATATATATATATATAATATATATATATATATATATAATTATATTTACAGAAATGATAGAAAATATTCAATTGGTCACCATGTAAAGAAAATTATATTTATTTATTTTCAAAGCATCACCAAACATAAACATGTGGTATTGGTTAATTATAATAGTTTCCACTAAGATATTTAATGTACAAAAACATAAACAATATTTGTTTTGTTGTTGGAATTCCAGACGAAATAATTTTATCTGAATGTTTCTGATTTTTTTTATATATAATAAATTTAGACGTTGTAATTAATACAATCATAATAATTAGCATTTTATATGTGCATTTTGTAAATAATTTTAATATGTACTAATTAATTTCTATATATGAAGCAGATGCCTGCAAAATATAATTATTAAGGAGATCTTTTTCTTTTAACAATTTAACAGCAGCTGTTTTACAAGTGCATTATTGCTAATAGCTCAACTGATCAGATAGACATAGGTCATTCATTTATTTCGTACATTTAATTAAATTAGAAAGGACTACTGACTTCTCTGAAGAGTGGGAAGAGCCCTGGACCTGACAATCTTCCTATAGAAATCCTAAAAATTCTAGATGAGAAGCACATTGATGTTTTAGTGACACTCTTGAACCAAATTTTATAAATTCAGACGTATTACCCAAAGAGTGGTTAATGTCGATTTTTATTTGTCTCCCAAAAAAAAGCAAGAGAATGCAGCGATTACCGCACCATTAGCTTGATGTCTCTCATGCGCTAAAGTTACTACTAAAAAAAAGTCATCCATAACCGAATATATCACAAACTGGACATAGATGTTAATGATACACAATCTGGTTTTCGCAAAGGCCTAGAAACACGTGAAGCTCTTTTTTCACTTAATATACTCATACAAAGATGCCCTAGATGTCAATTACTATATATTCGCATGTTTATATTGACTATAAATAAAGCATTCGATAAAGTACGACATAAACAATTTAATAAATGTCCTGAAATCAAAGAAGATTGACTACAACGATCTCAGGATCATATCAAATTTATACTATAAACAGTGAGAAAAAAGTATGTGTCAACGAATAGCGTCAGAAGAAATTGAAATTAACCGTGGAGTGAGACAGGGATGCGTATTGTCGCCAATTCTTTTTAATGCCCACTCTGAAGAGATCTCGAAAAAAGCTCTTGAGGGTGAAACAGCTGGAATAAAGGTAAATGGAGTTCCCATTAAAAACATTAGATAGGCGAACGACACTGTGATCTTGGCCGAAAATATTGAAAATCTTGAGAGACTGGTGGCCAGAATAGCGGAGTACAAAAAAGAGTATGGTCTAACAATGAACATCAAGAAGACGAAATTTATGAGAATATCGAAAACTCAAAGAAATAACGGGAATCTTCAATAAACGGAACCGACGTTGAACAAGTAGACTAATATGCACATCTGGGAACAATGATTAACTAAACAAATGATTACTTTCAGGAGATCAAGATCAGAATAGAAAAGGCTAGAGCAAATTTCAACAAAATGAGAAGAGTATATATATACAAGAGATTTAAAATCAGAACTAAGAGTTAGGTTGGCGAAGTGCTGTTTTTTCGACTTTGTTTTTATGAGTTTGCAAAGTTTTTTAAGAATTTTGAAAATATTGTGGACAGAACATGTCACAAACAAAGAGGTTTTGAGAAGGATGCCATAGCTACGCAAACTGAGAGAGATGGCCGCCGAGAAAATGGCAGTTGAAAAAGAAAGAAGACTGACCTCTCTGGCTCATTGAAAAAATCTGAAGAATTGAATAAAGCTGTCGAAAAATTATCAATTAACAAGTAGCTTAGAATAATAGACCAATTATTTCCCAAAGAACTATAGGCCAATTATTATCCACAAAAGAAAAAAGGAATATAATCTGGGAAAAAAGAAAACTGTGACAAAACTGGCAACTCTGCAGATAAAACTATTTTGAACAATGGCCTACAAAATATAAGAGAAAAATCTAGCATATTCAACAAGAACCATAGAAGAATATCTGCTAAACAGTGGCACCTGGGTGTGCAGTGATGGACAAAAAGTGATAAGATTTGAAGATCATCTAGAAAATATATTTCTACCACATGATAGAGAAGAATAATGAAATAAAAAAATATGAACACAAAAAAAGCACCTGGCTTTGATCTCATTACTGGTGAGAGTTGTTTATTAAAGCAGTTGTTGAAGAAAACTATTATAAAATTGACTCCTCTGTTATGATACCTAAACCTGGCAAACCACCTCACAAGGATCATTCTTCTTGTGGTTTCAAATATTTATGAAAAACTGCTCCTAATAAATGAAAATATACAAATTCTAATATCAGAGGTGAAACAGGCAATCAAAACTCAAAAAGTTGTAAAAGGACAGGTCCTGATGAAATTCCAGTAGATATATTAAAAATCCTGAATGAAGAAAATATCGAGTGTCTAAGTAAATTATTTATTAAATATGCTACGACTGTCAAAGTCCTGATGAATGGTTAAACTCTATCTTTTTACCCTTACCCAAGAAAAATAATCCTAAATCTTGCGAAGAATACTGATTAATTAGCCTCATGAGCCGCACATTAAAGTACTACTCAAAGTTATTCAACGAACCCCCTCTGTGGCTCAGTGGTAAGAGCGCCTACCTTTGAACCTAAAGGTCGTGAGTTTGAATCTCACCTGGGTGGAAATTTTCATTTATTAAAAAATTAATAAATGAAAAATAATTTCTATCCTTGTGCGATCAGTACTTACCGGAGGAACCGCAGACGTTCGGATACAATTAGCGTCTCTTAGCAAAGACAATGACGTCAACTTTGCTAAGTATCAAGACAATTACTGTACACACACACACACACTACACTAAAATAAAAAATTTTTATTGTTGAGAAAGATTTCTTTTTAACAAGATCAAATTTGCAAAGATTAGGTTGAATCACAGTTAAGGCATTTTTCTGGAACCTATATTTTTCATTTTCCACTACCTGTTATTGAAGAAATCAAATACATGCACAATTTTGTGAAAAATATGATAATCATGTTCCAGTGTCTTTTAATTTGTTCAATCTAGAACTCTGTAAATAACTTTTAGGTTTTTCTCAAGGTAATTTTTTTTATAAAAGTTCTAATCCCTTGTCTGTATCATAATTCATTTCTGATATATGGCTGAGATCCATTCTTAATTGACATATATAGTAAATAATTATTAAATGAAAGACTCTGGAACATTGATCTCAAAATTTACTGTATCTCAGCTGTAGAATGCCATTATTTTTAACACCGGTAAACAAATATTTGTACTTTGACACATTCCCAATAAAAATAATTAACCAAAAAAGTAGAACTATGCATATTAAGATTTTAAAAACTCGTTGGTATATTTAAATAATGTCAATGAACATTCACAATTCCGAATTTATTAGTTTGTGCATGAATAATTAATTAATAATGTAAATAACAGTCAAAGTACAATAAAAACTATAATTATATATTCGAAAAAGGTAAATATTGTGTTTATAAGCACAATCATATTCTGAACTTTTAAAATGACCCTACAGTGTTGCCAATTTACAAAATATTTGCTTAACAACCATTATGTAGTTCCAAAATCAGTTATACTGTGCAATATAAATATATAATATTACCATAAATACATAAATTTAAACTATGACAGTAAATAGTTCAAATATTTAATGCAAATACTTCTTGGTGTACACACCTTTTCATGTAAAACTCAGAGTTTTATATAGAAACAAACGAAAAATAATAAAATATTATAATAATACAACAGCTATCATTTCTATGAATTTAGAACTTAGTGAGTTAAAATGCACAGCAAAGGGAAACTAAAAAAGGGATGTCCACTATTTTTTAACATAAACATCAAAATATCAGCTTGTAAATTTATGAAATGTAGAAAAAATACACACTGCAATCAGAACAGAAAGCCTTTGAAGACCAATTTGATAATTAAACAAAGAAAAACAAAAATAATGGTTAGTGGAAAAAAATCAGGGAATCTGAATATAATGAGCCCATCAACATTACTAACTAGGGAGGGATAACGCCAAAAATATTAGGAAGATATTAAAGTATAGAGAAAGTGTACAAACAAATAAAATGTAAACTGTCAAATTGATCCCAATGTTGAAATTGTAAACATAGTGCAAATGTTCCGCTTCACAAACAGTAAATTTAATGAATCATGTAAATAAAAATTATTTTAGCTACAAATAATCACCTGTATCAAATTTAGCGATAAATCAATTGATAATTTGTAAGTATAAAAAATTGGCATGTACAACTGTAGGGCAATGCCAATGTCAGATATAAATAAATCTATAAAGAATTTCGATTAATACCTACGTAATTATACACCCAAGAATATCACGATAAAAGGATATAGCAACTTTCAAAAGGTCTCTACAAAATATCCTCAGCTCTCACCTTCCACAATAGGGTCATAAATTGTGAGGAAGGCACAACGATACGATTTGCGTGTCGACTCGAAAACAAATAATTTAGATACCATTTGTACAATGCACTACACCAAAATAACAATAATAACGGACTAAATGTCAAAAATACAATTCTGACAAACTATTTATCACCTGTGTTGCTTCGCTCTGTTTTCCTTTTTCATCGAAAATGAAAATGGACAACTAAATGTCAGTTTACTGTCAAAGTTGCCGGTAATGCAGGCATCGCCACTATTCTAGGCAATAACATCCGATGTTACCCGAATGAACTTGGGCGGACGCATTATCAATAATTCACAAAAACAAGTAAACAAAGTATACTAATTTTGTACCATTTTTTAAAGTTAAACACTTGCACGTATAGATTTGCACGATTTATACAAAGTGACGTCACTTGTATTTAAAATTTCCAGAACATCAACCTTAGAGTTCAAGTTTTCCTAACACAACTAATAATACGAAACCCATACGGAACTGCTCGATCTTTCATAGGCGTCACCATGGTGGAATAATCAGAAAAATATTAAATAACCAAAAACATTTGTTATTATTAATAATATAAATTTTATGAAATAACTTTTTAAGTCTAATATTCCACAAATTAATAATTTTAATTAAATATATTAGACATTTGTACGCAACTGATACGTAAATACTTCAAATTTTTTTGACAAAAGGCAAAGTTCAGTGGGTGGCTAAAGTGTATTAAGTGTTGCCGCTTTTTAGAGTAGGAACTTTGTTTATGTACCACATATTTATAGACTACAAGGCAGCCTACGACTCTGTAAATAGAAGAGAATTGTTAAGAGCAATGATAGACCTGGGAGTACCAAATCAGTTGGTAAGTCTAACCAAACTAACCCTTGAAAAAGTTGAATGCAGAGTACGAATCTCTGAACTTTCTCTTTTTATATTTACATAACATACAACATATACCTGATGCGGTAATATATATTCTTTATCTATGTACCTGATGCCGCAGCACTCTATAATTCAGAGCACTTTTATCAATTACCGAAAAATTAATGAATGAAAATAATTTCTATCCATGTGCGGTCGGTACACACCGGAGGGACCGCAGACGTTCGGATACAATTAAGGTCGATTCAGACACATCAGTCCCGTCATAGTCTCGGCGCCGAACCGGTCCTGTTTGGTCACAGAACTATCAACTATCTGACAGTTGGGAAACTGTTTGTCAACTGATGAGTGTGAATGCGGGCAACATATTTTTTTGTACTTATTTGTATTAAAGAATATTTTGTATGACGGATTGTTCGGTTCGGCGCAATCACTGTGACGAGACGTGACTGATGTGTCTGAATCGACCTTTTAGCAAAGACAACTGTACCATGCCAATGATCATAGTTGTCGAGACATTAACGCAATAAAAAAAAATCTTAATGGGGATTTCCCAATGACGTATAATATACGTCATTTGGGATTCCCCTTAGATTGTTGGAAATATTCATTGTACCATGGTTGGAAAGAACCACAGATTTACGCAAGCGCATACGTCAATATCGCTGAAATAGTGAAATGAGTAAATTGTAACAAAATTTGACAAAATTCTGTCTAAAATGTAGACATTACGAAATTGTATAGAAGATCAACTGCTATATTCTCCACTTGCCCTTTTGTTTTCACCAGTCATTTACAAGTTTTTGATATTCATTTTGATCATGTGATGTGTACGGATGTTTACAAATACAAAGGTCATAATCAGAAACGGATGCATTATATTTAGTGCAAAGATAAAAATATAGTAAAATTCTATATACAGTGTATGTGTATGGTTTTTATTTCAATAGATATAATCAATAATCAGTTGCAAAATTGACCATCAAAGAAGTATTAATATAGATAATTGCATTCGCGGTAAGTTTTGTTTTATGTGTAAAACTAAAATTATTATCTAGAATATTTTGTGACCTCTTGTTGATCTTGTTAAAAATACAAGATCATCTACGAAACCTACAAATTTTATATTTTTACATTATTACAACGATCTACTATTTGGTAAGATTAATTTTTTCGTTTTTATTTATTTAGAAAATGGTTAAACGCACAAGATGCGCCCGTTTCGTAAATTTGACCAAAGGTACAACCCCAGACGAACTAATACAACATATACAGAGATTTGTTCCTTCAATAGCCAACGTCGAAAAGGTTTATATGAGTGAGGATTGCCATTTACAGTTAATATTCGCATATGTTATATTTAAATGTCACGATGATGCAACTAGGGTGGCTAGTCGATTAAACCAGACGAAATGGAAGAAGCTTTGCTTAAATGTTGAAACCATTGGTCCGTATCTCGAATATACTGAGTACAATAATGAAGAGGAACTTCCAGAAGGTCCTGCAATCAAAAGAATCAAAAGAGAAATAGATCTCAATCTATCTGATGTAGAGGTTGATATGGACGATTTATATGCAAGGTATTCATCATATAATTCACCAATTTATAGACCATGCAGTCCAAACTATGAGATAACTTATCCAGGTTATTCGTCAGGTAGTCTAGACTATTTGCCAAGTAGTCCATCCTATATGCCAAGTAGCCCATCCTATAGGCCAACCAGTCCTGAGTCTACTAATCCAAATTATATGCCAACTGGTCCAAACTATAATCCAACTAGTCCATCCTATAGTCCAACTAGTCCATCCTATAGTCCAACTAGTCCATCCTATAGTCCAACCAGTCCATCCTATAGGCCAACCAGTCCTGAGTCAACTAGTCCAAACTATTCACCAACTAGTCCATTATATAGGCCACCAAGTCCATCCTTTAGTCCAACATCCCCATAAGGTCAGACACAATTCAATGTAAATCAAACCAAGTATTTAAAATATGAAAAACATTTATGTAAATGTGACATATTAATTATTTTTCTGTTTATTATTTGATATATGTATTTGTTGTGAATAAAGTGATTTTGATCTGCAGGAGTTTTCTTGTTATTTTTGTTTGTACCTAAATTGGATTGTAAAGATGAAGTTACTTGAAGACTAGACATTGGGAATGAGCCACAATTTTCCCAACAAAAATAGTAAATTACATTAACATGCCACACGAAAATAGCTCCATAGAAGTACTAGATATTGGAGTTCCATTTTGTCCAACCTGAGGGCCCTTCCTCTCTTTTCTGGTAATGGTTTTATTTGGTTTATATCTGTTTAGTTATTGGTTGATATTTATGTTTAGTTAAATACTATTGTAGATGTTTTCTTATACTTATTTATTAATATTTTCTGTACTATAGAGTATCAGCTTTGCAACACAGATACAGCATATGAAATAATCTGTTTAAGTGTTAGACTGATCCTTTAAAGTCTCAGCTTGGACTTCAACACCTTGTGGGTACTAAATCTCTTTGTATATTGTAAGTATAGCGTTTTCAAAGTGCAATTGATTCTTTGTATAAATTTTTTATTAATTTTATGTATAAAATCTATCATCAGTCTATGGTATATCATTCTAGACTTTTTAATAATGAATTATGGTAACACAGTGTTAATACATTGTGTTGACAATTTATTAGTATTGTTAATTATTTGTGTCACCAGCTATTACTAATGATCATAACTTACATTAAAAGTGATTGGTGTATTTTATTTCAACATTTATCTATTCTCATTTCAGTATGTTTACTTTTTATACACCTTCCATGGGAAAAGTATGTATATTATATAAAAAATCATTAAAGAAAAGATGGAGGAATAGCTGTGGATTTCAGGACAAAACATAACATTTTTTATAAAACAACTTACAATGCCAATTGTACATTGTATTCATGGTCCTCCAAAAGCAATAAAAATCACATCTACATAAATTTCATAAAGTGACTTTACGAAGATACTGAATGTAGAATAAAAATTGGACAAAACTACTCAGAACAGTTTAAGTCAATAAAGGACTTTGAAAAGGTTGTCGCCTGTCACCAACCTTTAATTTTTATATGAATTAAAACAGAAACAACAACGTGGAAACATGTACAGATAGCACAAGGCCAAGATGACATAATCTATGATAAAAGGCTGGATGAAAAATTAGAAGATGAGAAAATTTAGAAAATGACAATTCAATAAAACAAATAAATATTTGGGGGAAACTTTAACAAATATCAGATAATAAAATGACAATTACATTTGATTATATGGAGCCATGATATTAGAAGCAAATACAAACACCAAATTTTTAAACAATAGTGGAAGAAACATACATGAAGGATGGACAAGAAAATAATACCACTGAGAACTTAATAATGGAAACCAAATAGGGGGAAAAGGATATGACAAATAAAAATAGCAATTAAAAAAGACATTTATGATAAGAATAAATGGCGATTGGGATGTGGTAAACGGCAAATAGAATATACTGTATACAGCCACAGAAAAATAAGTAAAAACATCATTTTTATTTGATTAATATTATTATATTAAAACATTAACATCATAATAATTATCTTTAGGTGTACACGCATTTAAAAATTGTGGTCTCGAACAACTGTAGAAGTTAAAAATATGACACCAAAACATAACCCTGTTCTTTTAGTTTGTCCTGAAAGGATTGGGGAATTAAACACCTCATATTATTTGTAGAAAACACTCCAAAATTATGTTTAATCACTGTCAAATTCTTCAATTTCATTTAAATTAGAACCTTCTTGACAAACGTCTAGATCTAGTTCAAAAGACTCATATTTAATACATTTTGGTTCCTGCTTATAGGAACACTCTTGTTTATTAATATTTTCCGATTTCTCATCGCTTTGCGTACGATTATCTTTATTTCTGTTATTACTTTCCACCATACTTTTCAAATGCATCCATTCCACATCAGTCTGGATAATTTCTTTATCCACTTTTTCTATAAGATCTGTTAAAACACTTTCTAATTTTTTTAGTTGTAGTAGTTTGCCGAACTCTGGTACTGCGCGTGCATTGTTGTCCATTGTTTTAATAATAATCCAAGAAATATCTAATCTGTTCCTCTGTTCTATTTATATTTGAAATTGGTTCTTTAACTTTAATAGATAAAATAATAAATAAATAGTACAGTATTGTAAGGTTATGGTTATAAAATATAAATACTTCTGTTCTTCTGTAAAACTAGCTTTTACACTTTTACTATATGAGCCTACAGCCACTACATAAAAAGCCAGAAAGGTCATTAAATTGTAAAGGCATTGTTTTGAACAATGGAATCAAGGATGTGTGTTTTTTAAGATGGGGATATCTATATTCTCATAATTATTGAGGATTGAATATAACGGGACTGGGACATTGTTAAAGTTATGACCGGTGGAATAACATATTTTAAAACTTTTTTTAAGAAACATTCAACATTAAATCCACGAGGCCACTACTGAAGAAGCCCAAACTAAGAACATGTGGCAACTTAATTTTTTTTATCGTCTCTTAACATAATTATGACCGGTGGAATAACATATTTTAAAACTTTTTTTAAGAAACGTTCAACATTAAATCCACGAGGCCACAACCGAAGAAGCCCAACCCAGACAGCACAGGACATCCCTGGGACGTCCATTTTATGTCGTTTTAAGGTCCAAACGTCCCGGGACTTCTTTTGGACGTCCAAGGGATATTTCTAGTCGGGCATACCAGAGACGTCCCATAAGGTCGTCCAAGGGACGTCCCATTAGGGATGTATTAGGGACGTTTTCTAGGTGTTAACTGTGTCATTTTTTTACTTAGGCATATTTTTTACAAAATATAATCTTCCTACTAAATTTTATTTTAAAAAGTTATATTTAGTTTTAAATACCATTAATTTATACGAAAACAGACAGAGGCTCCTTTTAGAGAAAAATCTTTATCCTATAGCAGAGCTGTACCTCTAAAATTTTGTTCTGTAGTGGAATTGAAATTTAAAAATTAGGAGATAAAAGAAGAATGTGGTTATGTTTTAACGACGCTTCTATTTATCTCGTTTATTTCTCGAATTATAATCATTGTGGTTGTGGTTGTAATTAGAATTAGTTTATTGCTTTCGATACTAGTTTATAGTTTGGTAATTTCTTATTATAGACATTAAGTAGGTATATAGGACTTTTATAGGTAATTTTTGTGGTTGTGGTGTGTTGCTACATTTGTAAAGTAAGTAGGAGTAATGTGCTTAAAAAATACTATAAATTTAAATACATATGTTAATATAAGTACACAATAAAAATCCCATTTATTTTTGCTTTTCATTTTATTAATTTTAAGTTCCCTTTAGGTCCTGTATACATCCTCATTTAGGTCCTATATTAGTCCATGTGGACGTACAATAGATGTCCCCAATACATCCTCATTTAGGTCCTATATAAGTCCGTATTAAGTTCTGTATATGTACTATGTACGTCCCCATGAACATCCCTGGGACGTCCAGGGGACGTACTTTTTGGTAACATTTAGGTCTTATTGGACGTCCCGGGGACGTCCAAATTATGTAAACGGATGTCCGGACATTTAATGAGGTACATCCTTTGGACGTCCATGGGACGTACTTGTGCTGTTTGGGAAGCTAAGAACATGTGGCAACTTAATTTTTTTTATCGTCTCTTACTATTGCAGGACCATTTTTCATCTGTAACTCACGCAATTCTGTTGGATACCTATCGGTTTTCTATATGGTACAATGTACACAGGTTTTCTATATTACCATTACCAGCATTTACTAAAGACAAGTCATTTGATAGGTACCCTCGGAATATCAGAGTCGGAAACGTGTTCCAATAGGTAACGCAATTCTTCATCAGTTAAATACTTGCTATGTATTTTTTAGCTAAGTATAGTCAACTTTCTTCTGAACCTGTTTTTAAAAGTCATCCACAAAAGAATTTACCGGAAATACGAGCAACAAATTGCGCCCAATCAGTTTGAATTTGTGAACGCCGTTGGTACGAGCGAAGCTTTATTTAGCGTGCAGCTATTGTTTCAGAAATGTAGAGATGTCAGCTGTAATGTTTTTGCATGCCTGATTGACTACAAGAAAGTCTTCGATAGAGCCAGGCATGAACAAATGATGGAAGTGCTGAAGAGGACAGGGATTGGCGGAAGGGACTTAAAAATAATAGCTAACCTGTATTAGAATTAATCAGCGGTGCTCCGCATAAATGGAGAATATATAGATGAGGTCAAAATCTTACGGGGAGTGAGACAGGGGTGCATAATTTCATCACTGATATTCAATCTGTACTCGGAGCACATTTTTGAAGAGGCTCTAAAAGATGTTAATGAAGGAATACCATAGAAGTGCTAAAAAACTTAATGAACAAAATAAGGGAGACAAGTAGAACATATGGACTAGATATAAACACCAGCAAAACTAATGATCATCAGTAAGGAAAATATAATTGGAGCAAATCTGTATGTGAACCAAATGAGAATTTAACGTGTCTCACAGTACAACTACTTGGGAACTGTAATCAATGAGTCGTGGGATATTACCTAAGAGATTAAATGTCGCATCGGAAAGGCCAAAAGTGCATTCTTGACTAAACTCTGTGTTTTAAGAGCCATGACCTCACCATAGAAACAAAAATAAGGCTACTTAAATGTTTCGTGTACTTAGTGCTTCTCTATAGAGTAGAAACCTGAACATTGAAGGCGGAAAACTACATCAAAACTTCAGGCTTTTGATGTAGTTTCCGTTGTTTTGATGTTTTCATATCAATAAAGAAGTACTGCGGAGGATGAACACATCGTGAAGGGCCATAAGCTGCAGCACTTGGGACATGATAAAACAAGGCAGATACGAGTTACTCCAATGCATTTTGCAAGGTAAAATTGAAGGAAAAAAGGGACCCAGGACAAAGAATATCCTGGTTTGCTAGCCTGAGAGCATGGTATAGAAAGACCTCAACACAGCTATTCCGTTATAGCAACCAACAAAATCATAGCCAACGTTCGAAACGGACAGGCACCCTAAGCAGAAGCTACCGACATAATATGTTGAGGGTCTCATGTATAGACCACACAAGTAATATAACTATTCTTCAGAGGCTAAGACAAGACAAAAAATTATTAACACCATAAAGAACACGAAAATTGGCTTAGTTTCGCTACATCATGAGCAATAATAAATACCAACTTTTACAGTTGATTCTATAAGGCAATGTTTGAGGGTAAGGGAGGTCCTGGACGTAGGCGTATATCTTGGCTGGCTAATCTTAGGAAGTGGAATGGTCTAACGTCACTGATCTATTTCAAGCTGCTGTGAATCAAATGCGTCAATTATACGAAACACTTTGGACAGCTGAAGTTAGAACCAGTGAAAGCATTTAGTCGACTGTATTAGGGAAAATCACAATCCTCATTGACGAGATAAGGACAAGAGAGTTGGGTTTTAGAAAATTAAAATTCATATTCTATAAGGCAATGTTGAGGGTAAGGGAGGTCCTGGACGTAGGCGTATATCTTGGCTGGCTAATCTTAGGAAGTGGAATGGTCTAACGTCAACTGATCTATTTCGAACTGCTGTGATTCAAATGCGTCAATTATACGAAACACTTTGGACAGCTGAAGTTAGAACCAGTGAAAGCATTTAGTCGACTGTATTGGGGAAATCACAATCCTAATTGATGAGCTAAGGACAAGAGAGTTGGGTTTTAGAAAATTAAAATTCATATATTTTTATTTATTTACATAAAAACTAAATATACAAAACAAAAACTAGGAAGATTTCTGTTTTAGTCTCTCTTCTAATACCTCCAAATGTTGTTTACTACATTTAAACTTAGACAAAAGTGATAGTAGATGGCGCTTATGTCTCTCAAGTTCTGTTACTTGGATTTTAAGTAGTTTATTAATTTTTGATAATGAGTTCGCATCCTTTACAAGGCCATCTAGGTGATCTTGAACTTTTTTTCTCCGTTTTGCTGCAGCTTTTCTGTTTTCCTGCACGGCGCCTTATCACTCTAATTTCTTCTTCTGACAGACCCTGGAACAGTGCATAAAAAGGAATGAAAAAAGTTGTCGAACAACGCGAAAAACAGCCAGAAAGAATTTTAATAGTAGTATATATATCTATATATATATATATATATATATATATATATAATATATATATATATATATATATATATTTATATATATATAATATATATATATATATATATATATATATATAATTGTATTCTTAGCGTCGTTATATAGAGTTTGTATAACGACGCTAAGAATACAATTCTTTGGAGGGTAACTTTCGGGAAAGCGTCAAAACAAGGATCAGCTAGAGATGTATAAGCCAGTTTGGTGTAGAACTTTATTCTAACCGAAAATTTCACATTTAGAATAAAGTTCTACACCAAACTGGCTTATACCATCTCTAGCTGATCCTTGTTTTGACGCTTTCCCGAAAGTTACCCTCCAAAGAGTTATATATATATATATATATATATATATATATTATATATAATATATATATATATATATATATATATATATATATATATATATATATATATATATGTGTGTGTGTGTGTGTGTGTGTGTGTGTGTGTGTGTGTGTGTGTGTGTGTTGTGTGTGTGTGTGTGTGTGTGTGTGGTGTGTGTGTGTGTGGTGTGTGGTGTGTGTAAAAGATTAAATCTTTTAGCAAAAGCTGCTATCGCTTTATTGAATTAAATGGCCAAATATATGACCTAGGAGGAGGACAAATGGAAATGATCATAACACTTTATTGATACCGATTCGAGCACGGGAAATTTAACGAATTTGTCCTCCTAGGCCATATATTCGGCCATTTAATTCATATACATGCTTAGTTAGTAATAAAACCATGATTACCTGTTGAAATAAAGAATAATTTGTATTCTTAGACTTATCACTGCTAAGTTCTTCGTCTTCATTCCCAGTATCTTCATCATCCAACACTTCCACCTTCATAAGCGCAGGTTCAATAATCTGCAACTCCACTACCTTTTCGGAAGCCTCTTCAGAATCGTTCTTTTCGACCACAGTCACCGCGTCCAGAGTTTCATCGTAATATTTTTGGCGTTCCTTGTGTTGGTCGTTATGGTAATCCCTCTGGCATTTTTTACGCAAAGCCTTTTTTTTTAAATCGGATTTTATTTTGTGTACTCGTTTCAAACATGAATGATTGTATTTAACTAAATCTATAAAATCTGATATTTCTTCGAGTTTTGCAATACAAGAGTCGCAGATGTTTTGTGGTAGTCCATCGTCGTGTTCGACCTATCGACAAAAGTTTGTATAGTATTTTACAGAATAGAGATAAAAGTATACAGTCTATTTTAACCTTCCATCGGTGGCATGTGTAACAAAATGATACAAGCTCGCTAATTTTCAATGCTATTATTGAACCCTAAAGTAAGGAGAATCCACCTTCATAGTACCTTCCTAGATCAGTTTAGTTTACAAAAACTAATATTCCACTGCAAGATACCAGACGCATGGAGAAACAGCATAATGATACCAATGTTCAAGAAAGGAGACAAAGAAGACCCCAACAATTATAGAGGTATAAATCTAATGAACACCGCACCTAAGCTTACCACAAAAGTCCTAACCAACAAAATCAATAACCTAACAACTTTATTAGATGAACAACAAGGATTCAGATCCGGAAGATCCTGCATAGACGCCGTATATATGTACTAAGACAAATCACAGAAAATTAATAGATAATGACATAAAATTGTACAAAACACTACACTAAAAAGAGGACAAACAGTTTAAAATTACTTAAAAGATTCTACGCTACATTCTTTGTCAGTATCTGGAGGGATAATGATCTAAGCGGAAATGATACGGTAACATGTGACATATGACAACTTTGATAGGCAGTCAAAGTTATGAATCTGTGATCAGCACATATTAAAAATTCTGTATAAGTTGTCATTGGCCAAAGGTCCAACTAGAACTACTACTGAAAAATCAGCTGATGAAGTATGACATATAGAATATTTTGATTTAAACTAGATTGCATAATCCAGATCTCACACTCACACCCGTCTGTAATAATAAGGTTGTAGGTTTAAGGCTAAATGTAATGAAGTGTACATAAAGTGTGAATGAAAGAAATAGACCAAACGATCTATTGAACAGTGGGGTAGTTGACTACAATAAAATGGTCTACCAGGCACTGTCAATACTGCAAAACGAGAAGAAAATTGACTATGAAATTGAAATAATGACTAATATTTGCAAAAAACAAGTCTCTCAAGCTGCTTCAGCTGAAAGGGGTAAATTGGTGACATTTGTGGTAATTGTAAGTGCTTCTGGACAAAGCCTGCCTCCCGTTTATGTATTCCCAAGGATTAGAAATGTGGAAGACCTTATAGTTAAAGCGCCAGTGTCAAGTTTGGCATTGGGAAACAAATGCGGTTAGATGACTGCAAAGTTATTTTCCTCGGTACTACAACATATAGTAAAGCATACTCACTGCTCCCTTGAGGATCCCATATTATTGCTGGTTGATAATCACGAGTCCCATGTTAGTCTTCAAAGCGTCAAATTTTGCAAAGAGAGTGAGATTGTTCTATTAAGTTTTGCATCCCATACGACTCACAGAATGCAACCCCTAGATATTGGGGTCTATGGGCCTTTTAAAAATTTTTGTAGCAGGAAAAACCATAACAATAAAAAATATACCAGAATCGACTCACCGAGCATATGCAAGAGCTTTTCAAATGAAAATATTGTGGGTAGTTTTTAAAAAGCCTGGGATTTGGCCATTTAACAGACTAGCTTTTAGCGATGACGATTTTGCCCTAGTTATGTAACAGACAAACCTTTCCATCCCGCAGTAAATCCACACAATCAAAATAATATGGTGGAAGGTGAGGTGAATCTAAAAATATAATGCACATGAAGTCATTCATAGAGAAACAGAAGACCGTGTTGAAACAGATAAAATCAAAAATGACAAAATAGAAGATCACGAAAATCTTGCAACTGAATCAAAAAAAGTAAGAACACGATTAATATTATACATGATATAAGAACCATGCCAACACCAATTTGTTTTGCTGTTAAATGGTTTTATTTATTCTTTAATTTCAGGTTAATTATTTGAACAAAACTTTGATCTACCCATTAATGCTCTTTTATTTTAAAAATATGCATTTAACAAATTTTTATATACAAAAAACCATTTTGTGGTCGAAAGCTCCTTCCCCTACAATATCGTTCGAATATCTACCGTGATTTCAATTCTCTATAACTTTAGATTATCAAAACTTCTATCAAAGGGACAAAGATTAATTAATAATTCAGTTTTTATTACGAATGCTGAACATATTTCTAAGTCCAATAAGACAATAGGAAATTATTATAATGAGATGAATTTCAAAAATTAGTAATATTATTAAAAACCCAAAACAAGTCTAATGTAGGTATGTAATTATAGAAACCAAAGATTATGTCAGGACAAGTGTACTTCATAACAAGAAAGATATAACTAGGTATATACCTATTTATCTATCCGATAAATTGCCAATTTATTGTCCAACAATTTGCATTCCTCCATTCAATACGATTATTAGAGAAACATTGTAAAATTGGCAACACCGTGATGTTTTAGAGTTCACAATCTTCACGACCAGCAGCAGAGCAAAAATTTTTGTTTAATTAAAAAATCAGGAAAGACTACTGTTTAATTTTAACAGTTGTTATAAATCATAAAATATAAAAATATAGGGTAATCAGTCAAGTCAGCATCTGTTTCGATGTATATTGAAAATATTTTACTGAATAATTAACTTATCTTTGTACAATTAATTACCTTTTCTCCTGACAGGATTCCAGTAAGTCAATCAAATATTCAAGTTGTTGAAGATTTTTTAAATTGTCCTCACTTAAACAGAGCCTGCAGATATATCCAAAATCCTTGGCAGCTAAATTATTTAAGGTATTATTCCATTCTGTCATATTGTAGTATAGCTGCTATTATAATATTAAATTTACTAACAAGGTTCTTTAGTTGTGTTTCTATTTTTTGACAATTTAAAACAGATGTCCACAATTATTTGAGATTCTAATTATTTTTATGAGTAATTGTATGAGTAAGCGAGGTGATGACTCATAATGATGTCATCATTATCATTTAGAGATCGTTATTTTATACATGGTCGACAGAGATGGAAACAAGTAATTCAAAAAATATTGAAGTAATATATAAAAAGCTAGAAACCTGTTTTGTTGCTTTACACGGTCACCGATTGTTTATTTCTGTTAAATCTCCGCCATATTTTGGTTATGAAACAAGCAACTATAATTGGCTGGTTTTTTATACCGATGTAGATGACCAGTAATACAATAATAAGCGTTGTTGTAACGTCTCTATGAAAAAAATATTACGATTACGATTAATTCTCTCTAATTACGATTTTTATATTCTCTAACTAGGTACTAGTGAAAAATACGAGATATTAAGGCTCATAATGCAAGGTAAAATCAAGGGTAAAAGGACCATAGGAAGAATTTCCTAGCTGAGAAACCTAAGAGAGTGGTATAGCTCAGTAGATCTTTTCAGAGCAACCGCCAAGAAGGTACGGATAACCGTGATGACAGCCAATCTCGGATAAGAGAAGGAAATACAAGAACATTTGCCAAAAAAACTTTTATTTTATTTATCATTTATACAGATATTATTGATCAAATTTGTTGTATGTTTTGTTCTATTTAATGATTGTTGTTATTCACCGATAATATTCATAAGTATTTTTAATAATTCTATTTCTTCATCATTTGCGCCAGCTAAACTATGGTCTGTTTTTAACCAGGAGGAGTAATTCAAATTTTCCGCGCCGTAATTCTTGTTTGTAATTGGTTCAACCGCAGGCAAGTTTACTCCACTAAATTATAACATATTGACACTAATGACATTTGTGAAATTTTAAAATTCAAAATTTATATCGACGATTTTTTGTATTTTCTGGGTTATTCCTTACATTCATAGATTTTTCGTTTGCATTTATATAAAGAACAGTTCTTTTCAGAACTATTTGTAGATACTAGTAGTACTAGTAAAGTACTAGTGGTAATTATTCTTCTCCACCTTAAAAACGCCGAGTAGATTTGGGTCATTTATCAACAAATAAGAAACAATGTTTTATAAACATGTATAAAAAAATGAAAATTGATAATTCTGGATTGAAAATAACAGCCACGGTAGCAAAAGTAAAAACAGGCAGCAGGTTAGTTTTGCAGAATAGTTATTATTAAGATCAAAACTTGCTAAAGTAATGTGCTAATTTTAGGTGTTGCGAATTCAACTATTAACCAAACAATTAAAGAATATAAGCAGACTGGTGATATGCGAATATTATTTAATGTGATATTTTTCTAGATGATAATTTATACTAAATATTGTTTAAAGTATTGTTAAGAAGCATTTTCATATGTTTTCATCACAATAAAAGAACATTAGTAAAGAAGTATTGTGTTTTAGTTTGATTGCATTGATGCAGTGGGTTTTGTTCTTCCTGGTTGTAGATAATCACAAGAAAACTGCACAATTATGCTTGAATGTAACATAATAGATTGAATTTGTTAATTTTAGTCAATTTTATTTATTGATAACAAAATGTTACAAACTCAAGAATCCAGTATTAAAAAAATTAGAAGTACACACTTATTTATACAAAGTATCTTTTTGCATTATAGTGCTTCAAATAGAACCTAAAGATACTGATACATAAGTTAAACAAATCTATCTAATGAGGTAACTGATTACCAAAATACCACACCTATATTTGAACCATAATTTATTCTGTGATGGGAAATATGAAAAAGTGAATTTTAAAGCAGTGAACGGGAAGGAGTATCTAAAACAAATTGTCTAAAGCAATTCAGGAGATTGGATTATTAAGCTTAAAAATAATGATCGAAGTCAAAGTTAACTCTTCTGGTAAGAAAAAAAAACCTATATTCAAGAAATTAATCACATCAGAATAAAAATATGCTCTACGGAGTTTAAAAGAACAGTATTTCAGAAATCTTTGAACTGTCTCTAACTTTTTGATACATGCATTTGCATAGCTTTGTTGCATACTTATTAGATCTATTTGCAAATTAAAAGACAAATTTATGTGAAAAACCAAACTTAGATGAATATGAAAAATGTAAAAACGTCCTTTTTTTATTGTAATAATTCTAATATCTATTGGAAGTGAATTAAAAAAAATTATAATTCAAACATAAATTAACAAAGTTAGGTTAGAATTGTCGTGGAAGGTTGTCCGATATTGATTACTCGATTACCGCAAGGCCTAGATAATCAACAAAAAAGAAAATGTATTTGGTGACTTTTCTATTAACTTTCTTGGGTGTGAATCTGTCTTTTGGTTTACTCCTCCTGGTTAAAAAACAGAGTATAGCTATATGTAATGTTTTAAGTTTCTTCCATATTTTAAGATGAGTATTATAGATTAAAGTATTTCGTCTCGTCCTCCTCAGTCTTAATCCCTTTTGGGATGTGGTTCCTTTCACCAGGCCTTTAGTTTTTTCACGATTTCTCTCCATTATTCTCTGTCCTGGGCTAGTTGTTCGGCTTCATGTAACCTTGGATAACTAATATTTTTGTTTGATCTACCCAACGGCTTGGAGATCATCCCCTAGGTCTCTTTCCTTCAACTCTAACCCCTAATATTAGTCTTTCCATTGCACTTGTTCTTCTAGCAATGTGTCCAAATATCTGTTGTATTTGCTTAAGCAATCTATCTTTTACTTTAAGTTGTTCTAATATCGATACGTTAGTGCGATGAGCAATCCAGGATATTCTTAATATGCGGCGGTATACCCACATTTCAAAAGCGTCTAGTTTATTTTTATTCGCTTTCTTTAAAGTCCACATTTCGGATGCATATGTGGCTATGGGAAAATGAGTGCCCTTACCAGCCTTAGTTTTGTGTGTATTGTTATGCTAGAATTTTTCCAAATTGTTTCAACCAGTTTCATTATAGCTGTTCTAGCAATAGTCAATCTTCTACGTATCTCTCTGTCACACCCTCCGTCATTTTTTATTAGGGACCCATCGAGCAAAAAGACAAAAGAGGGAATGTAAAGGTAGTGGGGACAAAAATATTGTTAGACAGGAAGTGCTATCTTGAGAGGCCACTTTAAACAAGGAAAGACAGTCTCTTTCCTTGTTTAAGGAATCAAATTTAGTTTCGTTATGTTATTGTTTGTCCCAACTGTCACATGAAATTTTATTTATATTGAAGTTTTTTACCAATTGTGTCACTTTTTAGACTATTGTTTAGGATTAAACTTGAGAGGTCGCTGGTTAAATTATATCAGATAAATAATTATAACGAAAAATGCAATATTGGTTGGTACATAAAATTGGTGAAAATTGTAGCATTTTCAATTTCATTGATTCTTTTGAGTATATTGAAACCTCCTCGTATAATAAAATATATTAAAAACTCCTTATATATTTAAAAAATGAAACGAAGAATTTTTCCGTGTTGTTAGTTCGTATCTTTCAAAGTATCCAAAAGTGTTTCGTCGCCGAGTAATAAAACCATTTGAGAGTTGTTTATTTTACTTCGGCAATTTCTTTTCAAGTTTATGCGTTTATGCAAAAAGATATCTACGTTTTTATTTCCGTTGTTTGTTTATATTCAAGTTAAGCGAAAAGAATTTTTAATTTCGTCACTATCGTTGGAGCCGCGGTGAAAAGCGGTCAACGTTATGTCCGAATTTGACTTCAAATTCGAAATGTTCCTCGTTGTTTGTGTTTTTTTATGAAGACGTTTGTTCGTTTTTTTTTATGAAGAAATGTGTAGCAGTGTGAAGTTAATGGTTCAGTAAATGTTTGAGTGAGGAATGGAAGAATCGTCGATTCCATCCTCGTTTTGTTTCTCCCTGGTTATCATCCAAGGCTTTGGCAGTATGGAGATAGATAGTTTTGTTCATTGCACAGAGAGTAAAGCCCTTAGTTCCAGTTATGGTTTCGGATATTCCAGTGGCGTCTGGTTCCACAAATTCTAGTGCATTTTGTTAGTGAAAATCCAGGTAACTTTTTGATCAAATTTTAAAGTAAAGACAGACAATTTGTTTTGAATTAAATAATTGCTTTCGTTGACATTTAAAATTGTAAATTTTAGGTTTTGAGTTGAGCTGTCAATTTGGGTGTTTAGTTTTTTTTTTAAATTTAATGTTAACTTGTGACAGCTCGTTTTTTATTATTTTTTTGGTTATTAGTTTGTTTTATTTTTAAACAAGGTTAACCTCCATATAAATTTGTAGTTTTATGTAGTATCTCCAACTCCTGGAGTTTGTAAGCGGATGACACGTAAGTTTTGTATTTTGTATTTCTCCATTTTGTAACTGTTTGTGGTGACACATAAATAAATGTTAAATTTTGTTGTCTTAACATTTTATTTATTTTTTTTGAGCTAACCTTTTTTGATTTTTTTTTTGAAAAAGATATGTTTTTGTTGTTGTATAATTATTTCCTAGTTACAACTAGTGGTTGTAATAGGCATGATTAGGCAGCCCAAGTGGCGGCCTATATTAAATTTCTTGAGGTGTTTCTTGTTTATTTTTATTTTGTTTATCCCAAGAGCCCTTTATTTCATTTTTTTTGTAGTTGCCCCATTCCAATGCCCTTATCTTTTACTTATCCACGACCCCAGCTCTACTACGAAACCCTGAGTGCCGTTCGCATAAGTAGCGATTATTTTGCTTGCCCTGTCTCCACCCCCAATAGTTTTTCCCACAATTTTCTATCTCCCGTATTAATGCCCCTGTGGTAGGCAAAATATTATCGTTACAAAATAGCAACTATAAATTGTAAATAAATTACGGAATTAACTGGTTTACTCATTATCAATGTTTTGTACAAAGAATTATAAGGCTTACCCTTTGGTTCTACTGATGAGTTCGTACCAGGCTGAAGAGTTGGTCGGTGGTACCGACGCTAGCGTCGCCGTCGCCCGAGGCTCAGCACGAGAACCGTCCGGAACTAGATGCGTGTCGATCGATCGTTGTCTGACGAAGAAGTGATGATTTGAGATCGTTTCTAGGGCACAAACCAGCCTCTAACTGTGGGGTGGTCAACAGCTCGTAGGCCAGGCATGCCATAAATCAACCATTTGTTTCAATATTTCTGACATAGAATACAAAGAAAAAAGCCCAATTCTGCGTACTTTAACATGATAAATGAGAGCCAGTTTAAGTTTTACGAACTCACAGGAAATAATATATTTTAAAAAGATCTTTGAAATACAGCACCCAAATTAAGTCATATTACAGTACCGTAACAGAAAAAATATTAACTGTAAAATTATGAAATGAATTCGCACATACTTTCCCAAACAACTATTATCGTTAATATTTAATTAAAACTTTCTCGCCTGAAAAATATTTTATAGCTATTGTTAATAAGTGTCGGAAAATTTAAATTTAGCGCCTTTGCATTTCCGGATACGTCCGCCATCAGAGGCCACTTTTTTGGTCTCCTTTTATCTGGCGTTGAAGATTATTTCGAGTTCTGTCTAATATCATGATCTTTGCCTTACTCCTATTTAGCTTTAGTCCATATGTTTTGCTTTTTTCCTCCAGACATCTCATTATGTCTTCCATTTCTTCTTGATTTGCCGCGATTATTAAAGTGCATCAGCATATCTCAAGTTATTGATTTTTTGACCTCCTACTGATATTTCGCCCTTCCATTTGTCTAGTACCTTTCGCATAATGTGTTATGCGACATTATGCATCCCTGCCTCTGTTCTGAAATGATCGGAATGGATGTTGTTTATTTTTACTGTGCACTTATTATTTTGATATAGACTTCTAATTAGTTGAATTAAGTGATGGGGTGTTCCTATTTCCGCTAGTATGGATCATAGCTGCTGCCATTTGACTTTATCAAAGGCGTTTTGTATAATCCACAAAGCATAGGAGTATTGAATTCATGAGTTTCACAAAATACAAATTTTGAGAACGATTTCCGAAGTAGAAATTGAAACGTACTTTAACCTTTAATTGTGGCTTATTCCCATTTAAATAGCAATTATATCAAATTAAAAATAATACAACAGGGGAGGTATGGGACAATGTCCCAGACCTCCCACGCACGCTATGTTCAAATCCTCCCAGTGGAGCATTTTACAATAAATCAGTGAACAAACATAACCTCAAGGTGCCCCAGCGTTTTGTATTATATAATTTACAAACTTTAATAAAAAGCTTATCATTATATTGGCCTTAAATTGATATATCAGAAAAAATAACTTACAACCAAGTTAAATTCTTATCTTTCAAAAATGAAAATCAATATAATTCTCTCTTGATCTACAACACATGTGCTTTTACAAACACTGAATAAATAGGAAATGCTACAACCAGTAATACATCGGGTGAGAAAGTAAAGAACTGATAATTCACAATAAAGCTGGAAAATTTGAAATGTCCCACTTCTCCCCTAATAGTACACCCTCAACATATTTACTTCTTTTGTAATTTTCTTCTAAACATTTAATACAGTGAGATATCCCAAATAACACAAAATTTCACCGTTTATCTCTTTATTTAAATACAAGTTCAAAGTAAATTAGAAACAAATACAATGTTAATTATTTTTATTTAAATAACACTAACTCTTTTGACTTTAAGAACGGACATTCATTTTAAAACTCCATACAAATACGGAAATCACCTAAAACAAAAATATTTTTGATAAATAAATTCAACTCGAAGATTTAACGAACAGAAAAATGTGAAATATAGTAATTTTAAAAGAAATATTTGTTCTGTAGCTTTTATACTTTTTTCTGTCAATTTTGATCTAGCTATAGTCCTTTTCCATCATATTGATAGCACATTATGTATGCAAATCCTCAACAGGTCAAAAAACCATAGGTGTCACCCTATACTTGTTTTGAAATAAATAAAAAAAATAATATTTTAAGATGCCGTCAACAATTCATTATCTGTTAAAAAATCTTCTTTAAAATAAGTGTCCACTAATCTCACTATACCTTTTTTGTGAGTAAAAAACGTCGGTATATATGCCACACGATTATTGTTAATTATACACGGGTGATTAACGAGAGAATTCAATGTTTCACGAAATAAATTAATGTAAACAGTAATTTAAAGGTGATTATTGTTTTCTATACAAGTTATCGCCTGACACAAAAATACCTTCTTTGAATGATTACCTGGAATTACTGATAAGGCTTCACTATGATAGTTTAAGTAGTTTTTATGCCACATTACAGTTTATGCCAATAATATAAATTAGAAATTGTTTGCATCTTCCATTTAGTTTGTAGATGTACATTGTTCATGTCTTACCTACCTACGTTTTTGGTGTCGATATTTTGTTATTTGCATTTAAAAATGACGTCGACAACAGGTTTCATCCCGGTTAAGTGTAGTTTTAAAGGTGCCTTCAGTCTAAGGGAGAAAAATATAATATTAAATGTACACGATGCACTGGTACATCAACGCCCTTTAAATAATGTTCGTGAAATCGTTAACATGTGTTCAAATATGACAGGGGTTGAAGAAGCAACAATTTATAGATTCCTAAAAGAAAGAAAAGGAGGAATTGTTTCATCTCCCAAGAAGAGTGGAGGGAGTAAACCGTTGGAAATACATAAAAACATGATAAGACGCAGCGTCCACTCATTTTTTTTAAGAAAGAATTTCCAGCATTGGACAAAATCCAAACATTAATTAGAGAAAACGAAGAGTTACCAATCATAAGCAACAAGAAATTATGGGGACTATTGAGAGAGATGGGATTTCGTTGGCAAAAGAATAGAAGAAAATCCGTTTTAATTGAAAAAGATTACATTGTATGTTGGAGACGAGATTATCTAAGAACTATTAAAAAGTACCGAAAAGAAGGGAAAACAATTTTTTATTTGGACGAGACTTGGCTAAATGAAGCTCATACTGTACCATATCTATGGGTTGATACAAATGTGAAAAGTTCCCGTCAGGCATTCATCGAAGGTGTATCAATAATTATTGAATTAAGAGACAAAAAAATACTTTAAATGATCTTATTGCTGTATTAAAATGTGATAAAAATAAAATGATACGAAAACTGGAAATTTAAAACATGTACAAAAAAGTGTGGAATCCTCAAAAATTGTAATTAACAACAAAACTTACTCTGACAAGGTTAATACCCATACTGATAAAAATACGAAGTCAACTGAGGCTGTTGCCAGCTCTTCGATAAAATCAGAAGTGTCAAGAAATAATGTTTCGTGTGCTATACTGAATGCTGTTACAAATGAAAAATGTAATGAAATTATAAGTTTAGGTGAGGGATACTTCACCTCGTAACAATAATGAATGGAAAGAAGTGAAAGAACAAACAAAGAAGACAACTTATAGTAGGCAAAAATGAATCCATTAAAATAAACGGCAAGGAATTTAAAGGAGTTCCAAAAATGGCAATACCGGGTGGATCCACAGGTGGACGCAAATGACTTACTAAATATGCTTCAACCACACTTTCCAGAAGTAACCTGCGAGTCTCTTAGTTCGAAACATCCAGATTTATATTCGTCATTTAAGGTAAGCATTTATGAGTCTAATTTCCAGAATGCTATGGACTCTGATAAATGGCCTCATGGCAGGGGCGGCTGGTCCTATGAGGCAGGTGAGGCAGTGCCTCACCAGTATCAATCGACTATTTACGTTCTTTAACTACAATTTTTTGGAATTAAACTTTTTGGAATTTTCTAAATAACTTTATTTTCATTATGATAAAAAATTAAAATATGTACACCCCTGATGTCTTATCTTTGTATATTTCTTCATAATCTACGGGCCGGACAAGGGACAAGCTTAAACCACAAAATATTAAATAAACAACGGCTCCATTTTCCGCGCCAGCAGCTACTATATCATCTGTGCATCTCATTCTCTCTTTAAAAATTATAGCCGAGGCAAGCCTCACGGCATTGCTCTGTCTGGCATATTAGACATCACATTATGTAGCGAAATTCAACATGATTTATTTATTTTCTGCCCACTATTTCACCGAACAGGAGAGGCATGCCGCTCTCGTTTGGTGTAGTTCTTTTAATTAGCAGCGTTGCCGTTTGGGTACAAAGGTACCCAATTCGCTACATTTTTTCCCTCGGGGTATAAAAGTACATTTTAAATAAAACATAGATTTTTATTTGAAAATTGTAACAACATTGGAGTATTTTCCTTTAGTAGATGGTACTATACATATTGTTCTATTGTTTTCCGATTTAACAAAAAATATTTTTTTTCTATGCATTTACCAGATTGGCAACATTGGTACATTTTGGAACATTTCTGCAAAATTGTTGTAGTAAGTAGTAGTTAAATTACTTCCTGTTGACCTGTTGGTGCGGCAGGATCACGTTTGACGTATCTCGTGTTGTTTTTCATTAAAAAAACAGTAAGATTACATGTTATATAATAAGTGCAATTCTAATTAAGTTTTTTTAATCATTTTGGTGTGTTTGTTTTTGTCTGCAGGATTTTCGGTTTTAGTGAAAAATGGATTTAGCACCGAGCACTTCGTCACAACTTTCCCAGGTAAATGTAAATATTCGTAATACTTGTGATCTCGTAAATTTTTTAGTCAATCAGCAGAATTTTTCAAGTCATTCATATGAAGATAAATTATATATAGTTAAAGTAGTAAAACGACCTATTCCAGATTTAAGTAAACATCTTGTTTCTATCGGTGGCGTTGGAAAACCAAATCGGGGATTTCAAAATGCATGGTACGAAAAGTTTGACTGGCTTACGGGTAGTATAACATTAAATAAATTGTTTTGTTGGCCATGCATTTTATTTGCCACAGCTAATACTAGCGACAAAGTTTGGTTCAAAAGTGGTTATACTGATTTGAAAAATTTGTCTCGGAGTGTATTGTTACACAATAAAAGTTCTCAACATATTACATCGAATTGCAAGCTTACTCTTATGAGAAAACAAAAGCAAAATATCGCCACAGCACTAGACAATTGAAAAATAAAAGCACACGTAAAATAGATATTGAAAATTTCAATGCTAGGGTTAAAGAAAATCGGCAAATTTTAAAAAGTCATAGATATTACGTTACACCTCTGTATGCAATTTAAATTTTAGAACTCAGTTTTCCTTTTAGAATTTATATTTTTTGAAGTTTTTCTAAAATAATTATAATTTTAAAAAATCGTGAAATAAAAAACCAAAAAACAAAATTTAATCCTTTGTTTAAGAAGTTTATTTAACGTAAACGGCCTCACTTTATGATGTCACAAAATCGACCTTCCGGCTAACATCTTACGACGAGAACGATCAATGGAGATATGCTAGACCGAAGCTTCAACTGAAGGGATATGTCAGAGCGTGAAGAAGATGGCACTAGATTAGCAGTCGCCATTTATAACACTTACTAACAAATCTCCCAGATAAAAATACCTACTAACCCCCAAAAAAACATAAAAATCCCAAAAAAATTAATAAAAAATATAAAAATTCAAAAAAAAATATAAAATAATAAAAAATTCACAAAAAAATTATAAAAATAAAAAAAGGCCACGGGAGAGGCCACCTAGATCCTTGAGGCTACAACTTGGCCGCTAACCAAGGTGCAGGCTCGAGGATTACAGCTCCCTCGTTTTTCGTTCGCTTTTATCTCACGATATGAGATTTCATGATAAACGGAGTAAGTCGCTTAACGACACCTTGGGTATGATTTAAGTTACATTACAGCTCAATCGCGGACTTTTTCAAAAAGCAGTCAGCCCTTATGTTGCACCTTCAGTGCGCATAAGGAAGGGTGGAGGAGGGCTTAGGAGAGCTTTGAGGTGAGGATGACTTTTGTTGATCCGCGCGCCTATCGTCAGAAGTCCTTCTTACGCCAAGTCATTGTTTGCTGGCGCGAGCAATGCCTCCTTAGCCGGGTATGACTGGAGCAAAGAGAAGCTAACCATAATAATAATAATTTTCCTTAAGTGTAGTGTGCCTCACCATCTTGTACTATCACGAGCCGCCCCTGCCCCATGGAGCATATGTCCAGCGTTTTTTATACCTACAGAGAACGCACCTGAGAAATTCGACATAACTAAAGAATACAAAAATTTGGAAAGAAAAAAAATATTTTAAAGAATACAACATTTTAACAGTACCTTCTATATATTTTTTTAAACGTATACTACATATAAAAGCCAATATAACTAACTGAATTGTGTTTCGAAACTATTGTACGGATTTATTATCAGATGTCGCTATTGCGTCCATATCGAAGCCTTTTTAGTGTTGCTTCTTAAAAGACAGAGAATATTTATTTCTCACGTTGAGAACGCCTATGAATAACTGTTCTGATGAGACCTATTAGGTCGAAATACGTATCAACAGATGCTTTAGGCGTGAAATCAAATATTTGCTGACTTTTTCATATTATTCGGATCTACTCTGTACGAGTACAAGAAACCAATTCGATAAGGATTTCTGCTTAGTTGAGGAGACATGTCGTGGCATGCAAATTTTAGATTCCCCATGCCTCAACATCTTTATCAACGTCTGTTATACCTTGCAATTTTAGAAGCTTCAGATAAAGCAGAAATCTGAATTGTATTTCGAAACTATTTTACGGATCCAATATAACTACTTTTCATTTAAACTCTGATTATCACCAGTATCCAACTAGGCAAAATGACTTCATCAGAGTACCAAAACATAATACAGCAAGATTTGAAAATTCCCAATATTATATGGGTATAAGACTTTTCAATTATCTTCCCAACAGTATTAAATCTGAAATGAATTTAAATAAATTTCGAGGTAAATTAAAATCTTTTCTATTGCAAAATTGTTTCTACAGTGTAGATGAATATATGGGTGATGTAAATAATTAATTTTACGTACTTTTTATCCTTTTATTTTGAAATTGTGATGTTTTATAATGTATTTATATTTTTTTATTCGACTTATCCTATATGTAAATAATCTTTCAGGATGAATAAATTATTATTATTATATTGGTAAAGTAGAAAATGCCTTACCGATTCCTTTCAGAACATCCTAATTCTTCCTTTCATTGTTTGAATTAAAATTTTCAATTGTTGACCGTCAAGTTCAGGTCTCATATTGATTCTTTGTAGACGGTCGACATCATCTTCGTCTATCCTAAAGATCAGTATTACAAATTGTTTTCCACTGTTTTTCCTAGATAGAAAACGCCAGTGACTAGTTAACAATCCTGGATTTTGGGATTCTAGTTTTGAAAGAATAACATTTGGTCTTTTATCACCTGATTTGCGACAAACCCATAAAGATACTGACCTCAATTTGTTTGTCATAGGACCCATCATGATCTTAACTGCTGCGGGTGGTAATTCTTTTATGTCTGCGACTCTTAGTTGGATACCCCTGTGGTGTCCCTTTAACTTCGGAACCATATCATCAAGCCACGCTTTCGAGTACTGATCTTTAGCCGTGAAGACATATTCACCTCCCGTGAAAATACCGTGATCAATTTGTGGTCTATCTTTCGGAATAATACTTGCGATGTGTGACCTTAATACGGCATCCAAAACACTTGTTTCAAATTCACTTAATAGTTTGTCTGGATATCGTTTGTGAACAACTATCGTCTTATTCTCTATGTTGCTCTGTACTGCACTTTGTTCCATTCCAAAGGATCTACTATCTCCCTTGGAATTGTATTCCATCTCATCTCCACATGTCCACATGTCCAAGTCAATAATATCTTCCGTATCATCCAAATTTCGGTTATTCGTAGAAGGGTTAATTTTCTCAATTCTATTTGACTTATAAGGATTATCACGAACAACTATCGTCTTATTCTCTATGTTGCTCTGTACTGCACTCTGCTTTATTCCAAGGGATCTACTTTTGTCTTCCATCTCATCTCCACATAAGTCAATAATACCATCTCCTGGTGGTATAAAATTTATTCTCTTATCTACTCCCGTCCTATTTTCACGCGACATATTTTTGGCGTCTCGGCGATTATCTGAGCTTCTATTTCGATCCAGAGAACTTCTATCACGATTAGGAGTACTTAGTTCACGCGTTTCACGACGAAATTGATCCCTTTCATCGCTGAACGGACGCCTTTCTCGAGTTGTGAAAGGGCTTGTTCTGCGCGTTTCTTGTCTTCCATTGGCGGGAGGGCTTCTCTCACGGATTCCAAGACCAAAGCGGCTTCTTTCACTATTGGGAGGGCTTCTTCTACGGGGTTCATTTCCGAAACGATTTCTTTCACTCGTGGAAGGGGGGCTTCGTCCACGGGTTTCACGATGGACTTGACTTCTTTCGTCGCCGAAAGTATTCATTTCGCGAGAAGGTATCTGTCCATATGAATTCGAAGCCCGAGCATATCCCAAAGGGCTTTTTTCACGATGCATATCCGGTTCCTGTCTTGAAAATGACCCGACCATTCTTTCAGGTTGCTTATTCCCAGAAGGGTATTTTGGTTTTCCAAATATATTAGCAAACTCTCTATCATCGGGCTTTTTGTTGGGAAATTTATTAGAATTAGAATAGCTGCTATTTTTAAAAGGATCTCTTACATAAGTTGTAGATTGCGACACTGAATTTTGAGCTTGCCCGATATTCACAGACTGGTTATGTTGGAACTCCAATGTATTGGACCAGTAATCCATTTTACCCGTAGTGATTTTTATCTTCAATGTTTTTCACACTTTTAAATGTTGAGATGCTGAAAGCAATATCTTTTATTAAACAAGGTATTATCGGTATCCTATTTATGCATTTATATAGACCATCGAGCAAAAAGATAATAGAGGGAATGTAAAGGTAGTGGGGGCAAACATATTGTTAGACAGGAAGTGCGATCTTTAGAGGCCACATTAAACAAGGAAAGAGAGTCTCTCTCCTTGTTTGACATCAAATTTAGTTGGGTTATGTTATTGTTTGTCCCAAATGTCACATGAAATCTTATTTATATTGAAGTTTTTTAACAATTGTGTCGCATTTTAGACTCTTATCATTAATAATTAATTAAAACTTTCTCGTCTAAGACACATTCTGCGAAATATTATATAGCTACTTTTGATAAGTGTCGGAAAATTTAAATTTGGCGCATTCGCATTTCCGGATATGTCCGCCATCAGAGGCCACTTTTTTGGTCTCCTTTTCATAAGGATTAGATTCCCTCTTTTGTCTTATTGCTCGATGATATAGACTGAGCATTAGTGCGACGACGTCTAATTTGACGTAACAGATACAAAAACTACTGTAAATGAAGAAAATAAATAAAATGTAATCGATGTATCCGACCGTTAGTTGATGGAAATTCATTTTATGTAACAATAAAACACTGAAAACTTTGTTTTCAAATTTCCACAAAATTTATTTTAACAATTATCACTACTGCTGTTTCGGCCGATTGCCTTTCTCAAGTGATCTATTTTTGGCATGCGTTTACAATTTATAGTCTCTAATGAAATAGGTTGAGGAGGGGAGAACTGTTTGTCTCAAGTTGGTCATTCAGAATTATATCTGTGTTTTTTAATTTGTTGATTTCCATAGATTCTAACAAAGATAGCTTAAAGCCTTTATTTTGAATGTGAAAAATTTTAAATTTGTCATTAAAAGAATGATTATGATCTAGAAGGTGAAGTGCGTATGTCGAATTTCAATAATAGAAAAACAGATGGGAGGTAGGTGATCTGTGGATGGCCATAGATATTGATGGAATTGATAAAATGTCAAATGTCAAACCAAAAATCAACTGCCTACAAAATATACCGGCCTCAATACAGGATGGTAAGTCGCCATAAGAAAATATATATGCTAAAAAAATACAAAAATTTTCATATTATTACACCAAATCACTTTTAGTTAAAACAATAACTGCTGAAATCTGCAATTTTTGTATGAGATCTAAAGTATTTCTACAGAATAATAAACAATTGTTATTTATTCTGTGGTATTTCAGTATAAATAAGAGAAATAAGATTAAAAAAAATTATTTAGACGAATACAAAGTTCCGCTTTCAGCATTATAACAATCGATATATTTCTGTCATCGTTTCATAATTTAATAATCAAATAGGTATATACAAATAACAGTACAGGATAATGGGCAATCCTCTAAGCCCATTGCTATCAGTAATTTTCATGGATCATCTAGAGCCAAAGATTTCAAAATATCCCATATTCAAAAAGTTTTTGCATTGGTGGAGATACGTAAACGACGTACTGGTATATTTCACAGGAACTAACAGACAACTCGACAAATTTTTATCGTATATTAATTCACTTCATAGTCATATTGAATTTACAATAGAAACAGAACAAAATCAATCCATAAATTTTTTAGATTTAAAAATTATCAGACTTAAAAACAAACATGACTTCTTCATATTTCAAAACCTACCCATATTGACACGACTATACACAATTCATCATCTCATCCCAAACAACATAAACTGGCAGCCTATCATAGTATGTTACATAGATTAACAGAAATTCCAATGTCAAAATACAACAATGGGACAGAATTAAATATCATTAAGCAAACAGCAGTAAACAATGGATACAACGAACAAACAATTAATAAAATTTTAAATTAAAAACTACACAAGAAAGCACTGAAATTACTATTTCCACCACAGAGAAAAAAACCCAGTACCTTCCACTCGATTGCATATACAGGAAAAATATCAACAAAAATAGCCAAACACATAAAAAAGAAAGAAATAACACTAACTTTCAGAACAAATAACAACTTAGGCAAATATATTAAAAATAACAAGAGCCAAAATAAAAAATACCTCTAAAAAAGACTAAAATCAATTTTGGTCCGAAAGTCAAGCGAGTGGACATTTCTTACATAAAATTAACCGCTTGTTCTTGTGCGATGCTCATATTTTTTTATATCTAACGATTCGTGAGAAAAATTTTCATTTGGAGGTCTATATTTGCTGAAAAAGTAAAGAATTTTTAATTCGATTTATTCTCTTTACCGGCAAATTTGGGTTGGCGGATGAGACTAAGACATGTTTTTGTAATAAGATGGACCGAGTGCTTGCACCAAAATATATATAAAAAAAAAAAATTTATAAAAATTTGGAAAAAATGAACAAAGGGGGTACCCTTGGATTTTTTTCAAATTTCGTTACTCGGCTATATTGGCGTCAATTTTTGTCCGAGAGTCAAGCGAGTGGACATTTCTTACATAAAATTGACCGCTCGTTCTTATGCGATGCTCATAATTTTTTTTATATCTAACGATTCGTGAGAAAAATTTTCATTTGGAGGTCTATATTTGCTAAAAGGGGTGTAAGGGATAGTGACGCGCAACATACAGCCTCTCCTATCCAACTGTCAACCTCACCTGCGCGTGTGATGATTTTGATCTCAATCATCCGGTGCACCCTGCTAGACAACTGACGAGGCTCTGGCGACCGAGTGTCTGCCGGAATAAGCAGTCCCCACTTGTTGACCAACTTCGGTTGGTATGCAAGTGAAAGGGCACTCTTTTGTCCAAGTGTCAAGAAATTGGCACTAAAGGCGGAGGAACTATTTACTAGTCAACGGCATAAGGATGTAGAAGGCAAGGAGAAACCACTACATTAAAGATCCATCATGGATATCTCTAGTACGATCATCATGACTGTACAACAAATAGCCTCGTCAACCACTGATCATGGGAATCGGAGACCAGGATCCGGCATGGGAGGTATATCACAAGAAGACCACAGGGCCTCCCGGGTCGTCAACCAGCAAAATCCCTGTGAAGTAGTAAATACCACTCTTAAAAAAAATAGGAAAACACCCAAGAGAGTATTAAAAATTGGTACATGGAATGTTAGAAGTATGTATGATCCAGGCAAAATGCATAATATAATACAAGAAATGCAAAGATTAAATGTCGACATTCTAGGCATTAGTGAGGCAAGGTGGCCAAATTCTGGCAGTTTTTCGACAACAAATGGCATGGTATATTACTCCGGAAACAGTAGTACTCAACACAGACACGGCGTAGCAGTTTTCGTATCTAAGTCTATGATGCAGTCGGTCATTAATTTTACTCCAGTATCAGATCGGCTCTTATTTCTCCAACTACAAACAAACACAAGTAAACTAAATATCATACAGATCTATGCACCTACTGCAGATAAATCCGAGGACGAAATTGAACAATTCTACGAAGAAATCAATAAAGTATTAAAATCGACGAAACCACGAGACATCACCGTAATTCTAGGTGATTTTAACTCAAAAATTGGCAAAGGAAAAAGTGGCAAACATGTAGGAGAATACGGACTCGGTAAAAGAAATGAACGAGGTGACAGACTACTTCAATTCTGCCAGGAGAATAACATGATTGTATCTAATACATTCTTCAACTTACCAAAGAGAAGACTCTATACGTGGAAATCACCCCAGGACAATGGCGAAAGAATAATTCGAAACCAGATTGATTTTTTACTGATAAACGAACGATACAGAAACTCCTTAAAATCCGTTAAAGCTTACCCAGGCGCAGATGTCTTTTCAGACCATAACCCTCTAATAGCGCAAATGAATATTAAACTAAAAAGATTGGAGCAGAAAAGAAGAGCAAATCAGATAGACGTCAGTCATTTATGTAACCTGGAGGTAAAGGAGAAACTGCAAAAATGTATTAATAATAATTTGAAAATACTTCATGAAAAGGAAACATCCCAGCCAACGAACAACATAGATAAAAAATGGCAAAACGTAAAAATGGCAATAACAGGCCCTGCGAAGAAAATTTTGACTAAAGAAAAACCAAAAATAAAGCAAAGTTGGATGACTGATAAGATCCTTCTTCTCATGGACAACCGGAGAATAATGAAAGGAAAAAACGAACAAAGGTATAAACAACTACAGAAAGAAATTAAAATAGAAATCAGAATAGCAAAAGAAGATTTTTATAAAAGAAAATGTGAAGAAATAGAGCAATTGCAGGCAAAACATGATATTTTTAATGTACATAAAAAAGTGAAAGAACTTGCAGGTACACAAAAACGTAAGCAGCCAAATACCCTGTATAATGTCAACGGAAACATAATAACAGAACTAGAAGAACAGTTGAAGACATGGAAAAACTATATTGAAGAACTCTTTGCAGATGATAGACAACAATCTGAGCTAAGTAACATACAAGGAGACGAAGGTCCAGAAATAACGGAAGAGGAAGTAATGTACGCACTAAAAAGAATGAAAAATGGTAAAGCCCCAGGTCCAGATGAAATACCAACGGAAATCCTTAAACTAATAGAAAAAGACTCGATTCGCATTTTAGTTGAACTTTTCAATAGCATTTATACATCAGGAAAAATACCACAAGAATGGCTTTTATCCACCTTTGTTATTATACCAAAAAAGATAAATGCCAAACAATGTAGTGATTACCGTACAATCAGTCTGATGAGCCATGTACTGAAAATATTCCTGAAAATTATACACTCTAGAGTACACACAAAACTGGAACTGGACATCAATAATACCCAGTTTGGATTCCGAAATGGACTCGGAACAAGAGAGGCGTTGTTTGCACTGAACGTTATGTCTCAAAGATGTCTTGACATAAATCAAGATGTATTCATGTGTTTCATAGATTACAACAAGGCCTTTGATAAAGTGCGGCATGATCACCTAATCAGACTCCTGACAGAAAAGAATTTAGATAAACGAGACATCCGACTAATAGCAAATATGTACTACAATCAGAAAGCAGTAGTGAGAGTAGAGAATAATACCACTGAAGAAATTGAAATAAAGCGAGGTGTGAGACAAGGGTGTATACTGTCACCAACCCTGTTTAATCTCTATTCCGAAGACGTAATGAATAGAACACTCTCTGAGCAATCCGTAGGTATTAAAATAAATGGTGTTAGATTAAACAATCTGAGATTTGCCGACGACACCGTTCTGATCGCAGAAACACTTGAAGAGCTACAGACATTGGTGAATAAGATAGCAGACTGCAGCGAAGAATATGGACTATCTTTGAACATAAAGAAAACGAAATTTATGGTAATATCGAAATCAACACAAAATGTCCAAAATTTATATTTACACAATGAAATTATCGATCGAGTTAGCAAATACAAATATTTAGGCACTTTTATAAATGAAGACAACGATAGCTCAGCGGAAATCAAAATAAGAATAGAAAAAGCCAGATCCATATTCACTAAAATGAAGAGAGTGTTCTGCGGAAGAGATTTGAGCCTTGAAATGAAACTTCGCCTGATGAGATGTTACGTACTTTCTGTGCTGTTTTACGGAATGGAGTCATGGACGTTAAAAAAGATTGATACCAAAAAATTAGAGGCATTTGAACTGTGGATGTATCGCAGAATCCTGAGAATATCATGGACCGAGAGAGTCACAAATGTCGAGGTCTTGAGAAGAATGAACAAAGAAAAGGAAGTCATATTTACAATCAAAAAACGAAAACTGCAATACTTGGGCCACATTACAAGAGGCGAAAGATATGAACTGCTTCGAATAATTATGCAAGGGAAAATAGCAGGAAAAAGGTCCATAGGAAGAAGACGAAACTCCTGGCTAAAGAATCTACGGGAATGGTATAGTTGTAGCAACAACGAATTGTTTCGGTCAGCAGTTTCGAAAATACGTATAGCCCTGATGATCGCCAACCTTCGGAACGAAGATGGCACTTGAAGAAGAAGATTTGCTGAAAAAGTAAAGAATTTTTAATTCGATTTATTCTCTTTACCGGCAAATTTGGGTTGGCGGATGAGACTAAGACATGTTTTTGTAATAAGATGGACCGAGTGCTTGCACCAAAATATATATAAAAAAAAAATTTATAAAAATTTGGAAAAAATGAACAAAGGGGGTACCCTTGGATTTTTTTCAAATTTCGTTACTCGGCTATATTGGCGTCAATTTTTGTCCGAGAGTCAAGCGAGTGGACATTTGTTACATAAAATTGACCGCTCGTTCTAAATTTTTCTACATCTAACGGTTCGTGAGAAAAATTTTCATTTGGAGGTCTATATTTGCTGAAAAAGTAAAGAATTTTTAATTCGATTTTTTCTCTTTCTCGTATTGAAACAGTTCCACTGTTATGCAGACTTGTAATTATACGGAAATCGTGATAAACTGTTATTTTCCCTTAAAAACCCACCCCATTCTAATTTCCGACTTCAGATATTTTATCCTTTTACCTAGATATACTTTCGTTGATCTAGGCTTCCTGTCTGTGAGTCACCTTGAACGACGTTTTATTTTTTCCAGCTTTTGTTGCCAAGGAAATTTATAGTAGCTTTTTTACAATTAAACATTTGAACGAAGTTATATTCCATACGTAATGGCTATTCCATAATCGAAGAGTCTTTTAAACGAATAAAAAAATTCGATATTTTATTTTTATTTAGATTTAAGTAAATTTTATTTAAATTTAAATACAACTAAAACACAAATTCTTACTTTACCTCTTTATTTAAACAGAAATATAAAGCCAAATCGCGAAATTGACTCTACAATACAATAAAATTCTAATAAAAAAATATCTTGAAGTTCGGGACATGTATTTTAAGTTAATAATTAAATATCCATAAGGATAGTAAATTACTCCATAAGGATAGTAAATTATCTTTTTTTAACTAAAAAATAAAACATGTGTTACATACATTCAATTTGTGATTTATTATTCAATACTTCAAGAAATGTTACTCAATGCTGTAAACAGTTTTGTACCACGGCTGCCAGATTGTGTCCGATAAAATGGAAGCCACCTTTCCAATATCATCTTTAAAAACTGAATATTTCTTCACTTCCACATTATTTTCCATCTTTGTGGTATATATTTTTATTAAATTTAATAAAAAGATATTTTTTCAGTTTTTTTTTTTGTTCGTTTGAAATCGTACCGTTTCATTGAATCACCTCGTATAATAAACAACAAAAATTTCATAGTACTGCAGATACCGTACCTTATTTATACCGGTAAAGTAGAAAATGCCTTACCGATTCCTTTCAGAACATCCTAATCCTTCCCTTTAAATGGTTTAATTGTAATTTTCAATTGTTGACCGTTGTTTAACTGCAGGAGGGGCCATCATGGCCTTAACTGCTGTGGGTGGTAATTCTTTTATGTCTGCGACTCTTAGATCGACACCCCTGTATCCCTTTAACTTCGGGACCATCACATCAAGCCACGCTTTCGAGTACTGATCTTTAGTCGTGATGATATATTCACCTCCCGTGAAAATACCGTGTTTAATTTGTGGTCTATCATTCGGATTAATATTTGCGATGTGTGACGCTAATATAGCATCCAAAAATTTTGCTTCAAATTCATTGAATCGTTTGGCTGGATATCCTTTGGGAACAACTATCGTCTTATTCTCTATGTTGCTCTGTACTGCATCTCTCGTATAATCCAAATTCCGGTTATTCACAGAAGGGTTAATTCTCTCAATTCTATTTGGCTCATAAGGATTATCCCCTGGTGGTATATAATCTATTCTCTCATCTACTCCCGTCATCCTTTCACGCCACATATTTCTGGCATCTCGGCGATTATCTGTGCTTCTATTTCGATCCAGAGGACTTCTATCACGATTAGGAGGACTTAGTTCACGCGTTTCACGACGAAATTGATCCCTTTCATCGCTGAACGGACGCCTTTCTCGAGTTGTGAAAGGGCTTGTTCTGCGCGTTTCTTGTCTTCCATTGGCGAGAGGGCTTCTCTCACGGATTCCAAGACCAAAGCGGCTTCTTTCACTATTGGGAGGGCTTCTTCTACGGGGTTCATTTCCGAAACGATTTCTTTCACTCGTGGAGGGGGGGGCTTCGTCCACGGGTTTCACGATGGACTTGACTTCTTTCGTCGCCGAAAGTATTCATTTCGCGAGAAGGTATCTGTCCATATGAATTCGAAGCCTGATCATATCCCAAAGGGCTTCCTCCTCGATGCATATTCGATTCCTGTCTTGAAAATGACCCGGCCATCGTTTCAGGTTGCTTATTCCCAGAAGGGTATTTTGGTTGTCCAAATATTTCAGCAAACTCTCTAACATCAGGCTTTTTTTTAGGAAATGTATTAGAATTAGAATAGATGGTATTTATAAAAGGATCTCTTAAAAAAGTTGTCGATTGACCATGAGACTCACTAAACATCGAAGCCACTATTTTCATTTCAGTTTCTGATAATACAGCGCTATTTGCGGCTAACATTTGCTCAATTACTGCCTTTCGTCTTTCCGAACCTGGTAGTCGGCGGCGTTTTTTACCATCAGCACCTTGTTGACCAGGATATTGCGACACTGAATTTTGAGTTTGCCTAATATTCACAGACTGGTCACGTTGGGACTTCAATGTATTGGACCATAAATCCATTTTACCGGTAGTGATTTTTTATCCTCAATGTTTTTCACACTTTTAAATGTTGAAATGCTTGGAAAATTCTGAAAGCAATATCTTTTATTAAACAAGGGATTATCGTTATCCTATGTATGCATTTATATAGAGTGAGCATTAGTGCGACGACATCTAATTTGACGTAACAGATACAAAAACTACTGTAAATTTAGAAAATAAATTAAATGTAATCCTTATTGTCACTCAGAATCTGCATGTTAGTACGAGAGAAATTGCAAATGCTTTGGAAATTATACTATAACAATTTTCAATTAAAGTTGATTCATTGGCAACATCGCACTTAAAGCGACCCAACCGCCAAAATTAATATTTTACCAACAACTTTTAATACAACCCAACAAACAACTACGACAAACCACTCTCCCAACATTCAAACGACCCAATCACAATTAATATACAATTATATACTGGATTTGACAGGCAATACACCACACCCGTTAACAAAATACAAGTAACATTTTACACGTTCTTATCGAGCGGACCTAACCAACCGACACTCTCCACCATCCACCACCAGAGAAAACACGACCAAACACACTCCCCCCCCCCTCCCCTCTCGACGAACTCCAACGCAAACGAAAACATTACCTAAGTACAGTTTATGACTCCCCCATAGTACGCCCACCGTCGGGCCCACAATCCCGCCAAAACACAACTAACGAGATAAACACAACACCATGATAACCCCATCACTTACATAGTTCACCGTACGGCCGTGATACACCGCGTCCCCGACCCACGACCAACCCCAACTTACCCCCTTCAAGGCTCGCACGTGAAAGAAGCGCTCCTTCCAAACCCCCCCCCCCCCCCCCCCCCCCCCCGTCCCCCCCCCCCCCCCCCCCCCCCCCCCCCCCCCCCCAAAAAACCCGCCCCCCGCAAAAGAACGCCATCTAATCCCTAAAACACGAACGACCTATAAACACGCCCCCTAAAATTATTGGAAAAAAAAACTATACCCGCGTTGACCGCCTCACCCACACCCGTCCCACACAAAGCCCTCCATCCACCGCCCACACTAATGCGCGACAATCAATCGTTGCCCTTTTCAATTCAATTTTTCTTCTACTACGACAATTTTTGCATATTGCACAATTCCAGCCACCTTTTTTCACGTACAATGCGTTCAATTGTCGATACAGATACTCCCGTTAAAAATGAACACTGAGCTACAGCTTCCACTGAACGAAATGTATGTTATAAATTTTCAGACACTCTACACACACAATCTGCTTTTCTTCTACCGACATAAACTTATGCTTTCTTTGTACATTACTTGGACTCATTATGGCATCCATCTTAATGCTATAAAAAGAATACAAATAAATGATATTATTCTGCTATTATTCTACGAATAGAAATGGCAAGGGCAGCGTTCTTAAAATTCAAACAATTGTTCTGTGACAAAAATCTGAATATTGCGCTGAGACTGAGGTTTGTTGAATGTTACGTCTGGTCGCAATTATTGTACGGGGTAGAAACATGGACACTAAAAGCGCAAATAGTTAAAAAGATTGAAGCCTTTGAACTTTGGATATACCGGAGAATGTTGAGAATCCCATGGACTGCCAGGGTCACCAATGAGGAAGTGCTGAGAAGAATGGGTCGAGTCAAAAAATTGTTGAGAACGATAAAAGTACGCAAGACTGCATACCTTGGACACATACAAAGAAATAATAAATATAGTCTTCTGCAGGTCATCATGCAGGGTAGAGTCGATGGCAAAAAGGGAATAGGTAGAAAGAGGAAGTCATGGCTGCGAAATATTCGAGACTGGACAAACATGACTGTAGACGAATTATTCCACGTTGCAAAAGACAGAAAAGCTTTTAAAAATGTGGTCGCCAACCTCCGTTAATGGGGACGGCATAGGAAGAAGAAGATTCTGCTATTTGTGTCTTCTGTACACGCCTATGCAGACATGGAGGCTTGATAATGAAGAAACCGAACCATTTCCAAAGACATAAATATATAGACCAGCGAAGTGTTGATAAGTTAAATGATGTTTCAAAGTATTCAACGAAGTTGTGCAACTATTCGCTCGTGAATCGCACCGGTAAGCAGAAGATACATATATTGATACTGTGGCAAATTTTATGGAACCATCTTACTTTTCACTTATCCACATTGGCGGAGCCAATTGTCAGTAAGAATTTACTTCTGACATTTAGCATAGTTGCCGTTAGCTCTCAGTTCAATTTGTATACGAGTCACCTCCAATTGAAAATTGTTATAGTAGTGGTAGTAATGTAGGAAGAATTTAAAAAAATAACAAGATGTATTCATATTATGTACAAAAGCTTAGTGAAGATGACTAATAAAAGAGTAGAATTTTGTCAGTGGTTACAAGAACAAGTTCAGAATGATGCATATTTCTTTGAATATGTTTTATTTGAAGATGAAGCTACTTTCCACAAGAATGTTACTGTAAATAGACATAACTTTCACTATTACTCATCTTCTAATTCACAATAGTCAAGCAAGATGGTCGTAGAATTTTCGGCTGGAATTCTTGAAAATTATGTCATCAGACTCTAATTTTTTGGGGATCACTGAGAAATGTATCTATATTTTCTATACAAAGAACTGCCAGAATTATTGGAGGCAGTATCGCTGAGTATATGTCAGAAAATGTGGATATTATATGACGGCGTTTTTTAGTGGATGAGCATTTAAATGATAATTTTCCTGAAAGATGGATTGAAATGGGAAGAGCCAGAAGGTGACCTTCTGGAGCTCCAGAGTTAAACAAGCTAGACTTTTTTCTGGAGCTATATAGAAGATTAGGTGTCTATAATAATGGCGCGTGGCATTACCTCATAGCGGGTTATTACTTGTGTGGATTATTGAAATTTTATGTCTGCTCATTACTAATTTGTTAATATTTTTTTACAATAACACCACCACAAGGAGAGGGACATGTTAGATTTGCTTTCATACATTCCACCTATAAACCATGCTTACCTTCAAGGACTTGAAAAAGCAAAAACACAACATATAGGCCCACTGGATTTAGTTTATATTAAACATTATTGCAAAGAAAGAACTTTATGATAGTATTACTTAGCAGAGTTATTTGAGTAAAACATAAAATTTGTGCTTTTTTTAAATTTCAAATTATTACAAACTGAGTTTTTTCAAATGCAGTGACATAAGTCACTTTAACCCTAAAAAATACAACAACAAAACTACATAAATGATTTTCAATATTTATCACATTTAAACAAAGAAAGATATCTTCCTGCAATATAGAACAAAAAAAGTGCTGATAATTAATTATGTAATTTATTATAAAGATCCTAAAACCTTCTGTTGATCTAAAATAAAAAAAGTAATAATATTTTAAAATACCGCATATAACATTGCAACCTCTTATATTGCAAAAACCATAACACTGAGAAGAGTCCATAAATGTAAAAATATACAGGGTGTTCCATTAAAAACAAATGGCTGTACACTGTAAAAGTGGATGGCCCTGTATATTTGAATATTGTTTCAAAGTATGGTTCTGTGTATGCTCCAACTAATTAACTACATAATTTTTTTATATCTCCTACAATAAATGAGTAATTCAACCTCCTCACACTAATGCCTCACCCTGTATAAAGGAGTAATATAATTATTAGATCCTCATGATAAAATTTAACATTTTGTTAAAAAAATAATATCTCTTAAAAATATGTGAAATATATTTATTTATTTTGAAACTTTACAAACACTATAAACTAATAGTGATTAGATGTAAATTGGTAACTAAGAATATAAATGTCCCAGCTAATAAAATTAATGAAAGATAAGAAAATAGTGTGTTTTTTTTATAAATAATAATATGTACATTTGATTTTTGTATTTAAAGACTAAAATATCTGACCGTGAAGCAGTTATGGTATGGGTTCTAAGGTTCTTGAAAAACAATTAAAGATGTCATCATAACCACTGGAGAACACATAGAAAGCAGTTGGTAGATGAAACAATGAGAAAAATTTATGCAACCAGTAAAATCAATAAAGATTCTCTAACCATGAAAAAACTTTCTAAAAAGACCAATGAGATTTGAAAAGGTCTCCCAAAAATTTAAAGAAGTTTCGAAAATGACAGAAGAGACTTCTATAATCAATGAAAACATTCTTGGATCCATCCGTGATACTATACCAAAGAAATGTGAGCCAAAACCTTCATCACACCTAGAAAACTAGAGAGATTACAAGAATAAAGTTGACATCATGCACAAGGCAGCAAAAGTACAATTAAAAGCCAATATTATTTCATCAAAACCATGTGGTATAAATACTAACCACTCTTTAATTACAGGACTGCCCTTGCCATGTATGAAAAACTATTGCTACAAATGATCAGTGGCACCCTGTACAGCTACAATACAAGTTAACTTAGTACCAGGACCCACAGACAAGTAAGGGTACAAACGAGCTGATGCCCTGGTAAGACAGGGTTCATCCACTTTACATACAGGATCCAAAATGATGATTTTAAAATTTAACATCAAGTGGCAGGTGGGTATTTTGACATAATGAAAACATTACAGATTGTTGCACTTGTTAACAAAGAGATCTTTCACTGCAAGGTATGAGAACATATGGCACACATTTTCAAAATTAACACTGCAATTTTTCAATATTAAACAATGGGTTAATAAATCTAGACTGGAAGATCATAGGGAACATACTTAATTGAAATTATTTTATACATATTACCATGTGTCGATTTCATCCAAAGGAATCTTACTCATCAATGATAGTGCATTTTAGGAAGAAATTTAAACAGTAAATAAACAGTGGAGATAATTTGTAGTTTGCTTTAATTTACTCTTACAATACATTCTACCACAGCTGCCATATGAGTGAACAGAATTTATATTATATAAAAAGCCCAGGAATCCTTTGTAATCCACTCAAAGCATAATCAAAAACAGTATATGCATATATAAAAACATATTTATAGTATTATAAAAGTACAAGCGCCAACAGAGAATGATAAAGTTTAACGCATCTATAATAATAGCTCCAAAAACTACATAAAAATCCTACAATTAGCATGAATAAAAGCTTGCACTAAATGCAAACAATTTTTTCAGGCCAATAAATCACTTTTAGATGCCATTTGGTATTAAACATGTACAAATTACAAATATTATGCTTACCTAATGTTATTTAATAAACTCTGATCAATGACGGGTGCTTTAATTGATAGTAGAATTATGACTTACATCATAGTTAGTTCATAATTACAAAATTATTATATTATAAACTGTAGCCTTTTTGGTTATAAGGTAGATAGTAAAATATTGTTAAACAAAATGTTTACTTTTACCACATGGTTCTAATAGTAATAATCATATAAATAATGGCAGTTACATACAAATAAAAAGATATAAACTTTTGTGCTTTCTTCTTTATGTAAGGATGATTAATAATAGTAAAACTAGTCCATCAAATCACCTAATCATTCAAATGCTATTCATGTTATGGTCAGTTCTTCAAATTTTTTAAGTTCCTTAAGCTGTGTATTGCAAGACTTACATATTGTTGTCTATCTCATAGCTCCTTTTTCTTCATAATTCTTTCTAGAATTTCCCCAGTAGTAGTAGTTCATTTCACTCAATATTCTCCAATTTAACCACAAATGTGCCCCAAATGTCAGGGGTTTTAAAGTGGAATTACTCTAGTACAAACATTTTTTAAACTGAGAAAATAGCTATTCATTTGTGCTTGTGTCATTACTACTAACATATTTTTCACAATATCACTGTTTAATTGCTTAAAATTCTTAAGACGAAATTTCTTATTCTTATCAGGGTAGGTGTATGCTGTGACTTGTTTTCAACATTCCACTTTCCACTGCTTTAATAAAACCCTTACCAAAACCCACAAAATGAGTTCCCTTTACAACCTGTTCCTCCAATTAAGTATTTTCTATAGTGTTGCCGCTACAGCCTAGGTAAAATGCTTCTCTTTTTTACGACTTTGTAAGATTAAAATACAACCTGACTTCTGCACCAAATGTAGACTATAGACAATTCTCCATTGTAGTGTTTCAACTTACAGCTTGTCCAGCACGTTACTCGTTATTATTTAGATTTATTTGTTATCAGTTTATTAAACTTTATATACAAAATTACAACTAGTAAAAAAATATGGGAGGCGATAGCTTACCTAATAACAACCTCCTGTTGTCTCTATTTAAATCAAATTGTTACATCTACAAACAAACAAAATATGTTTAACCACTGTTCAATAAACGATTAACTTTTAATATATTACCATTACTAATATGATAATTCCCTTAATTTCAAACTTATTTTGCGTTGATTACTCGACACTCGGTGTTCGGTGAGCAAAGTCAAAACATTGAAAAAATGTCAAATGTCAAACCAAAAATCAACTGTCTACAGGTGCTACAACCCATGATACTATGAATAACAAGATAGGATCTTCCCGTAGCTCAAAATCGGTCGGGTTCGCGCATGCCGTCATTGGAGACTAGAATTTGAAATCTTGTTAAAGTTAAATGAGATTTGTATGCATTCTGTGATGAAATTACTAGACGAAAATAAGTTAAGAGGTTTAATAATTACAATAATCGTACACATAAGAATATCTCCAAACTATTTATTAAAGATTATTTATTGATATATACAAAAACTGACATTTCGAACGTGCAAGTCTCCAATGACGTCACAAAAACATGCGCAATATCTTATCTTATAGTCATAGTATCATGCTACAACCTCCGACCTCAATACAGGATAGTCAATAATATACAAATTGGAAATAATGATAAAAAAATACAAACATTTTCATATTATTACACCAAACCACTTTTAGTTAAAACAAGAATTGCTGAAAACTGCAATTTTTTTATGAGACCTAAAGTATTTCCACAGAATAATAAACAATTGTTATTTATTCTGTGGTATTTCAGTATAAATAAGATTTAAAAAAAATAATTTAGACGAATACAAAGTTCCGCTTTCAGCATTGTAATAATCGATCTATTTCTGTCATCGTTCCATAATTTAATAATCAAATAGGTATATACCTACAAATAACAGGGCAGGACTTATAACGGGCAATCCTCTAAGCCCATTGCTATCAGATATTTTTATGGATCATCTAGAGACAAAGATTTCAAAACATCCCATATTCAAACAGTTTTTATATTAGTGGAGATACGTAAACGACGTACTGGTATGTTTTACAGGAACTAACAGGCAACTCGACAAATTTTTATCGTATATTAATTCACTTCATAGTCATTGTGAATTTACAATAGAAACAGAACAAAATCAATCCATAAATTTTTTAGATTTAAAAATTATCAGACTTAAAAACAAACATGACTTCTCCATATTTCATGAACCTACCCACATTGACACGACTATACACAATTCATCATCTCATCCCAAATAACATAAACTGGCAGCCTATCATAGTATTTTACATAGATTAACAGAAATTCCGATGTCAAAATACAACTTTGAGACAGAATTAAATATCATTAAGCAAATAGCAGTAAACAATGGATACAACGAACAACAATTAATAAAATTGTAAATCAAAAACTAGACAAGAAAGCCCCGAAATTAGTATTTCCACCACCAGAGAAAAAACCAAGTACTTATCTTCTGCTCGTTTACATATACAGACAAAATATCAACAAAAATAGCCAAACACATAAAAAAGAAAGGAATAACACCAGCTTTCCGAACAAATAACAACCTAGGCAAATATATTAAAAATAACAAGAGCCAAAATAAAAAACACTTAAATAGTGGTGTGTACAAACTTGAATGTGGCGACTGCCCAAAAACTTTTATCGATCAAATTGGTAGAAATTTTAATAAACGAATAGCAGAACATTAAAGGGCTTTCAATAATAGAAAATCAGATTCTACATACTCCTTCACCTTCTAGATCATAATCATTCTTTTAATGACGAATTAAAAATTGTTCACATTCAAAATAAAGACATTTTAGACAAGTTATCTTTGTTAGAATCTATGGAAATACAACAAATTAAAAAACACAGATATGATTCTGAATGACCAACATGAGACAAACAGTTCTCCCCTCCTCAACCTATTTCATTAGAGACTATAAATTGTAAACGCACGCCAAAACTAGATCACTTGAAAAAGACAATCAGCCGAAACAGCTGTAGTGATAGAGTTAATAAATTTTATGGAAGTTTTAAAAACAAAGTTTTCAGTGTTTTCTTGTTATATTCTATTACTGAATGGAGATAGATAGAATCGAAAGATTTCTCGAAATTTATAAAGGTATATATTTCATATTCTTTAGCTGTACTAATTAGTTCTCGAAGCATATGGATATGATCCAGGATACTGAATCAGTTTGCTCTCTTGGCTATGCAGCATCTAACGCATTTGTTAATGATTTTTGTGAATCTTGTAATGATCTTGTATATGATTGGTAGTAGACTTATAGGTCTGTAGTTTTTGATATCCGCTTTTCTTCCTTTCTTATGAATGATAATTATGTTTGCCGTATTCCAGCAGTTTGGTATGCATCTTGATCTTAGACAGTTCTCAAATATGCCTGCTAAGATTTTCGAATTTTTTTGACAGCGTATTTAAGAAAATCGTGATAAACCGTTTTTTTCCCCTTAAAAACCCACCCCTTTCTAATTTCCGACTTCGGAGGAAATTTATAGTAGTTTTTTTACAATTAAGGTTTTGAACGAAGTTATTATTCCATACGTAATGGCTATTCCATAATCGAAGAGTCTTTCAAATGAATAAAAAATTTCGACATTCATTTAGATTTAAGTAAATTTAATTTAAATTGAAATACAAATAAAACACAAATTCTTACTGTTACCTCTTTATTTAAACACAAATATAACGCCAAATCACGAAACTGACTACAATACAATAAAATTCTAAAAAAAAAAAATAAATTCTCTTATCTTGAAGTTGGACACATCTATTTGAAGTTAATAATTAAATATCCATAAGGATAGTAAATTACCTTTTTTTTCAACTAAAAAATAAAACATGTGTTAAATACATTCAATTTGTGATTTAACTGTTAAACATAAAAAATATTCTCAATATAGTACATTCGTCAGAGACTTGATCACTAAAAATCATATGAACAAGCTGAATTTTGCAGAGGCAGGGTGCCCAGGAGCAAGCAAAAAGATAAGGCAGAATGAGAAGGGACGAGATCGAACATAAACAGGGAGGAATAGAGGGAGAGAAGAATTCAGTCATAGAATAGAATATTCTTTATTAATCCAATGAGATTACATTGTGATATAGGACGTCATATAGTTACATAAAACATAATTAACAAAATATAGATTAATATAAAAAAAGATATGAAATATAAAACGTCTCTGAACCCTGTCGGTCCTCATTCCCTGTGGTCTTTTATTAAGTCAAAATAATCATTTAGGTTGTAAACGCATATAGTCATTTTCCATCATATAGATAGCACATTATGTATGCAAATCCCTAACCTGTTGATACGGGTGACTCAATGAAAAATAGATATTTGTCAACAAGTTTACAGAAGTATATAGATAAACAATTTTAAATTGAGTATGACCACCAGGTATAAAGGTTGAAGCAGAATAGAATACAATAGTTTTTAGGGGTTATAAAGTAGCCAGTGTCGGAGTGATCGAGATTAACAGGTACTAATGAATTTGCAAAAAATGTAAGATATATAAAATTTATTGGTGATATATAAAATAATTTGTAACAGGGGCCGATTTGTAAAAAAATGAATATTATTTTAATTAAATTCATTTCAGATTCACTGCTTTCTTCAGAATCTAAGGAATCTTCAACTCCAATGTTAATTATTACCTGTTCCAGCATTGCATTACTCATATTATCCAAATTCCACATTTTATTTTCTTCCTGGTGAGCATGACTAACAGCATTTTTTCAATTTTCTGGAGTTACTTTTGATAAGGAATGTTCTAATAATTGTTGTAAGTCTTCTAATTTAAAAGTTTTGTTGTTGCGTCCGACTTCACCCTTTACTTGAGACCATATATTTTCTATCGGATTAAGATCACAGTGGTATGGGGGTAAACGTAAAATAATTACAATTATATATTTTTTATAAGCTGCTTTATGTTGCCTTAAAATAGGTAATAATTCCTTTTTTGTCGAGTTCTACTTGTACTCAATTGCGTGTTTATCCAACCATTCGATTATCTCTCCTTTTTTCCATGCCGTTGTTGGCAATTTTTCTGCTAGTCTTGAATGGTAACTAGCATTATCCATGACTGTGACAGAATTTTTTGGAATTAAATCCAACATTTGCTCAAAATATTCTTCAAAAACGTCGGTAGTCATTTCCTCGTGGTAATCTTTGGTTGATTTTGAGGCAAAACTTAATAATCCACCATTGACAAAACTGTATTCGTTTCCAATATGGGTTATTATGAGTCTGCGTCCTTTTCCAAGGGGAATATTGTTTATTCCAGTAGATACACCTTCGATGAATGTCTGACGGGAACTTCTCACATTTGTATCAACCCATAGATATGGTACAGTATGACCTTCATTTAACCAAGTCTGGTCCAAATAAAAAATTGTTTTCCCTTCTTCTCAATACTTTTTCATAGTTCTTAGATAATCTCGTCCCTAACATACAATGTAAGCTTTTTCAATTAAAACGGATTTTTTTCTATTCTTTTGCCAACGAAATCCCATCTCTCTCAATAGTCCCCATAATTTCTTGTTGCTTATAATTGGTAACTCTTTGTTTTCTCTAATTAATGTTTGGATTTTGTCCAATGTTGGAAATTCTTTGTTAAAAAAAAATGAGTGGATGCTTCGTCTTATCATGTTTTTATGTATTTCTTCAATTTCCAAGGGTTTACGCCCTCCACTCTTCTTAGGAGATGAAACAGTTCCTCCTTTTCTTTCTTTTAGGAATCTATAAATTGTTGCTTCTCCAACCCCTGTCATATTTGAACGCATGTTAACGATTTCACGAACATTACTTAAAGGGTGTTGATGTACAAGTGCATCGTGTACATTTAATATTATATTTTTCTCTCTTAGACTGAAGGCACCTTTAAAACTACACTTAAACGGGGTCTCTACTAGCAGAGAGAACATACGGAACAGTCAGTATACACCACACAAGTAACATAACTATTCTCCAGAGGCTAAGGAAAGACAAAGAAATTATTAACACCATAAAAAACAGATAATTGGGTTACTTCGGCCACATCATGCGTAATGATAAATACCGACTTTTAAGTTGATTCTACAGGGCAAGATTGAGGGTAAGAGAGGCCCTGGACATAGACGTATATCCTGGCTGGCCAATCTTAGGAAATGGACTAGTCTAAGGTCAATTGATCTATTTCGAGCTGCTGTGAATAGAATAAGATGGGTCAATGTGGTTGCCAACATCTCTATAAGGTGCAGTATATCACAAATGACGAGTGTCAATGGATTTACTAAGATAGTTGCCCGGTCATTTTATGAGTAAAAACGGCGATATTCCCTGGCCATCTTGTAGTCCGAGCCTCTCCCTATGCGGTAACTTTCTTTGAGTGTATCTAAAGTCGAAGGCCCCAAGAACTATAAAGGCTTTGAAAGAACGGTTACGCAAATAAGTCGAAGCAATACTTCAAGAAATGTTACTTAATGCTGTAAACAGTTTTGTACCACGGCTGCAAGATTGTGTCCGATAAAATGGGAGCCCCATTTCCAATATCATCTTTAAAAACTAAATATTTCTTCACTTACACATTATTTTCCATCTTTGTGGTATACATTTTTTTTATATAAAATTTAATAAAAAGATATTTTTTCAGTTTTTTTTGTTCGTTTGAAATCGTACCGTTTCATTTAATCACCTCGTATAATAAACAACAAAAATTTCATAGCACTGCAGATACTGTACCTTATTTATATTGGTAAAGTAGAAAATGCCTTACCGATTTGTTTCAGAACATCCTAATCCTGCCCTTTAAATGGTTTAATTGTAATTTTCAATTGTTGACCGTCAAGGCTAGGTCTCATATTGATTCTTTGTAGACGCGTGACATCTTCGTTGGCTATCTTAAAGTTCATCGTTAGACCTTTTTTTCTATTGCCTTGCTGTCTTAGAAACTGCCAGTGATTAGTGGACAGTCCTGGATTTTGGACTTCTAGTTTTGAACGAATAACATTTGGACTTTCATCACATGATTTGCGACGAAGCCATAATACAGCTACAACTGACGTAGTCGATACGTTTTTAGTATTATCTTGCTGGTTAACTGCAGGAGGGGCCATCATGGCCTTAACTGCTGTGGGTGGTAATTCTTTTATGTCTGCGACTCTTAGATCGACACCCCTGTGTCCCTTTAACTTCGGGACCATCTCATCAAGCCACGCTTTCGAGTACTGATCTTTAGTCGTGATGATATATTCACCTCCCGTGAAAATACCGTGAATTTGTGGTCTATCATTCGGATTAATATTTGTGATGTGTGACGCTAATAGAGCATCCAAAAATTTTGCTTCAAATTCATTGAATCGTTTGGCTGGATATCCTTTGGGAACAACTATCGTCTTATTCTCTATGTTGCTCTGTACTGCATCTCTCGTATAATCCAAATTCCGGTTATTTATAAAAGGGTTAATTCTCTCAATTCTATTTGGCTCATAAGGATTATCCCCTGGTGGTATAAAATCTATTCTCCCATCTACTCCCGTCATCCTTTCACGCGACATATTTCTGGTATCTCGGCGATTATCCCAGCTTCTATTTCGATCCAGAGGACTTCTATCACGGTTAAGAGGACTTAGTTCACGCGTTTCACGACGAAATTGATCTCTTCCATCGCTGAACGGACGCCTTTCTCGAGTTGTGAAAGGGCTTGTTCTGCGCGTTTCTTGTCTTCCATTCGCGGGAGGGCTTCTCTCACGGATTCCAAGACCAAAGCGGCTTCTTTCACGATTAGGAGAGCTTCTTCTACGGGGTTCATTTCCGAAACGACTTCTTTCACTCGGGCTTCCTCCACGGGTTTCACGATGGACTTGACTTCTTTCGCCGCCGAAAGTACTCATTTCGCGAGAAGGAATATGTCCATATGAATTCGAAGCCCGATCATATCCCAAAGGGCTTCCTCCTCGATGCATATTCGATTCCTGTCTTGAAAATGACCCGGCCATCGTTTCAGGTTGCTTATTCCCAGAAGGGTATTTTGGTTGTCCAAATATTTCAGCAAACTCTCTATCATCAGGCTTTTTTTTTAGGAAATTTATTAGAATTCGAATAGTTGGTATTTTTAAAAGGATCTCTTACATAAATTGTCGTTTCACCTTGAGACTGACTAAACATCGAAGCCACTATTTTCATTTCAGTTTCTGATAATACAGCGCTATTTGCGGCTAACATTTGCTCAACTACTGCCTTTCGTCTTTCCGAAGCTGGTGGTCGGCTGCGTTTTTTACCATGAGCACCTTGTTGAATTGAATTTTGAGCTTGCCTAATATTCACAGACTGGTCATGTTGGGACTTCAATGTATTGGACCTGAAATCCATTTTATCGGTAGTGATTTTTTATCCTCAATGTTTTTCACTTTTAAATGTTGAAATGCTTGGAAAATTCTGAAAGCAATATCTTTTATTAAACAAGGTATTATCGGTATCCTATGTATACATTTATATAGACTGAGCATTAGTGCGACGACGTCTAATTTGACGTAACAGATTGAAGTTGATTCATTGGCAACATCACACTTAAAGCGACCAACCGCTATTTCCCTTATCAAGGGGTACGTAACCTTACATAAATAATTACGTAAAATTTAAATCTAACATCGATATAATTATTGAATTATCATATATGTTTTGACAGGTATCTTATAATTGTGTAACAAAATAAAGTAAATATTACTGTTATTTTAGAGTGCCTAATACTGTACTTCAATAAACAGAAAACTCGACAAAATAATTATTATATCCCATTTATATAGAAGAACTACAAAGAAAAGAAATAATTACCTAAGTTAAGCTTATAAAGTTTCTTGTCGAAAACAGTCACAATCCCGCCCAATTTCCACATTTTCTCTTGTTCCTTGATTACTACTCTAATTGTTTACTGATCAGCTGTGATAAGTGTTATCCACCACTATTATTGGACTTATCACGACTCGACTCGTAAAAGAAGAGATTCAAACCATTTTTCAAAGCGTTGAACGTCCATTTCTTGGTGATAATCCCGTTTTTTTTGGATAAAAATTTGTGTACTATCGTCTAAAAAGCCACTCTCACTGTCTATATATGCGCGACAATCAATCGTTGCCCTTTTCAATTCAATTTTTCTTCTACTACGACAATTTTTGCATATTGCACAATTCCAGCCACCTTTTTTCACGTACAATGCGCTCAATTGTCGATACAGATACTGCCGTTAACAATGAACACTGAGCTACAGCTTCCACTGCACGAAATGTATGTTATAAATTTTCATACACTCTACACACACAATCTGCTTTTCTTCTACCGACATAAACTTATGCTTTCTTTGTACATTACTTGGACTCATTATGGCATCCATCTTAATGCTATAAAAAGAATAAAAATAAATGATATTATTCTGCTATTGTGCTATTATTCTGCTATTGTGCTATTATTCTGCTATTGTGTCTTCTGTACACGCCTATACAGACATGGAGGCTTGATAATGAAGAAACCGAACCATTTCAAAGACGTAAATATATAGACCAGCGAAGTGTTGATAAGTTAAATGATGTTTCAAAGTATTCAACGAACTTGTGTAACTATTCGCTCGTGAATCGCACCGGTAAGCAGAAGGTACATATATTGATAATGTGGCAAATTTTATGGAACCATCTTACTTTCCACTTATCCACATTAGCCAAACATACATAATAAAAATGATCCCGGTAAGTGCCAGTAAGAATGTACTTCTGACATTTAACATTGCTGCCGTTAGCTCTCAGTTCAATTTGTAGATGAGTCACCTCCAATTGAGAATTGTTATAGTATAGTGGTAGTAATGTAGAAAGGATTTTAAAAAAGAACAAGATGTATTCATATTATATACAAAGCTTAGCGAGGATGACTAATAAAAGAGTAGAATTTTGACAGTGGTTGCAGGAACAAGTTCAGAATGATACATATTCCTTCGAATATGTTTTGTTTGAAAATGAAGCTACTTTCCACAAGAATGATACCGTAATTAGACATAACTTTCACTATTACTCATCTTCTACTCCACACCAAAGTCAAACAATCGGGTCGTTGAATGTTATCTTCTGTGGTGAGAAATGTATCATTTTCTAGACAACGAACTGCCGGAATTATTGGAGGCGGTATCGCTGAACATACGTCGGATAATGTGCATATTATATGACGGCGTTTTTTAGTGGATGAGCATTTAAATGATAATTTTCCTGAAAGATGGATTGAAATGGAAGATCCAGAAGGTGACCTTCTGGAGCTCCAGAGTTAAACAAGCTAGACTTTTTTCTGGAGCTATATAGAAGATAAGGTATCTATAGCGCAACTAGTAGAGAAGTCTATAGAGTTCAACAAACTCCTTTTCCTACTCATAAAAATGTTTGACAGAGTCCAACTGAAGGATGTAATCCAAATAATGAAACAGAAAAAGTCGATAAAAAACACATAGCAAAAATGAGGGAACTTAAGAGACACAATGAAACAATAATAAAAAACGGTGCGTGGCATTGACAGAACTGAATACCTCTTATAGCGGGCTATTACTTGTGTGGTTTATTGAAATTTTATGTCTGCTCATTAGTGAGTTGTTAACATTTTTTTACAACAACACCACATATTTAAATTCTTTAATATTTAAAAAATCTTTACTGTTAAGATTTAATTTTACTACAGGACACCACCAAAGACTTGAAAGTCTATGAAGAATCTTGAAGGAGCAATTAAAAAGAGGAAAAAAAGTTACAAACGGGTCATGGCTTAAAATATAATGAATTCAATCACTGAAGGAAGAACCATTTATGCTATATTACAAGGAAACTCTTAACGAGGCCTTTCCATTTTCCACTCTATGTCTAAAATAAACAAAATCAAGAAGGCCAATTTAATTCTGACAAATTTATACCCTGCAACAAGACCTGTGGCTAAGGAAAAGGATTTAGTTGATATTATTGAACATTATTGTAATAAAAGAACTTTATGATAGTATTAGTTAGTGTAGTTATTTAAGTAAAACATAAAATTTGTGCTTTTTTTTTAAATTTTAAATTACAACAAATTAATTTTTGTCAAATACAGTGACATAAGTCACTTTAACCCTATAAAATACAACAACAAAACTACATAAATGATTTTCAATATTTATCACATTTCGACAAAGATATCTTCCTGCAATGTACAACAAAATAAAAAGAGTTAATCATTTGTTGTGTAATTTATTATAAAGATTCTCACAAAACCTTCTGTTTCTCATGCACAAAAAAAGACTTACACCACTTTGGGTTTAACACCCTCAATTCTACAATGTTGTTTCAAAATAAAAAAACTTAATAATCCTCTAAAATACCATAACATTGCAAACTCTTATATTGCAAAAACCAGAACACTGAAAAGAATCCATAAACGTAAAAATACATAAGGTGTTCCATTAAAAACAAATAGTTCTACCCTGTCAAAGTTGATGGCCTTTATATTTGAAAATAGTTTCAAAGTATGTACCTATCTATGCTCCAACTCTAACCTACATAATTTTTTCCTTTTCTCCAACAATAAACAAGTAACTCAACATCCTCGCACTAATGCCTCACCCTGTATAAATGAGTAATATAATTATTAGATCCCCATGATAAAATTTAACATTTTGTTAAAACAATAATATCACTTAAAAATATGAGAAATATAAAAGTGGTAACTAAGAATATAAATGTCCAACTAATAAAATTAATGAAAGATATGAAAGTAGTGCATATGTTTTATAAATAATAATACATTTGATTGTTGTATTTAAAGACTAAAACATCTGACAGTAAAGCAGTCATGGTATTGGTTCTAAGGTTCTTTAAAATCAATTTAAGGATGTCACCATAACCACTGGAGAACACATAGAAAGCTTTGAATTCCAGTTGGCAGATGAAGCAATAATGGGCAAAATTTATGCAACCAGCAAAATCAATGAAGATTCTCAAATCACCCAAGAACTTTCTAGAAAGACGAATGAGAGATGAAAATGTCTCCCAAAAATTTAAATATGTTCCGAAAATGACAGAAGATACTTCTAAAATCGATGAAATCATTCTTGGATCCATCCGTGATACTATACCAAAGAAATGTGAGCCAAAACCTTCATCACACATAGAAAACTAGAGAGATTACAAGAATGAAGTTGACATCATGCACAAGGCAGCAAATGTTCAATTAAATGCCAATATTATTTCATGTAAACCATGTAGTATAAATACTAACCACTGTTTAATTACAGGAATGCCCTTGCCATGTATGAAAAACTATTGCCACAAATAATCAGTGGCACCCTGTACAGCTACAATAGATTTAAAAAAATAATTAACATATGAAATTTGTCTTCAATTGGAAGAGAAAAGGTGAAAGATCAACCTGGTAAGATAAGTCCACATGGTCCAGAAGTTAACTTAGTACCAGGACACACAGGCAAGTAAGAGAAGAAACGAGCTGATGCCTTGGCAAGACAGGGTTCATCCACTCTGCCTATGGGACCCAAAATGATGATTTTAAAATTTAACATCAAGTAGCAGGTGGGTATTGACATTACGAAAACATTACAGATTGTTGTTGCACTTGTTTACAAAGAGATCTTCCATTGCAAGATATGAGAACATATGGTACACATTTTCAAAACTAACACTGCCCAATTTTACAATATTACAAAATGGGTTAATAAATCTACACTGAAAGATCATACGGAACATAATTGAAATTATTTTACACACATTAGTATGTGTCGATTTAATCCAAAGGAATCCTACTCATCAATGACAATGCATTTTAGGAAGAAATTTAAACAGAGTAAATAAACATTGGAGATAAAATCATAGTATGCTTTAATTTACTCATACAATATATTCTACCACAACTGCCATATGAGCAAACAGAATTTATATTATATAAAAAGAACAGGAACTTTGTAATTCACTCAAAGCATAATCAAAAACAGTATATGGATATATAAAAACATATTTATAGTATTACAAAAGTACAAGCACCAACAGAGAATGCTGAAGTTGAACAAATCTATAATAATAGTTCCAAACACTACATAACAATCCTGCAATTAGCATGAATAAAAGGTTGCACTAAATGTAGAAAATTTTTTTCAGACCTAGAGTAATGAATAATATATTTTATTTTTAACTACAACATAACTTGAAGCTTGAATAAATCACTTTTAGATGCCATTTGGTATTTACTTAGTTTCTTTATAAACATGTACAAATTAAAAATATTATGCATTCCCTAATGTTATTTATTAAACTCTGATCAGTGAGGGATGCTTTAATTGATGTCCAATAGCCTACTATGACCTACGTCATAGATAGCTCATAATTACAAAATTATTATCCATAAACTGTAGCCTCTTTGGATATACGTTAGATAGTAAAATATTGTTAAACAAAATGTTTACTTTTACCACATGGTTCTAATATTAATAATAATAATAATCACGTAAATAGTGATAGTTACATAAAAATAAATAAGATATGAACTTTTGTGCTTTCTCATTTACGTAAGGATTATTAATAATAGTGGAACTAGTCCATGAATTCACCTAATCATTCAAATGGTATTCATGTTATGCTCAGTTCTTTAAATTTTTTAAGTTCCTTAAGCTGTGTATTGCAAGACTTAAATATTGTTGTCTATTTCATAGCTCCTTTTTCTTCATAATTCTTTCTAGAATTTCCCCAGTAGTAGTTCATTTCACTTCAATATTCTTCAATTTAAACCACAAATAAGGCACAAATGTTAAGGGTTTTATAAGTGGAATTACTCTAGTACAAATGTTCCAAACATTTTTTAATCTGAGAAAATAGCTGTTCATTTGTGCCTGTGTCATTACTACTAACATATTTTTCACAATATTACTGTATTGCTTCAAATTCTTAAGAAGAAATTTCTTATTTTTATCCGGGTATACCTATGCTGTGACTTGTTTTCAACATTTCACTGCTTTAATAAATCCCTTTACCAAACCTACAAAATGAATTCCCTATACAACCTGTTTCTCCAATTAAGTATTTTCTATAGTGTGGCCACTACAGCCTAGGTAAAATGCTTCTCTTTTTACGACTTTGTAAGATTAAAATACACCCAGACTTCTGCACCAAATCAGAGACCAAATGTAGACCATAGACAATTCTCCATTGCAGTGCTTCAATTTACAGCTTGTCCAGCACGTTACTCGTTATTATTTAGATTTATTTATTATCAATTTAATTAAACTTTATAAAACATATATTCTTTGATATAGGTAAACAAAATTTCAACTCAAATCAGCAAAAAAATATAGAGGCAATTAATAGCTTACCTTATAGCATATAACAACCTCTTGTTGTCTATTTAAATCGTTACATCTACAAACAAACAAAATATGTTCAACCACTGTTCAATAAACGATTAAATTTTAATATATTCACCATTATTAATATGATTATTCCCGTAATTTCAAACTTATTTTGCGTTGATTACTGGATACTCGGCGAGCAAAGTCAAAAATTTACGTCATTTGTCAAAACAAAAGCATTGATAAAATGTCAAATCAAAAATCGACTGTATAAAATATACCGGCCTCAATACAGGATGGTAAGTCATCATAAGAAAATTAAATTGGAAATAATGCTAAAAAATACAAACATTTTCATATTATTACAACAAACCACTTTGTCTAGTTAAAACTATAATTGCTGAAAAACTTCAATTTTTTATGAGACCCAAAGTATTTCAAAATCAGTAATCGTCATCAATCAAACTTGGATCAAGAGAGAAAAATGTTAAAACGAATACAAAGTTTCGCTTTCAGCATTGTAATAGTCGATCTATTTCTGTCCTCGCTCCATAACTGATTGATGATGCTGAAAACTCTTTCCAGTTAAGCATTACTACAAGAAACAGATAAAACTATCTAGTTTTCTCAAATCTGGAACTTCCATTCGCTTGAAAAAGATACACTATTTCTGCGCAACCGAAAATCCGGATTATTGAAAGACTGAAATGTCTTTTGGAGCAAGGACCATTTTTTATTAAGACGATCACTAATTCATCATTATCATTTTCAGCATATTCCATGATGGAGCCTCTCTTACATAGTCATTCTTCATTTCTGTCCACAATTGCTTACTATTCGCTTTTCTGTGACGGTGTATTTTCAAAAAATTTTACTTCAGCTTTAAAGTCTTAAGTAACTGCTTAAGTCCCTATGTACAGTTTGTCTCCTTCCTTGCTTGGTCAAAGCTTTTATTACTGCATTAGGATATACAGAGTGACCCAAAAGTCTGGAAACGGCTAATTATCTCGTAAAATGCTAATCATAATTGTACAAAATTTGAGGTACACCTATTTCGGGATACGGAGATTCCATATTTGATATTTACAATGTTGCCAGATTTGCCGTTTTTCTTATATTATTAGTAACTTTGGTTTTTCAAATACATCACCCTGTATATTCAGTCATTATTGGAATCTCCTATTCAATACGAGTTCAACCATATGTAACACTTATGATTTTATGTAATCTGAAAGGTTATAAATACATAAAACCGAAGTCTGGCAACGCCTAAATTGTTTCAATAAATTTTTTAATACTAACTATTTTCAAATACATTAAAACGTAACAATTGATAGTTTAGAACATTTTTTAACATAGTAGTTACGTTATTAAGTGTTCAAAATGTGCTCAATTTGTGAGTTGACAGCACCCTAATCGATGGTAGAAGGCGTCTACCACATTTCTCCATGATTGTCTAGAAATTATTCGAGATTCATTGATAATTCGTTGCCTTAGCTCTGCAAGACTTGCTGGTTAAGTTTTGTAAACTGAATTTTTCAAGTATCCCTAATAAAAATAATCTTTAGGATTGAAATCGGGTGAACGTGGAGGCCATTCAATTCTACCTTGTCTACCAATTTATCGTCCAGGAAATATCTCATCTAAATATCGCCGAACATTTACACCAACTATCTGACGTTAAATTTCTTTCGACAAAAAATGACCCAATTGAATAAGTAACTACTATATCTGACCATACATTTAATTTTTGTGGTCTTTGAGTATGGTTTTCACGCATTCAGTCTTCAGTGTGAATTTACGTCACACCAGTACCTTAAAATTGTGTCGATTTACACTTCCACACAGTGTAAAAGTTGCTTCATCGGAAAAACATATTCTGTTAACGAAATTTTAATAATTTTCAATTTTATCCATCATTACCTCAGTAAACTCTAATCTACGACCAAAGTCATCTTCACTTAATTCTTGCAATAAGTTAATTTTGTATGATTTAAATTTATTTTTACGTAATAAACGTAAGACTGAAGAATGACCTACATCATGTACTTGTGCAACCTGCCTGGGGATGTATGTGGATCTTCAACAAAACTTTGCTTATATCTGAAGTTTTGTTGTCATTGATAACTCGTTTCGGTCAACCTGATCGGTATCTATCTTTTACTTCTCCAGATTCCTCAAATCGCCTTACAGTTTTTTGTACCGTCGTCTTATGAATAGGAGAACGGTTTAGAGAACGGCATTTTAGAGAAGCAATTTAAATTGCAGAACTTTTTGAACCACAACTACTGTCAATTTTAGTTCATAATTTAAATGGTGAACAAATGTCAAAATCACAGCATTCGCCATTTAAATATTTAAATTTATTAAAATCTACATATTTTGCACTGTTTTATGTATTTAAGATCTTTCAGACTACATAAAATCAAGTGAACATATGGTTGAACTCGTATTGAATAGCTGAACTCGTGTGAAATTCACACTGAATGCGTGAAAACCATACTCAAAGACCACAAAAATTAAATGTATGGTCAGTTATAGTAGGTACTTATTTAATTGGGCCATTTTTTATCGAAAGAAAATTAACGTCAGATAGTTTGTGTAAATGTTTCGGCGTTATTTAGATGAGATATTTCCCGGACGATAAATTGGTAGACAAGGTAGAATTGAATGGCCTCCACGTTCACCCGATCTCAATCCTAAAGATATTATTTTTATTAGAGATACTTGAAAAATTCAGTTTACAAAACTTAACCAGCAAGTCTTGCATAGCTAAGGCAATGAATTATCGATGAATCTCGAATAATTTCTAGACAATCATGGAGAAATGTGGTAGACGCATTCTACCATCGATTAGAGTGCTGTCAACTCACAAATCGAGCACATTTTGAACACTTAATAACGTAACTATTATGTTAAAAAATATTCTAAACTATCAATTGTTACGTTTTAATGTATTTGAAAATAGTTAGTATTAAAAAATGTATTGAAACAATTTAGGCGTTGCCAGACTTCTGTTTTATGTATTTATGACCTTCCAGACTACATAAAATCATAAGTGTTACATATGGTTGAACTCGTATTTAATAGGAGATTCCAATAATGACTGAATATACAGGGTGATGCATTCGAAAAACCAAAGTTACTAGTAATATAAGAGAAACTGACAATCTGGCAACATTGCAAATACCAAATATGGAATTTCCGTATCCCAAAATGGGCGTATCTCAAATTTTAATTATGTCTAGTAATTTACGAGATAATTAGCCGTTTCCAGACTTTTGGGCCACTCTGTATAGAATCTAAAGCCTTCTCGAAATTTATGGAGGTTAATGCTAGAGGTATTTCATATTCTTTAGCTCTACTCATTAGTTCTAGAAGCGTATGAATATGAACCAGAGTACCTACTGAATCTATATTTCTCCTCTGGTTATGCAGCACCTAATGCGTTTGTTAATGATCTTTGTGAAACGATTGGTAGTAGACTTATAGGTTCTAATAGTTTTTGATATCCTCTTTGCTTCCTTTCTTATGAATGATAATTATGTTTGCTGTATTCCAGCGGTCTGATATGCATCTTGATCTTAGGCAGTTCTCAAATATGCCTAGAAGATTTTCCAGGTTTTTTTGTCAGCGTATTTAAAGAGTTCCAATGTTATACGGACTTGGAATTTTACGGAAATCGTGATAAACCGTTGTTTACCCTTAAAAACCCACCCGTTTCTAATTTCCGACCTAAGATATTTTATCCTTTTACCTCGATATACTATCGTTGAACTAGGCTTTCTGTCTGTGAGTCACCTTGAACGACGTTTTATTTTTTCCAGCTTTTGTTGCCAAGGAAATTTATAGAAGCTTTTTTACAGTTAAACATTTGAACGAAGTTATATTCCATACGTAATGGCTATTCCGTAATCGAAGAGTCTTTTAAACGATTAAAAAAATTCGATATTTTATTTTTATTTGGATTTAAGTAAATTTGATTTAAATTTAAATACAACTAAAACACAAATTCTTACTTTACTTCTTTATTTAAACACAAATATAACGCAAAATCAAGAAACTAACTCTACAATACAATAAAAGTCTAATAAAAAAATAAATTATTTTATCTTAAAGTTGGGGACATCTATTTGAAGTTAATATGTAGTTAAATACCCACAAGGATCGTAAATTATCCTTTTTTAACTAAAAAATAAAACATGTATTAAATACATTCAATCTGTGATTTAACTGTTAAACATAAAAAATATTCTCAATAGGTTGATGGGGGGGCAACTGGAGGGAGTGTCTGGGCCATATCTTTTTCATGCTTAAACTGTAAATGTATTTAAGTTTTTTGCTGTTAACTGTACTGCAAGAATGTACCTTCCCTCCAAAATATTAATTCTAACCTTAATTCCTTCATATTACTTTTGGTTGCTGTGAGAAGTCTAATTTAAATTTGTAGTTATTTTTTATGAAATCAACGTGGAGTGTTGTGATTCACATTATTGTTTTGATTATCAAGGTGTTTTTACCATGTATTTTAGTGTAAAAGTGTTGATTAATATTCTATTAACAATGTTTAAATTAGTTTTCCATGCTTATTTTATTAGTTTTGAGGTTAGAATGGGTAGTCCAGTTACCCCGAGATCTTTTGCTCTTTCGGAGTAACTGGGCCAGGGCCTGGTCGTGTTACTCCTCAGAACCTCAAGACCTAATTTTTTCCATTCTTTACTTTTTCAAGGCCTAGGTAATATCAGATTGTTTTTGTTTCAGAAAATGGTATAAACGTACATAAGAAAAACGCAGAAAGGTGCTGGCTCCTCATATATCACGGAAGGCATTGATAGGGCAATTGAGGATATTAGAAATGGCATTAAGACGACACTGGGTGCATAATTATTTTACAATATTCCACGATTTACACTGAAGCATCGAGTCAAAGGATTCTTGAGGAAAAAAAATTGCAGATTGCATAAAAATTATGGACAAAAATGGGTTTGGTCTATCCAAAGAGGAACTATTAGACTTAGTACAATTGTATATAAGACAGAATAATATCAAGAGTAGATTTAAAGACCAAAGACCAGGCCCTGACTGGTTTAGATCATTTAAAACTAGGCATCATCTGTTAATAAAGAAACCTATGAGTATCGAACATGTTAGATGCGATCAGGTGAACTCTTGGGTCATCTATAATTTTTTGAAGTATTAAAAATACTGTGGAAGAACTAAACCCTAAGGGGAAACCGGAATAGACAGAACCAGATATTTAATTGCGACGAGACGTCATTTTGCCATAACCCTAGTAAAACAAAGGTCGTTGGTGCAATTGGTAAAAAAACCATACCGAAGATAAGTTCGTCTTTGGCCAAGAAAACACATCTGTTTTGTTGTGTTGTTCTGCTAATGGTTAAACGATACCTCTTCTCTGTGTATTTACAGGTAAATACGTAATGGATAATTGGATTAATGAGAATTCAACATCCCAAACTGCAGTTTCTACAACGTCTCGAGCTTGAATGGAATTTTTCAATTGGTTTAGAGATGTTTTTACCTAATATTACAAGGGAGAGACCAGTTTTATCAATTTATGATGACCATGCTACCCAATGACGTATAATATATAGACTCGGTGAACGCTTTAAAAAGTGTCCAAAACATGAATACCTTTGTTATTGTTTATTGTTTTGATACGAAGATGCACGAAGTTGATGATTTCTTACGAAGCATCACGAAGTTGATCTTGTGGTTGAAAACATCATGGACGTATGAAAACATTTTCTCCATTTTGTGTGACAAGCAAATTTTATTTTAAATTGTTGAGAGAATAAACATACCTTCAACCTTGAGCCGAGATCTTTCGGACACTTGATTCTATAGCGAGAATAGGGGACTGCGTAGTCTATGTATTATACGTCATTGATGCTACCCATGTATCCACAGATTTGATTAAATTAGCACAAAAAAATAAAATTACTGTTATGAAGTTACCTCCACATACGACACATTTATTACAACCATTAGTTGTGTCAGTCTTTAGAGGTCTGAAAAATAGTTGGGACAAGGCACTCAGTAAGATGCAGAGGGAAAATCCTCGCAAAAAAAATCCTAAAGAAATATTTGTACAAATGATAACCAAGTCAGCACGTGAAATACCTAGTATTAATATCATTAACGGATTTAAAGCTACAGGAATTTATGATGCCGATAAACAAGGTCCTAACACAGATGTAATTCCTACATCAATATTCAAAAAATATGATTTGCTAAGTATAAAAATAATCTTTCCAATTCCACTATAGTACACTTGGAAACCACTGCTTCTTTGAAAATCTAACACTCAGTAACTATCCCTTCCTCAACCACAGTACAATCAGAAGACAGTAGGCCTGCATCTTCAGCAGCACTGTATCCAGATGCGAGTCCTGTTATAGCCACTGGAAATCAAGAAGACTACAATTCAATTGTAGGGTAACAAGCGTCCCATACTTCTTCATATACGGTACAATCAGATGTCTCCAACGCTTTAATCCCAACAAAACAGTTACTAAACAGTACAGTTACAGTAATTAATCCACTTACTTCACACATACATAATCAAATCTCAGCAAAACAATACGATTGAGAAACTGACCCAGGTGACCTTATTAAATACTAGAAATGAATTGATCGAGAGTAGAGAATTGATGTCAAGAACCGCTATTCTATGACGGTACCAGTGACACAGTGCAGTGTACCGCCGAAGTCTAGACATAGTAAAAAGAGCTTACCAATTCCCCTGAGATAATCCTAGTTCACTTTGGATCTAGACTTCTAAATTTAGTTTCTTCTATGAAGCATAGGATAATGTGATCTATCCTGGTAGCGCTCAATTCTATCAAGCTCATAAGGATCATCTCGTGGTGTTCTAAAATCTATTCTCTCATCTCGCATCCTCCTTTCCAGCGACATATTACTGGCATATCGAGGGTTATCCAAGCTTCGATTTCGCTCCAAAGAACTTCTTTCGTGATTAAGAGGACTCCTCTGGCATATGTAAGGACTTCTCTGACGATTAAACGGACTTATGTCTCGGGTTTCGCGACTAAATCGGTTTGTTTCATTTCGATTTTCAGCTGCATTCGATCTATATCCACGAGAGGATGAACTTCTATTATCTACGGTAAACTTGGAAGAGTGACTCTGCCTTGAAAATGCCTCAGCCATGGTTTGAGGTTTTTTGGTCTCAGAAACGTATCTTGCGTTCCTATGTTCATGATTTCTTCTGTCGTCACCAAAATTACATGGCAAGTCTTCATGTACTCCGCGAAATCCTTTATCAGAATAAGCAGTACCTTTAAAAGGATCTCTTATACAAACTTTGGGTTGACCTTCAATGCTAAACATCGAGTTCATTGTTTTCATTTCAGCTTCTGATAATAAAGAGCTATTCGCAGCTAACATTTCCTCCACTACAATTCTTCGCCTTGCTGCGCCAGACAGTTTGTTGCCTTGTCGATTGGGTTTCATTAAATTTCTCGATCTTGAATTTTGTCGTTGTCCAAATTTATTAATCGCAGACATTGTAACAGTATTTATTTTTATCCTCAATGCTTTTCAATAGCTTTCAGACAGTTGCCAGTGTTCCAAGGCTTGAAAAATTCTGAAAGTAATACCTTTTATTAAACAAAACTCTCTTGGGATCTTACATGCATGGTAAAATTAAACTTTTTGGTTAAAAAAAGTTTTTACTCTATAATTAGTTTTAGTAGAATATCACCATAAATGACAAATGGCAGTAAGTATAAGATGGCCCTTCTCCTTCGTTCAAGCGAGACAGGTTGATCTCTGGCACTTGGTTATAAGACATTTGTACCAAACACTGTTTTTTTTAATTAAACTCCAATAAGTCCTGCTGCAGCCTCAATCCTCAGTTGACCAGTGAATTCCCGCCTCAAATCACCCAGCACATTACAATTGCATAGGATGTCTTTTCTTTCGATTCTCATTGTCTGCACCATGCTTCATTCACCTTGTGTTTTCTTAAATGACAATGTCCAGTCATCATTTCAATCTCCTGTTTATTGAGAGGTTTTTTTTTCTTTTTTTTCTTGGTCTGGATTTGCTCTTGAGTGGCTCTCCATTTTTTTATGATTACTTATCAGCCACTTTAGAATCTCGTTTCTTGCAGAGTTCTGGGCCGGAAAACGTATCTCTCAAGCTATTTATTGAAAAAAAAAATCTGCTCGTTCATTCTCAGTATTAACTTGTATCCCCATATCTGACAGCGTAATGCTAGTGAATTTAGTTCAAAGCCATTCATTACCAATGTTATTTAGGTCTATTCCCCAACATCATCCAGTGATGAAGATAAATTAGAAGCATTTTATTAAGATCTTGCTAATGCTCTAGATCTTGTCAAAGTAGCAGAAAATACCATAGTCCTCATAGATTTTAACGCTAAACTCGGCAAAGTACGCTGTTTAAACAGTGTAGGGGATTAGGCTTGGAAAACAGAAACGAATGTGGAGATCAACTTCTCCAGTTCTGTCAAGAACACAATTTCATTATATCAAATACTCACTTTAAACTACCACCGAGAAGACTTTACACCTGGAAGTCAAATGCAGAATCAGAGGACAAAATTATTAGGAACCAAATCGACTTCATTCTAATAAAAAATCGATTTGGAAACTGCATCAAATCAGTTTAAAGTTATCCAGGCGCTGACATTGGGTCTGATCACAATCCCATTGTAGCTGTAACCCAATTAAAATTAAAAAAGGTGAACAAAAAGAAGTCTAACAAAAATATTGATATAGCCTAATTACAAGACGAGAAAGTTAAGGAATCAGTTCAAAGACAAGTGAACAAAAATTTAAATTGGGAAAATATTGGTGAAAACGTTGATGAGGGCTTAAATAAAATCGTAACAACAGTAAAAGAAGCAGACTTGGATGACAGATGACATATTGGATTTGATGGAACTGGATCTGAACATATGGAAAAGCAAAATACTCGTAATAAGTAAACAGCATATAAAACCGTCTATATATGTAAATAATACCAAACTTGAGCAAGTTGATAAAATCGTTTACCTTGGACAGCAATTAAATTGTAACGCAGAAAGTCACGGCAAAATTAGATCTAGGATAGAGCAGGCTAGAGCTGCTTTTAGAATGATGTCCAAGGTGGCATAAAGGATCCGCCTACTTCGCTGCTACATGTTCTCGGTCTTAATTTATGGTGTCTAGTCCTGGACTGTGAATAAAATCGATCTTGTGGTGCTATAGAAGAATTTTAAAAGTTTCCTGGATGGAGAAGATTCAAAACTCCACAATACTAGAATGACTCAGCAAGACTACTGAGATCATAAAAAGCATCAAGCAGAGAAAGCTGGAGTATTTCAGACATGTAATGAGAGGTCCCAAATATAGGTTACTACAAAATATCATCATGCAAGAAAAGATAGCAGGCAAATGCAGTCCAGGATGAAAAAGAACCTCATGGTCGAAGAACTTGTGAGATTGGTATGGTGTTGATACAAGCATGCTATTTAGGGTGGCAGTGCATAAAATTAAGGTAGCTATGATGGTAACCAACGTTTTGAAAGGTCATGGTACATAAAAGGAAGAAGTTCATTCCCAAAACAGCCGCCAAAAGCTATAAAAAATCAAACACTAATTGGCTAGGTCTTGGTATTCATATTTTAAAATTTGCAACATTTTTCATTGATTCCCTTGAGAAAAGAAAGAGTGTTATAGCATTGTTGGAGTATTTGGGAACAGAAATTGCCAAAAAACAATCAAAATTAAGTAATAAACTTGTATCTAAATAAAATGACAATCGTGACAATTACAAAAGTACACGAATTTGACTAGAATTGCTTCCCAACTCATATATTATTTAGATTTAGCCTCCAAGCACATCTCCAAATAATACCTCCAGTAAAAAAATCGATTTTATTAACTGATTTGAATACATGATAACCTTCTTAATGTCCTTTTGGATATAAATCCGTTAAAATGTCTAGATTGAAAAACATTTTTAAACAAAAAGTTCATTTTTACCACATGATTCTTATAATAACAATAATTAAGTAATACTAGTTTATTACACATACTAAGTTCTATTAAATAATCTGAACATCGAACTCCCTATAATCTAATAGAGAATTGAAGCCAATAGTGGATAGCCCTATTTTTCTGCAGATTTAATTATAATCGTATAAACAGTACTGTTGGATATTTATCTTTAGTGAACAGCCAGCAATTGACGGATTTGTAGTTTACTGATTTTATTTGCGTAAAAACAACTCAAATTATGTTCTCTTGCTGTCTGCTAAATTATTTCAATTTTTCCCTAATTGGTGACAGTTTGTTTTCTGACGTTTTGATATTATATTTGACATAGTTTATAGAACAGTAGCAAAGGGAAATTTTGGGTAACATGATAGAACTAAAAATTAACTAAATATCTACATTTTATACAAATAATAAATATTCGTAACAAGTACAACATATCTACATTTAGTAGCTCATTCTGTAGTTCTAACCTTTCTAGTGTAATTATTAATTATTGACTTGTTACTAATATACAAAAAATATCAATATTTCATCAAAAAAATAATAGAAGCAATAGGTTATCTCATAAACGATTTGCTGCAATCTATTTAAATCCTTACATCAACTAAAACAAACACAATAGGTTTACAAACCATTCAATAAATGATTCTATTTTAATACTCACAATTAATATTGTAATTCCAGCAAAATTTCAAAACTTTTTGTATTTTATCCTACAATGTCTTCATAGCATAACCCTCAATAAATGGCCGTATAACGAATTTAAGTAGTTCTTTATGAAACCAAGTCGTTTATACACAAGTCAAGAGACCATAAGAAAATACAAAAATATAAATCAAAATATTTGATAAAATTAAAATGAATATAGGCAAATATAGGTAATTGTTTGACATTGACAAGAGAGGACATAAATAAACTGAGAAACAAGAATATGTATATGTACCTAACTTCATTTCATAGGTTATGCATTTCTATTAACACGTTTGCTGCCACGCCATACTCGTATTTATTTATTTATGAGCTAAAAAAATCGATATTTTATTCCACATGTAAAGAAAAGTCTGCTTTATGTATGTAATTTTTTTTTAATTGATAAAATAAAAGCAAAATACAAAATAGCATAAAGATTGGATTTTAAGATCTTATAACAAAAATCTAACTTGACAATGTAAGCTAAAATCAAGTAACGGATTGTTTTACGTTGATTAAACACATAAGCAAGGCCTGTCTTGGTCACTATATAAAGCAGCGATACTCAACCTTTTTTTTCCCCGGGCCGCAATCTAGGTGAAGTAGTATAAATACATATATTTATATATATATATATATATATATATATATATATATATATATATATATATATATATATATATATATATATATATATTATTTTCAAAATACTGATTTCAAAAATGTATAATACTTGCGCAAAATTTCGGTCAAATGCTTTTTAAATGCATTAATTTTTTTAATCCTCGGAAAACTAATAAGAATTTTGGAAAAATTTAAACGCAGAATAAAATATTACAATATTACCGATGGCAAAAAGTCCCTAAAAACTTCTATAATGTTTATTTTAATAAGTTACAGGGGAGCAGGGCCGTGCCGTGCTATAATACGGCGAGGCAGTCGCATCAGGCGGCATCACATGGGGGGCGGCATAATCAGTAAAATAAAAAAAAATATCAGGCTGTGTAAAAATGTCACAAACTATAGACAAAACGAAAAGTTACAGATAATATGGCTAATGACCAAATGAAAATTTAATGCAATTGCAGAAAAGTTTATATATGTATTGCATTTCCAGCTGAAGTTTTTTCTAATTATGAGAAAACTAATAAGCATTTTTGAAAAAGTTAAACGTATAGTGAAATATTACATTATTATCGAGGGCAGAAAGTCCCTAAAAATTTCTATGTCTATTTTAATAAGTTACAGTAGTGAAAGGACAGAGAAAATTTATTGTGATTTTTAATTTCAAATATTTCATTTAAAAGAAATTTTTTATTTATTCTAAGGGAATTTAGGCTCTGGGTAATAATGAAATATTTTATTCTGCATTTAAAGTTTTCAAAAATATTAATTAGTTTTCTCAGGATTTGATAAAAAATGCATTTAAATAGCATTGGATCAAGATTTTGCGCATACCCTCTTAATAAAAATGAAAGTTAAATTTCAATCATATTTAAGAGGCGGTATACAATAATGTGATCTTTCATTCGGCGTTTAAATTTTTCAAAAATACTCATTAGTTTTCTCATGATTCGAAAAAAATGAATGCATTTAAAAAGCATCTGACCAAAATTTGCCTAAGTATGATACATTGTTGTAACCAGTATTTCAAAAGCGTTTAAATGAGATGTCACATGATGTCTGTATTTTCCAATTTAAAACAATCATAGTTACGACTACGATCAATTATTTATATCATATTTTTTTTTTTCAAAAGAGAAATATACCCAATATTATTTCTGTCATAGACGGACATCCATCTGTGCATACACATACCAACTTTTTAACGTCAATGCTATTTTTTTCCAAGAACGTACAAATAACATTAATGTAATCACTTCCTTTGGTATGACCTTTCATCGGATGAAATTTGAGAAAATCTTCACGAATTCCATAATCTTCAGTACAGTACCGTACAAAAAGGGAACATTGTGAAGTTGATGAAACATCAGTGTTTGAATCAAATGCTAAACTCCAATATTTACAATTCTTCAAGTCGTCGATGATATGATTAAAAATATGTTTCGAAATATCTTCAGTTCGCCTGACGCACGTGGAATCTGAGAGTTGTAGTTGTCTGATTTGTGATATTATCTGAGTTTTATTGCTGAACTTCTCAAATAGAATATTTGAAGCATTTATAGAGCATTCCTTTACAATCTCAGCGTCAGTAAATGGCTTCATATGTTTTCCTAATAAATAGCAAATTTCGTAGGACGCTCTCGTCACTGATACATCTTGGGACATTGAAACTGCCTTTATATTTTGCTGCTGCTGTAACGACCTTTTCAAGACGCATAGTTTTTCTCTTCGCAATGCAGAGCCGACTGGGAAACTATCGCTAAACATCTTGTGTTTTGTATTATAGTGTCTCATAATATTATACTTCTTTAATAAATACTCTCTCGACAAATCAAATAAGTTGCTGAAACGTGTTTGTTAGGTACAACAAAATATTCATCTTCCCAATTGTCTTGAAATAGTCTGTTTTCGTCAGATATTTTACGTTTTCATTTTGAGGACACGCCAGCCATTGTCACTGTTTTAAATTCCCGGCAAATCAATTATAATTAAAATTACTATAAGTAAAAGAAACACAGTTCACTTGACAAAATTTGAAAAAGACGATACGTGTGTAAACGTAAGCGCTGAATGAAATTGATATGTTCATATAATAATTGAACTGGTTCCAAATCGACATGAATTGGAAATGCAAACTAGTATAACAACGTCAACTTCGGGAAATCCCGGTTGAACACCACAGGCGCGGACCTTTTTATATTATAAATTCGACATTGTTGATTAGGAAATTTTTAATAATATTTTTATAATGAATTACAAAAATATCTAATATAATCTTATTTTTTAAATTTTAGGATTTTATAAATACATATGTAGATAAAGTCAAACATTCTTAGTTAGCCTTCGGGCCGCATAAAAAACGCCCGAGGGCCGCATGCGGCCCGCGGGCCGCAGGTTGAGTATCACTGATATAAAGCAACAGATGAAAATATTCTTTGGTGACTTTGGAATCCTTACCAGTTCCTCTGAAAAAATCCTAGTTCACTTTCAACCTTGAATTACAAAATTCGTATTTTTCTTATGAAGAATAGGTTTCATGTCGAATTTCTGTAGAGCAGTGACATCACTATGTATTATCTGTAATAGGAAACGAGAGGCCTTTTGTGGATTGTGCTTAGCTTTTAAAACACGCCAATGATTCGTTACTCGACGTGCATTTTGTTCTGCCAGTTTTTTAATAATACCCATTGGAGAACCGGAGGATATTCCCTTAGGAATCCACATCACGACTTTAATTTTTGAATCTGCCGGAATATAACCGTAATCTCCAATTTGTAGGATTTGACCAGTCTCCATCTGTAAGCGCGGGATTACAAATTTTAGCCAATCTTTAGTGTAGAGATCTTTAATCTTGAGGACAAATGATCCACCTTGGTACATACCAGATTTAAGTTTTGGGCACGGCAGTCCTTGTCGATTAATATCTTGAGCCTGTTTCCCTAATAAATACAACTTTGGCTTCATCTTTCGTAAATCGCACAAATGGAAATCCTTGGGGAACAACAATTATCTTCTCTTCATTGTTCTTTCATTTGGTCTATTTGGAGCTGGTATATCTACGTCTTCGTATATATCTCTAAAGTAATGGGATTCGTGCTTGTCTATAAGTGGGTCAATATCATCATCTTTACTATAATCCGAATTGCGGCTATCCATAAAAGAATTACTGTCACCAGCAAAATCTCTACTATATTTTAATTCAGCTTCACTGTTACTAGAAGAAGGGAGAAGATGGGATAGTCATTGAAAAAATCAAAGAAGGAGGAGTGACGTTACTAAATGTGTTGAAAAATATGTTCAATGCTTCTTTGACAAGAGGCGTAACCCCTCCCAGTGGCATAATGCAATAACCATAATACACAAAAAAGGTGACATTTCAGACCTAAAGAACTACAGACCGATTAGTTTGCTCTCCCATACATACAAACTATTCATGAAGATAATAACAAAACGGCTTGTGAACATTCTGAATAGTTACCAACCTTGTGAACAGGCTGGGTTCCGCTCCAGATACGGAACAAATAATCATCTACAAGTTATAAAAACGCTAATAGAAAAGTGTACAGAGTACAACAAGCCTATCTTTCTTATATTCGTAGATTATAAAAAGGCGTTCGATACTATAGATCATCATAACATGCTTCGAGCATTGCAGTGCGTTTTACCGGTTCTTACATATGGTACAGAAACACTGACTCTGACAAAAAGAACAATAGATAAAATAAGAGTTACACAACGCGCTATGGAAAGATCAATATTAGGTATTACCATCAGAGATAAAGTACCAAACATAGAAATAAGAAGAACAGGAGTCACAGATGCAGTTGAAAAAATAGCCATGGCTAAATGGGCTTGGGTCGGACATGTTGCCAGATTCACGGATGATAGATGGACCAGAAAGATTCTGGAATGGCGACCAAGGCACGATGCATATCGAAGCAGAAGGCGACCACCGACTAGATGGACGGATGATATCAAGCGCATCACCACAAACTGGATGCAAGAAACTCAGAATATGAATGCATCCTGATAACGCTCAATTCTATCTGGCTCATAAGGATTATCTCGTGGTGGTATAAAATCTATTCCCCCATCTACTCCCGTCCTTCTTTCCCGAGACAAATTTCTGACATCTTGAAGATTATCAGAGCTTCTATTTCGATCTAGAGAATTTCTTTCACGGTTAAGAGGACTTTCAAGCATTTCATAACTCGATAGATTTCTTTCGCTAGTGGGAGGGCTTCTTTCACGGATTGTACGTCCAAAGCTACTTCTTTCACTAGCAAAAGAGCTTCTTCTATGAGTTTCAGGATAGATATCATTTTTTAGGGAACCGAATGAACTTCTGCGAAATTCACGTTGGACTTGATTTTTTTCGCCCTCGAAAGTATTCATTTCGTAAGAAGGTATTTGTCCATACGAATTCGAAGCCCGATCATATCCCAAAGGGCTCTCTCCACTATCCATATGCGATTCCCGTCTTGAAAATGAACCGGCGATCATTTCAGGTTGCTTCGTCACAGAAAGATATCTCTCGTTGAGATCTTCTTCTTCATATCCCTCTTTTTTGTTTGTGCTTTCTTTATCATAGTTCCATGATGTTTGTCCATATACTTCAGGAAACTCTCTACCATCATGCTTTGTTTTGCGAATACGAGAAATAGCATAGTTAATATGTTTAAAAGGATCCTCAAAATGGTCAATTCTATCTGGCTCATAAGGATTATCTCGTGGTGGTATAAAATCTATTCTATCAACTACTGGCGTCATCCTTTCCCGCGACATATTTCTGATATCTTGGAGATTATTAAAGCTTCTATTTCGATCAAGAGAATTTCTTTCATGGTTAAGGGGACTTTCAAGCATTCCATAACTCGATAGATTTCTTTCGCTAGTGGGAGGGGTTCTTTCACGTATTTTACGTCCAAAGCTACTTCTTTCACTAGCAGAAGAGCTTCTTCTGTAAGCTTCAGGATAGATATCATTTCTTCCGGAATCAAATGAACTTCTTCCGCGAGTTTCACGTTGGACTTGATTTTTTTCGCCCTCGAAAGTATTCATTTCGTAAGAAGGTATTTGTCCATACGAATTCGAAGCCCGATCATATCCCAAAGGGCTCTCTCCATTATGCATATCCGATTCCTGTATTGAAAATGATCCCGCCATCGTATCAGGTTGCTTCGTCGCAGAAAGATATCTCCCGTTGAGGTCTTCTTCATATCTCGCTTTTTTGTTTGTGCTTTCTTCATCATAGTTCCATGATGTTTGTCCATATACTTCAGGAAACCCTCTATCATCATGCTTTCTTTTGCGAATACGAGAAATAGCATAGTCAGTATGTTTAAAAGGATCCTCATAATGGTCACTTCTATCTGGCTCATAAGGATTATCTCGTGGTGGTATAAAATAGATTCTCTCATCTACTGGAGGCCTCGTTTCCCGCGACATATTTCTGGTATCTTGAAGATTATCAAAGCTTCTATTTCGATCAAGAGAATTTCTTTCACGGATAAGAGGGCTTTCAAACATTTCATAACTTGATCGATTTCTTTCGCTAGTGGGAGAGCTTCCTTCACGGATTTTACGTTCAAAGCTAGTTCTTTCACTAGCAGCAGAGCTTCTTCTATGATTTTCAGGATGGATATCATTTCTTCCGGAATAGAATGGACTTCTTCCGCGAGTTTCACGATGGACTTGATTTTTTCCGCCCCCGAAAGTATTCATTTCGTAAGAAGACATCTGTCCAATAGAATTTGAAGCCCGATCATATCCCAAAGGGCTCCCTCCACTATGCATATCCGATTCCTGTCTTGAAAATGATCCGGCCATGGTTTCAGGTTGCCTCGTCGCAAAAAGGTATCTCCCGATAAGGTCTTCTTCTTCATATCTTGCTTTTGTGTTTGTGCTTTCTTCATGATAGTTCCATGATGTATGTCCATATACTTCAGGAAACTCTCTACCATAATGCTTCCTTTTGCGAATACGAGAAATAGCATAGTTAGTATGTTTAAAAGGATCCTCAAAATGGTCAAATCTACCTGGCTTATAACGATTATTTAAAAAGGATGTTCTTTCCCATGACATATTTGTGGAATCTCGGCGATTATCCGAGATTCCATTTCCCCCTAGAGAATTTCTTTCAGAGTTAAGAGGACTCCTTTCGCGAATAAAAGGACTTCTTTGAAGGTTAAACAGACTTACGTCTCGGGTCTCAAATTGATTTCTTTCATTTAGATTTTCAATTTCATTCGATCTATCTCCCCGAGAAAATGAACTTTTATTATCTACGACAAACTTAGACAAGTTAAATTCTCTTAGAAATGTTTCAGTCATGATTTCAGGTTCTTCGGTTCCAGAAACGTATCTTGCGTGGCCATCTTCAGTAGTATCTTTAAAAGGATCTCTTATACAAACTTTGGGTGGATCTTTAATATTAAACATCGAGTACATTTTTTTCGTTTCAGTTTCTGATAATAAAAAACTATTTGCTGCTAACATTTGCTCAATTACTTCTCTTCGGGTTTTTGCACCAGACAGTTTGTTGCCTTGTCGATTAGGGTACATTAAATTTCCTGACGCTGAATCTTGTCGATGTCCAAATGTATTAATCGCATCCATTTTAACTGTATTTATTTTTTATCCTCCACGCTTTTCACCAGTAAGACAGTTGTCAGTGTTCAAGGTTGAAAAATTCTGAAATTAATATCTTTTATTAAACAAAATTTTCTTGGGATCTTATATACAGCTGGTTCCTAAAAAAACGATACGACTCTTGTCCATTTGACACCGGAATTATTTTTTTTAACTTTTAACAAGTTTTTTGGTTTTTTTTTTATATAAAATAATTATTTTTAATAACAATGTACTGTATTTTTTATTTTTTTATCAGCTAACAAAGGCTATAGACTGTGTCATAAGTATTAGGACACTGGGCGTCTGTTAATAAAACATTTTCAAACATAGAACTTTATTTTGAGTGGTATAATGAGAAACAATTTTTTTTGTTGTTAAGGCATAGTCCTACATTTTAATAATAATAAAAATAATAACAACAACTATATTATGGAAAAACTATCATTTATATACTCTTTATAAAATGCAGGAATTCAAAATAATATCAAAATTTAGACCTTCATAATTATTACAATTTATAAATTAACATATGTAATCAATTGTTTGTTTATTTCATTATTTGTGTGTCATAATAAATATAGTATAATGTCAGATGGTCAGACCAATCAAATACACTGCTCACAATGATCAAATCTGACTAAGAGTCATATTAGTTTTTTTAGGAACCAGTTGTATATGAAACAATTATATTTTTTGATAAAAAATGTTTTTTTTTTTCAAATGTACTTGATAATATGAAAATGTTACTTTTACGCCTAGACTTAAAATGAAGCCCAGACTTATTTTCATGCCTAGGCAAAAAAGTGTAAAAGCCAAAAGCTTCGTAAGCCACAGTGGACTTAATAATCAACAATCCTTTGCTAAAAATCTTTGCAGTACACAAAATATCTGGAGGAATCGTAAAGTACAGCCTTGTCACAAAAACTATTATTGTTTACTCCTAATAAAACAATATAGTATTACTCTATAATTAGTTTTACTATAATACTAGCATAAATTACGAATGGCAGGAAGCCTAGAATGCCCCTTCTTATCCTTAGTTCAAGCAAGACATATTAATCTCTGACACTTAGTCTTAAGACATTTGGACCAAATCCCGTTCTTTTCCTGTTAAACTCAATAAGTCATGTCACCGCAATGAAGGCAAATAGGTACATATACAATTATATATTATAATTATCATTATACTTTTCTGAGTTAGTAAGAAAATATATGGCTGAAAATTCAAGAAACCAGTCAAATTATCTAGTGATAAAATGTTGTTGATTGAATTTTCCTTTAAATTGCAAATTGCACTACTGACATACTGTTTTATAATATTATCGGATTCATTGTTCTTATTTTATCATTTTCTCTAGTACTTCTTCATTAGAGATTAGTCCTATATCAATATCCTCCAATATAAGCACACATCACTTTTGTATGCATAATTAAAATAATTTTCATTTTAAGTAATAATTTATTCTATTCCTAATCTTAGCTTTTCTATCATTCATTTTCTTGTTATCAGAATCACTAAGTTTGTTTTTTTTTTCAATCCTCCACAATGTTTTATAATATGAGTTATTATAGTTATACAATGTACAGTTATTATAGTTAGGCAGCAGTTACTTACAATATTAATTCATATAGTATGCAAATATCAATACACTTCGAATATTAAAATTTGAACATCATACAGATAACGTGAAGATAGCTACATCTACAAATGATGCATGCATGACAAAACAAAACAAAATATAGATTCATAGATTGGTGTTTGGCAGTGTTGAAATTTACATTCAAATTGAAACATATGCAATAGCAAGAAGATATAAAACAATTAATAGTTTAGAATTATCAAAAAAGAAAAAGTAAATACATAGTTTGAAAACAATAGATAGTAAAATTTCAGTATAAATATTATAATAAAGTTAAAAAGACATCTGTTACAATCTGGCAACTGGTGGTTTTAGGTTTGTCAAATCTACCAAAGGGTATTTGCCAAAAAATTTCTAATTAACTGCAATTAATAACATATTTATTCATTTGTGTTTTACATAAATAAAAAAATTGCCGAATCCATAAAATAATATGATGAAAATGTTCTGTTTCAAAGCTTTCTGTGCATATTTGAGGCGTCCAAATTATTGTATTAGCATTTGTGTGACAGATTGCTAATTACTGGAATCACGATTCGAATCACTCTTACAATTAACCATTTAATCATCGTGAAATTGTATTATTGTATAACCATATAACATCCAGATTTAGAATGGGTAAAAAAACTGATTTTCACCAGAAAAAAAGGAGGCAATAGCTTACCTTATAAACGATTTGCTGTCGTCAATTTAAATCGTTACTAAACTAAATCAATTACAATATATCTACACACTGTTTATTAAATGATTCTACTTTGAATACTCACAAATTCAAAAACTTTGATCCCACCAACATGAAATATCAATTCAAACAGCTCGTCAGTAAATACAATGAAGTAGTTCTTTATGAATGAAACCCATTCGCATTCGGGTATAAAAAGTCAAGAGCAAGAGACCACAAGAAGATTCAGAAAGTGTAAATACATAGAAAAATATATTTTCATCAAATCAGTTGAAAAATAAATAATAACCTAACCTAACCCTCTTATCTATATCTATGATAATTGACATAGGACAGGAATATGTCATATGTACCTAACTTCAGGGTTTTGAGGCAATAAATTAACCAATGACGTATAATATAGACTGAGCAGTCCGGTCGATGACGTAAAATATAAGGATAATCATTTTTTAATAAAACAGATGTTAACAAATGTTTCTCCTCCAAGAACGAATTATAAATTATCCTTTATCGTTTATAAATAAGGAATTTTCAACAATCGATCGAATAGAGCAGAACAACTTAGAACGAGATCCTACAGCATACACAAGGAATAATATGAGAAAAATAACAATACCGTACATAAAAGGATTATCAGAAAAACTTAAAAGGATAGGAAATAAATTAACATTTCAACAACATTCAAAACAACAAACACGTTGAGATCTATTTTGTCCAAAACCAAACCTAACAATGAACAAGAAAGGACAAAGAATTGCATTTATAAAATACATTGTGAATGCGATCAGTTTTATTTAGGTGAATCATCAAGGCCATTAAATGTTAGAATAAGTGAACATCAATCTTATATTAAAAATAGAGAATGTGATAGATCTCAAATATGTAAACACGCATGGTATAATGAACATAGGGTTCAATGGAATAATTCAAATGTAGTCCTAAAAGAAACGGATGGTAAAAAAAGAAAAATCAAAGAAGCGGCTCTAATTATGCTAAATGAGGCCAATTGTGTCGCAAATTCCTCGGCAGAATGTAGTAGGATCTGGTTACCAATATTGAAAGAGGAAGTTATTAATAAGAAAATACCAGTATTAGTAAGTCAGTAACATATAGAGGATACATCATTTATGTTTTTTAAATAACGTAACATATAAAATCAGAATTTTGATGTTGAAGGTAAACTAAATTCACGAACAAATACTTACAATGTCGGGATAGCATTATGAAGTTTATTTTCCTCATAATTTACAATGGAATCGCTAACAGGATAATTTTACTGTCATCATGTCATGTGTTTGTCTTTTTAAAGACGAATTACATGCTATGATTTTTTTCTGACGGATATTCTCAAGTTAAAGTTGATTTCATGTAATCGAATGAACTATCTTATAAGTAAAGTCGTCTACTTTAAAATGCATAATGTATGTCTGAATTGTCAATATAAATGAGTCAGATAAAATTAAATTATTAGAAGAATTTTTCACCATGTAACAAAAAACAAAATTTGTTTAATTTACTGTTTGTAAATTAATTACTACTTATAACTGGGAATAAGCCACATTAAAGATAAAAATATATTTATTGACGTTTCAATTTCCAATTCGGAAATCGTTCTCAAAATACAAATAGTAAATTAAACAAATTTTGTTTTTGTTACATAGTGAAAAAATTCTTCTGATAATTTAATTTTATCTGACTCATTTATATTGACAATTCAGACATACATTATGCATTTTAAAGTAGACGACTTTAAAATGATATTGCCAATATTGTTGAGTTGCGCTCCTGGGACGACTTTACTTATAAGATAGTTCATTCGATTACATGAAATCAACTTTAACTTGAGAATATCCGTCAGAAAAAATCATAGCATGTAATTCGTCTTTAAAAAGACAAACACATGACATGATGACAGTAAAATTCTCCTGTTAGTGATTCCATAGTAAATTATGAGGGAAAAACCAGGAAAAAAACCTCATAATACTATCCCGACATTGTAAGTATTTGTTCGTGAATTTAGTTTACCTTCAACAAACATCAAAATTCTGATTTTATGTTACGTTATTTAAAAAACATAAATGATGTATCCTCTATATGTTACTGACTTACTAATACTGGTATTTTCTTATTAATAACTTCCTCTTTCAATAAGTTATTAATAAGAAAATACCAGTATTAGTAAGTCAGTAACATATAGAGGATACATCATTTATGTTTTTTAAATAACGTAACATAAAATCAGAATTTTGATGTTTGTTGAAGGTAAACTAAATTCACGAACAAATACTTACAATGTCGGGATAGTATTATGAGGTTTTTTTCCTGGTTTTTCCCTCATAATTTACTATGGAATCACTAACAGGAGAATTTTACTGTCATCATGTCATGTGTTTGTCTTTTTAAAGACGAATTACATGCTATGATTTTTCTGACGGATATTCTCAAGTTAAAGTTGATTTCATGTAATCGAATGAACTATCTTATAAGTAAAGTCGTCCCAGGAGCGCAACTCAACAATATTGGCAATATCATTTTAAAGTCGTCTACTTTAAAATGCATAATGTATGTCTGAATTGTCAATATAAATGAGTCAGATAAAATTAAATTATCAGAAGAATTTTTTCACTATGTAACAAAAACAAAATTTGTTTAATTTACTATTTGTATTTTGAGAACGATTTCCGAATTGGAAATTGAAACGTCAATAAATATATTTTTATCTTTAATGTGGCTTATTCCCAGTTATAAGTAGTAATTAATTTACAATGCCACAAGAAAATAGCTTCAGAACAATATTACTGTTTGTATTTTGAGAACGAATTCCGAAGTGGAAATTGTAACGTCAATAAACGTATTTTTATCTTTAATTGTGGCTTATTCCCAGTTAAATAGTAATTAAGCCAAGATACTAACCACCAACCGATATTTAACATTTTTTTCTTCAGCGATATTTACCTTCATTGTAATTGTGTGGCTTAGTTGCCAAATTTTATACAAATTCTTCATTAACATAAAGAAACATTTTTCGACAGTTAAATTTTTTATTTATATACAAATATAGTATGACAAGGACTTAATACAATTCTTATTTTTATATACACAAAACCAACTTTTTTGTCATGAATTAAGGGTGTTTATGTCTAAACTTCCATTCGAATTACGTGTTTCCTTATATACGTTGGAAACTGCAACTGCCATTTTATTTGAACTGAAACATAAAAGATTTTGTTTAAATATTCAATAGGACCTATTCAACTCAATAAGTAAGTCCGAACTTTGAAAATAAAAGTTTTTGGCAAAATTCGACCATACAGAAATAAAGGATCAATTGACAATATTAATTAACAATATTATAAGATACAAAAATACCAAGAGATTGGAGGACAAGCGAGCTAATCCTATTAATCAAAAAGGACGATAAGAAACAACAGAAAACTACAGAAGTATCAATTTGCTTAGTACTGCCTGGCACTTACAACTAAAATTTTGCAAGAACAAAAAAATCGGTTGATATGAACAACAATGTTTCCACACGGCAAGGTCGTTTGCAATATTCCTCATAAAAAAATTACAACGAAAGCATTAGAATAGTTCCGCATTTGTATGTTTGATTTACATCTCTTGTATAATAAAAAGATACTATACTATAAACATACTATAAATACTATAAAACAATTGAAAGCGTCTATCAAACCTATAAAATGGAAGTCAGAATAGAGAGACAACTTGTGGAACCTTAGAATAAAATAGAAATATGCTTTATTATCACTAGAAAATTATATCATTTTATGGACAAAGTTTACAAAAAGTAAAAAAAAAAACAATAACAATTAATATTTACTAGATTACTTTATTAACACACTGGACGGGATCGGTAAATACACATTAAAAGTTGAATTTCTGGTGGAGTAGTCATGATTAGGTCTTGCTGGAAAAACATGTAGGTGTTTACGAATTAAGCAAACAGTTTCTAGAATATATAAAGAGGGAAGAGTTAAAATCCCGTGATTTTTTAAGTAGGTTCTATATAATCAGGGATTCTACAGTATTCACTGCCTTTCATCGCTCAACCGTTTCCATCTCTCTCTGTCGTCCCATTATCCATTGTTTAGGCCTCTCTTACTCATGGCGTCGTCTACTTCGTTCCTCCAGGATCTTCGGGGTCGTCCTCTTTTCCTCCTTCCTATGGGGCTCCATTCGGTTATTCTCTTTATCCATCTGCTGTCGCTAGTTTTTCTTACATGTCCATACCACTTTAGTCTTTTTTGTTTTCGTTTAGTCTATATATGTTAGCATGTCTGTTTCTATTGATGTTCTTTGCTTTATTTCATCATTACTTCTCCTATCCATTCTTGTTACTCTGTAGCATCTTCGCAGGCATTCCATCTCTGTTGCTACTATCTTACTGCTGTTTTTCTTATAATCCAATTTTCAGCCCTATATGTCATAATACCTCGCACTAATGTTATATAAATCTGTGTTTTTGTCTTCATATTTAAGTGTCTATCCCACCATACTGAGTTAAGTTGTCGGATTGCTGTTCTTGATTGTCCTAATCTTTGTGTAATTTCTTCGTCTGTTGCTGCCTTTTTCGTGATTATAAACCCCAAGTATTTGAATTTATCCTTTCCTTTGATTGTTATGTTGTCATCAATCTGTAGATCTTCTTCACTTGTAGATAGGTACTCTGTTTTCGCGAGGTCGTCTAGGCCAGCCTTGGTATATTCTTCTTGTAGTTTCTTCATCATGTATTGAGGTCGTCTTGGTCTTGTGCAATCACTACTTGATCGTCTGCAAAGCTTAACGTATATAGGTATTCGTTTTGTATCGGTACTCCCATACCTTCGCATTTTCTTTTCCATGTAGTCAAGGCTTTCTCTAAGTATATTTTGAATAGGGTTGGAGATGTGGAAGAACCCTGCAGGAGCCCTTTTGTTGTGATTAAGTCTCCTATGATTCTTATTCCCACTTTAATGGACACTTTATTTTCTTTATACAGAGCTTTTGTAGCTTCTATGAGTTTAGCCTGTATTTCTAATTTGAACATTGCCTCCCATAGTTCTGACCTTGATTAAGAGTTAAACGCCTTTCTCAGGTCCACAAATGCCAAATGTATACCTCTATTTTTTGCTTTTTTCTTTATCAACAGTTGCTCCAGTGTGTATATGCATGATCTTCCTGACGTAAATCCTGCCAGATCCTAACCGATTTTGTTGCTCTATCTTTTCTCGCAGTATCTTCCCATATAATCTTCCTATTGATGATATTACGCTTATTCCTCTGTAGTTTTCGCATCGTTTTCTATCTCTTTTCTTAAATATAGATGTCATATATGCCTCCATCCATTCCTTTGGGAGCTGTTCTCCATTTATGGCTTTCTGAAATATCCATTGTATCATCCGGTGTAATTTTTTTTATCCGTGTTTTATAAGCTCAGGTGAGGTGCCTCAGTTATTTCTATTTCTTGTTGTGGGAACCTGCTTCGTCTTCGCCCGTTTTCTTTTTCAATATTTGTTCTGTTAACAGTTCCTTGTAATAGTCCTTCCATTCTTTGTCCTGTATATTTCCCAATTTAATTTTTTCTTTTGAGTTTTGTTTCAATCCTCTCAGTACTTTCCACGACACCGAAGTTCTTGTACCGCCTATGTATGTTTCAATATTTAAGCAGGTTCTTTCCCATTCTTTATTCTTTTGTTGTGTTATTTGTTTTTTCACTTCTCTATCTTTTTCTCTATATTCCTTATAATCTTCATCGTTGTTTGTAGTCAGTCATTTTCTGTATAGTTGCTTTTTTTCTTCAATTATTCTTTTTGTTGGTTCATTTATTTCATAATAATGCTGTTTATTTGTTATAGCTTCTGCAATGTATTATTCTACTGAGGCCAAAACGATGCCGTAATTGTGTTGCTCTTTTTTTAATTTACAAATACCATTAGATTGGGCAGCTGTACTAGAACCCCAAAAAGGAAGGCCATATCGAAGTCGAGACTCGAATAAAGAAAAATATGTTATTTTGGAAGATGCTAAATTGATTTCCTTCGAAACAGATCTTATTGTGTAGTAGGCTGAGGCTAGTTTCTTACTTAAAAAATCGATATGAAGGCACCATTTAAGGTTGCTGTCTATAAAAATACCAAAAAATTTTACAGAATCAACGATACCGATCTGGCTGTTATTAAGAAGCAAAGGTTGAAGAGCCCCTTTATAGGATAATGCTACTGTCTTATCCACGTTAAAACAGAGTAAATTATTAGAGTCGGACCAGGTTTTTATTTGAAGTAGATCAGAAGTTATAATTGCATGAAGAGTTGCAATATTAGAGTTCCTCTAGTTAATACTGATATCATCAGCAGAGAGAAAAATTTTTCCATCGATTTTTAAAGTAGAGATGTCTTTTATAAAGATAAGAAAAAGTAGAGGACCCAATACTGAACCTTGTGGTACTCCACATACAATGCTTTTGTGACTAGAGTCAGTATAATTTACTCTAACTAAGATTGGAACCAATTCAAAGAAATACATCGAATTCCGTAGAAATTTAGTTTTTTTATCAAAATGTCGTGATTTACACAATCAAAAGCTTTGGCATAGGCACAAAAACAGTGGAAAGATTATTGTTTAGTGCTTGATAGACCTCATATAGTACAGAAAACACAGCAACGCTGGTACATTTACTAGATAAAAAGCCGAATTGACTTTGTGATAAAATGTTGTCTTCAATGAGAAAGGACATAAGTCGGGCTTTTATATGTCTCTCAATAATTTTGCATAGAATCGATAGATTGATAGAATCTCTAAATCCGAATTGATGTATCGGAATCAAATTTTTTGATTCAATAATTATTCTCTTGAGGAGCAGTTTCTCAAACAACTTCGATATAACAGGGAGAAGAGATATCGGCCCCTATGACGAAACCTCATTTGCTGGTTTTCCTGGTTTTGGAATCATAATAATAATCTAAATGCAGCATGAATAGGGTTGGTTAATTTTACGCTTTTTCAACAGCTCACCCGTAATTAAATCATAATAGTCTGGATCTTTCTTCGGGTTAATATTTTCCCTTATTTCTTCCATCACTTCTTTTGGTGTAGTTAGCCGAATTTCTTCCTCTAACTGAACAGGTTTCTCCCATCTTTCTTCATCCTCTTGAGATTCATTTGGTTTGAATGTATTTTCAAGATATGCAGTAAATAGCTCTGACTTTTGTACACTACTTCTTACCGAATTTCCATTTTCTAGTTTAATAGGCGGACAGTGAATAATAGGTCTTTTCAGTCTTTTAGTAGCTTTCCATAAGGAATAATCGGTACTATCGTCATTTGTTAAATCCCGTAAGTAAGAATTAATTGAGTCATTCTTTAATTGTAGGATAGTCCTTTTCAGTTGTTGACATGCACGATTTAGTTTAATCTTATGTTGAGGGGACCTTGTTTGTTGCCAAATTCTTCTCAGCTTTCGTTTTTCAATTTGTTTCTTACTTCCTTTGAATAATTGTTTCCTTTTAATTTAGGTTTCAGTGTAGGAGTGTTTTCCCATGCTGCTTGCTGGATATTGTTCACCAACAATTCTGCTTTTTTATCTAATTGCTCTGCGGTTTGCAGTGATACACTTAGATTTATTTTGTCTTCAAGGCTCAGTTATTATTCTAATAGAGAAGAATTCTTGATATTTTTCGTAATTAATTCTGAAATATTGATAAAATTTGTCTTGATGATCGATTAAATCAGGAAATAAAGTTGAAAATTTACTTTCCGTGTTTCGCTTTTCGATTGTTTCGTCTGTTGTACAACCCTCGTCCTTTTTAGCGTGTAGTAGTTGTATATCAGTTTCTTATTTTTTTTATAGTAGTGTAGTAAAGCGGTACTTTAAAGCAAAATGAGTCATTTGGAAAAAAATAAAATACAGTCGAAACGTAGAGTGTTATCTCCAGAAGAACGGTGTTTAGTTCTGAAAGTCGAAAGTTGTTTCAATTTGGAAAAATATGATATGGGTCCATTGCCATCTGTTATGGCAGTTCAGAAACGCACATGCGATGCTTGCGGTATCTCAGAGAGGGAATTCCGAAGAATTAATAACATGAATGAGGATGAAATAGATAAAGTAAGAAAGAGAAATCGTCGACATCCAAAAACTTTAGATTTACACCAGTCAATTAAACTTGCAATTAAAAATATTATACAGTGCTTTTCAGATAAAACTATCCACCTTAAATAACTTTTGAACCTCTAATTTTTTGGAAAAACGCAAAAACACGTCAATTAATATCTGAAGGGGGAGACATAATAACATATTAAAGGTCGCTGGAAAATGCACCCTCTCACCCCCTGTATCAACCCTTTATTTTTTTAAATTACTTCCCCCTTTTTTTGTTTTATATTTGGATTCTCCTTTTTGTTCTGATTTCAAAAATGTATAATACCTTTGGCTTGAAGTTATTAGTTTATCAGATAGACAATTTTCCTGTTAACAAGACAGTATCTCCCTCACCTTAATTGACTCTAACAAAATAGGTTGTAGCATAATTTAAACTCTTTAAATATTTAACCGTACTATTTGTAGTACCTTTAAAAACCAAGAAACAAAAAAATTCACTTTTTATTCAAGTTTTATCAAAGGTTTTCGATATCATTTTTACATTTGTTTTAATCGGTTAATAGCGACAATTTGTTATAACTTGTAAGTAACAGCTTATTTTGATACGTGTGCAATTTGATCGCTGAAATGGTGTACACTTTGAAAGAAAGAATCGAAATTGTAGGTTTATACTACAAAAATAATAATTGTGCAAGAGCTGCTGCTAGAATTTTTAATGAATCACACCACAATAGACACGCAACTCATAAGTGTGTGATTGAACTGATGCAGAAAAAATTAGATCAAGAGGGTCAGTTTGCAATAAAAAACATAATCGACAGGAACTTGTAAATAAAAAAGCAATCCAAGTAGCTGTTTTAGGGCAAGTTAACTTAGACTCTTAACAATCACAGTCACTGTCAACAATAAGCAGAGCAATCGGTGTTTCATCTTCTACAGCCTTCCGAGTCCTCCATAAATTTAAGTTTTATCCATATAAAATTAATTTAGTACAAGAGTTAAACGAAGATTTTGATCGTCGTCATGAATGTTGCGAATTAATGATAAAATTCATCATTAAAAACCCACAATTTTTAAACAATATTTGCTTCTCGGATGAATGCTCATTCTCATTAAACGGTTTGGTGAACAGATATAATTGCCGATACTGGGCTGAGAGTGATCCACATATTGTACGCGAATTTCACACACAGCATCCTCAAAGGTTAAACGTATGGTGTGGTATCCTACGTAATCACATTATCGGACCCTTCCCTATCACTGGAAACTTAAATGGCGCACTGTATCTTGAGTTATATAGGCAAGTGGTTGATCGTTAGAACAATAGTAGCAAATGATGATAACCTTTCCGATGATTTGGATGTATTTCAACCTGATGGAGCTTCTCCACACTTTGCTTTACCTGTGCGATAATTTTTAAACGAAACGTTTCCAGGTCCTTGGATAGGTAAAAGACGAAGATGATCGATTGGCCACCTAGGTCACCGGATTGAACACCCCTAGACTTCTTCTTATGGGAGTATTTAAAAACAAAAATTATGCTACTCAACCAGAATATCTAGATGATTTACAACAAAGAATAGAGGATGAATGTCGACAATTAAATGCATGTATGGAAGTGAAAGGCAGTCATTTTGAACAATTATTGTAAAAATTTTTAGTAGTGAAATGCTTGTTCTAAATGTGTGTAATAAAATTGTTAAAAAATAATTTTTTTTTAATCCAATTTTCTTGCTTTTGCATTTACTTTTCTCATAAACAAATCACTTCAAGTATCATGTATTATACATTTCTGTGTATTCTGTGTGTCATTTAAATATGATATTATGCCTCCCCCTTCAGATATTAATTAAAGTGTTTTTGCTTTTTTCCAAAAAATTAGAGGTTCAAAAGTTATTTGAGGTGGATAGTTTTATCTGAAAAGCACTGTATATAATACGTATAAAGCCAAAGAAGATGTAACAATTAGTTTAACAAGTTTGTGGAGAGTGCTGAAACATTTAGGTTTTCGATATAAAAAGACAAATAATAGACAAGTATTGTGTGAACTCTCTAATGTTGTTTCAAAATGGTGGCATTTTTTAAGAAAATACATGAACAGTAAAACGTCTGATAGTCGGGGGCAAGTTGTATTTTTGGATGAAACTTAAATTTTCGCTAAATGTTTTTGCTTCTAGTTGTTCCGTTAATGGTAAACGCTACATTATACTCTATGCTGGAAATTATGAGGGTTTTATTCCTGACGGTAGTTTAATTGTTTTTAAGAAAACAGGCACAGCCACCTTTACTTCCAAGCCATGAAGTAGAAATTTGGCAACAACGCGTGGTAGTCCGACTGTGGTTTGTTTTGGTTTAACATAATCTATGAAAGTTTGTTGAATTTATTGTTTTTTAACTTTATTCGAATGTTTTATTTGTAAATTGTGTTTAAATCAATTAGAAAATATTAATATAAGTGAAATTTCATTAAATTTAGAACTTCTAGAAGATTCTTAACGACAGGCAAGTATAAATATAACCTACAAAACAAACTGAAAATAATAATACTTTTGCTTCTTGTTACAAAATATGTAAACTAAAAACAACAATAATAATACTTTTGTTTTTTGTTACAGATGCTCTGGCATTGTTGTGTACCTGGTTGCAAAACCAATCTCTATTCATAGAGAAGGCTGTACAATTACCAAATCTTCCATAGTATGTGCCAAACTTTTTCATGAAGATGGTATTCAGCGGACTAAACAATGAGAAGATAAAGATGGAAATGTACACATTGAAAAGTTAATATTTCCCAAATTAAAAGGCAATGCAGTTCCTAATATATTTCCTGAAGTACCATCAATCATCATATGTAACTGTTCATCATACGAAAGAAAGAAGGAATCCCGAAGACAGAAGAAACTTTGTGCATAAGAAGAGGGAACAAGAGATAACATAATTATGTCAATTAGACTTAGACAATAATATCCCATTGAAAAACTGGACAAGTAAAATTACAAGTGATTGTGTATATTTCTATGTATTAAACATTAATCAGTTGGAACACAAGTGTGATAATATTTGTGTAATATGTAGTGTAATAGTTAGCAGTAATTTTAGTGTAATCCTGTAATCGTCAATGTAGGTAAGAATAGATTAAGTGGTAATGATTTGAAATGGATTTTACAATATAGTAAATTAACAAGATGGTCACAATTAGAGAACTTACTTACTCGATTAGATTTGCTTTTTAGATAAGTGATAACAAATTTGAGTATTACATTCAAAAATCTTTTGAGAATATAGGCTATTTTAAATCGATATACAAGTTATAAATGGTATGTTACATTCAACACATTTTTCATGTATACCTCTTTTAACTTGGTCTATATGACAACAAACCTATTAATATTTAAAATTGCTACTTTTGTATATCTAAGTATGAAAATTCAACAAAAGTTATAAGTATAGTAAAATATTTAATTTTCAATTAGATTAATTTAGAACCATATTTATATTGTGTCTGATTTCTTAGGATGAATTTTTTAATCATAATAGTTACACTAAGTTTTTACTTATCACAAATTTTATATCTTTTGTATTTTTAATAATCTTTTTAAATGTCCTGTTAATGTTTTGTGTTATTTATATGCTTAAGTACTTAAAATATTTAAAATTTCTAGTGATTCTTGACTGCATTTGATTGTAAGATTAACTGTTTGACACTGTATTTTAAGTGCAATAAATTTTACTCTAGTGATTATTTTATTGATAATATAACCTAAATAATAATAAAACTTTATATATATTTAGTAGGTATATATAAGGCTTTATTAATTTAATTTCCCTAAAAATATTTCTGTAATTATCAGTTTCCTAAAATTCAAATTAGTTTAATATTCTGGTACAGCTGATTATCGGACTACCGACGTCATAGAATGCGGTGTTGCCTTTTTACTTCATGGCTTGGAAGTAAAGGTGGCTGTGAAACAGGTGATTGATTACCATGGAAATATGGATGCCAATATTTTTGAAAAATGATTTGGAAGAAAATTTTAAAAAATTGGAGCGACCATCCATAATAGTGTTGGATAATGCATCCTACCACTCAAGAGTGGAAGAAAGATTTCCTTCAAGCAGCTGGACAAAAGAAGAAATAAAGTTGTGGTTGACAGAAAAGAAAATTTATCACAGTGAATATTTTTTAGTCGATTTACTTCAAAGGTGTGGAGAGCACAAAATTCAAACGAAATTTGGTACTGTTTGTTAATTTATCAGAAATCGAAAGAGAAATTATTTTTTAGAAAATAAACAGATTTAGTATAGATTTTTAATACAGAAAATGGCTTACCAATTAACCTGAAAACATCTACATGGGAGTGTGTAATTTTATTTTCAACTGCTGTCCACCAGCTTTAATTCTCATGCTGTATTTCTTTTCAAGATAAACGGCTTCACTCTCATTCATAAATACGCGTATATACGTCGGAGTCTTACTTACTATAAGCCAGTGCTTTGTCTCTATATCAGGATTTTCAGCTGTTATTTGCATAAGAATATTAGCTGCTGGGAACACACATTTACGAGAGAAATAAATCGTAGCTCCAACATTACATTGCAATTTCTTCGGATTTTCATCAATTTTCCAAGTTCTCATTGACTTACCATTGTATCGCTTTAACTTTGGGACCAGTTTATCTAGCCACTTTTTCGTGATCCAATCTTTACATACGACCAAACATGTTCCTTCATCAGTGTTAGTGTGTTCAATATCTAACCCTAAGATACCCAGCTGTTCAACGTGTCTATTTAATAAAGCTTCAAGAACTGTAACTTCTAATTGAGCAAATCGTTCTGTTGGATATCCTTCAGGAACAATCAATGTCTTTATTTTGATGTCATCGTTCATAGATGATTCTGGGTGATTTACGTCACCGTTAAATGCATTTAATTCATGGCGAAATTGATTTTTCTCACTGCTAAAAGTGTTTATTCCGGTTTCACTTGGCAAACGACTTCTTTCACTTCCGAAACAGTTGTCTTCATCGATTTTAGGATGCAATTGACTTCTTTCAGTACTGTAAAAACTTCTTCCTTGGGATTCACCATGCAACTGACGTTTTCCGTTAGTAAAAGGGCTTCTTTCTCGGTTTCCATGAGTAAAAGGGCTTCTTTCTCGGTTTCCGCTTTTAAAAGGACTTCTTTCTCGGTTTCTACGTGTAAAAGGGCTTCTTTCTCGGTTTCGACGTGTAAAAGAGCTTCTTTCTCGGTTTCCGTTAGTAAAAAGACTTCTTTCACGGTTTCCACGTGTAAAAGGGCTTCTTTCACGGTTTCCACGTGTAAAAGGGCTTCTTTCACGGTTTCCACGTGTGAAAGGACTTCTTTCTCGGTTTATGCTTATAAAAGGGCTTCTTTCTCGGTTTCCACGTGTAAAAGGGCTTCTTTCTCGGTTCCCTCCGCTTTTAAAAGGGTTTCTTTCTCTGTTTCTGCTTTTAAAAGGACTTCTTTCTCGGTTTCCACGTGTAAAAGGGCTTCTTTCTCGATTTCCAAGATGCAATTGTTTTTCTCCATCAGAATTCAAATTAATGAAAAGATTTTCATGATGTTGACTATTTTCATTAGCGAAAGGGTTTTTTTCAGCGGGATCAAAACGTAATTGGATTTCATTTCTAAAAGGAACTATTCCTATAGTTTCTTGGCAAAATTGACTCCTCTCACTGACGACATAATTGTTTCCAAAGATTTCCTCTCTGTCATTTGTAAAAGGTCTTTCCTCACTGGCGAAAGTCGAAGCTGGATTACATTCAAAAGGATTTCTTTCATGAAACCTATTTGATTTATTTTTTCTTTTCCTTTTTTGTATTCGAACAGAGGGTATTATGTTATCTGCGGTAGACTTAAAGGGGTTATACTCCCCGTCAAGCGCCAAGTTATTTACACAAGCAGACGGTTTGCTATTATCTGAGGTAGGTTTAAAAGGATTGTACTCACTATCAAATGTCAAGTCATTTCCATTAGCGGACGGTTTTCCACTATCTGTGGTACTTTTAAAAGGGTTATACTCACTGGCGAATGCTTCACTCTTTTCACGTTTGTCAACTTCACAAATTAAGTTTGCTTCAACTTTCTGATATGGAGAGCCCTTAGGTGAAGACACGTCCCTCCTACTCGTCTCCCTATCTCCTTCCTTCTTTAACGGCTGGGCATCTTGCTCGATTTCTTCGATTTTCTGCCAAATGTCTTCATCGTTATTACTCGCTGAGATATTTAGTTCCTCACCAGGTACCTCAGACATCAATACCTCATTTACTACATGACTGTCGCGGCTATTGTCTTCTTCATCTAATACTGAAAACTTCAACACTTCTGGCAAGACCTCATCAGTCTCTGGAGATAGGGACTCCTCCCATAGATCTAAATTAAATTTTTGTGTTTCTTCGGCTGCATCTTCGTTGGATTGATCTTCAGAATTAGATAAGGAGCTCATCGCTTTTATTCAGAAAGACGCGTTTGCTGTTCTTAGCACCACTTGATTAAGATCAATATCTGCCTGTCAATTTCCATTCTGTCATTGATAGTCATCCGTTTCCTAAAAATTGCCGTGTTATCTACAATTTTATTGTTGAAATTCTTGATGGTTCTGAAAGTAATAAAATTTATTAAACAAGATCTTATTTATCAGATTAAAAATTATGTTCAAAAACTGTCATTTTAATTAGTTGCGAACAAGAACCCATTCAGACATCGTCTGAGGGCTAGCAGCAATCTTAGTGTGAGTCTTACGTTGCTGTGTAGGTTATCTGAGAAATACTCAAATATCGATCACAACATATTTTTAAATAAAATGTAAGACATATTAAATTTTGTAGCATCTAAAGGGTTTTCCACTGAAAATATTCCTTCTGTTATGCACTATAATAATATTTCTGGCTCTTCTGGCATGGATATTGTCAATTTATTTGCTGAATACTTTTCCAAAACTTATAGTGATAAAGATTTTGAATTGCAGAATGAAACCTTTTTAACAGGAGACATCAACCTATCACAATTTAGCGTTTCTATTTCATCTATATATGAAAAACTCTCCATTTTGAATAGCAACAAGGGGCCAGGTTGAGATGGTCTTCCACCTTCTTTTCTTAAACACTTTAGCTTTTTACTTTCTAGACCTCTTTTTCACATTTTTAACCTGTCATTAAAGACAGGGATGTTCCCTGTTTACTGGAAAACCAATTTTATTAAGTACCCCAATACTAAAATCTGGAGATAATATCTTAAGTGAACAATTATCAGCCTATTAGCATTCTAAGTTGTATTCATAAAGTTTTTGAGAACCTTGTCTGTGACTATTTGTCAGCAACTTTAAAAGGCTGTTTTATCGACCAGCTACTTGGATTTCTCTCTAGCCGCTCCACTGAACTTAATTTATTGACATTTACTGATTTCCTGATAGAATCTCTTGAAGATGGCTTCCAGGTTCATGCTGTATACACATACTTTACAAAGACTTTTGACCGGGTAAATCACAAGATTTTAATTAAGTTGAGGAGTCTGGGTACCCAGGGTGAACTTTTAGAATGGTTGTTATCCTACCTAACTGAAAGAATACAACTAGTATGTGTTCAGGATTTTCAATCATTTGAGATTAAGGTACTTTCAGGAGTACCACAAGGATCACACCTATGACCTCTTCTATTCAATAACCGATAAATAAAATACTCCTACAAATCATATCTATACTGTTAATGGCTGCTCTTTAGACTCTGTATAAAAGACCTAGGTGTTGTGCTCGATTCCAGCTTATCCTACATCCCCCATATCTCATCTGTTGTCTCAAAATCACTTCAACTTTTAGAGTTTATCAAATGTTATGCTGAAGACTTTCTAAATATCCCATCCATAAAAATTTTGTACTGTTCCCTTGTGAGACCCCACCTTGATTACTGTTCATGTATTTGGTCTCCTCACTATAGCACCCATATTCAAGCTATTGAGAGAGTTCAACACAAGTTTTTAAGATTTGTTGCATTTAAACAAAATCAGAGGATTGAAGAAATTAACTATTCAAATATGGAAAGATTCTTCAACATAACTTCTCTCCAAATCCTACACATGCACAAAGATCTCACTATGTTTTATAGTATACTGCACTCTATTATTTTTTGGTCCTCAACTATTGGAAAAATTAATCTCCATAATATTCCCAGTAGTCAAACATAAATTAAAAAACACAATGTAATTGTTTTGGGAATGAGATTTTTGAAGTTCATATGAGCGTTCTTTTTTCCAACATGACATGTTTAAGATAGAGTCATTAAAATAATGATTATGATTAGAAGGTAAAGTGCACATGTAGAATCTGTTTTTCTATTACTTAAACCCTTTTGTGTTCTGCTGTATGTTTATTATAGTTCTACCAGTTTGAGTGATGCATGTTTGGTGACTGCTCAAAAACTTACATCAGTCAAACTGGTAAAACTTTTAACAAAGGTATAACAGAGCACAGAGGGGCTTTCAACAATAGAAAACCATATTCTACATGTGCACTTCACCTTCTATAATGGTAATCATTCTTCTAATGACCAATTAGTCATTGTTAAATTTATTTTTTCCTCATATAACTGAGTCAGCTCTTCCTAATCTCTTTTTAACCTACATTTTTATGTATTAGAGCAAAGTTTTATCTACAATCTGATACAATGTTTTATCCATTTTATTGTAACATTTATATGTTCGTCTGCTGAACTGAATCTTTCCTAAATTTCCTTCTAAAGTCATATTCCATAATTCATTTATTCTAAATCAATATTTTATCAATCTTCTTCACTGTCTTATTAAATAAGTTTCATTTGCCAACATACTCGTTTCTCTCATAAAGTATTTTCTGTAAATAGGGCATCTGTATTAAAAACAGGCCACAAAATACATCCCTTTCTTACATATTTGAACAACTCCCAGTCTACTTTACTTTTAGTCATTAGCATCACTAAAGGAAATATAATAAAAAAACTTATCTTGTAGTTTTACCATTTAGAGTATGTTAATGATGATTTAACTATTTTAATTCAATTTCAATTGTACAAAATATATTTCTATAAACAAAAAAATAGAGGAAACAGCTTCCCGTCATCTATTCAAAACCTTAACTAAAACTAATCAACAAAAAGAAATAAATGTTTTAAAAAGGATTTCATTTTTAATACTCACAATTAATGTGATTATTCCGGTAAATGTCAACCTTATTCTTTAAGCATTGATAAAACGTCAAATCAAACAGCGATTGTGAACAGAATTCACAACAAGAACAATCGTTATTGGTTCACAATCACAACCGTCGATAAATAATATAGTATGTGATGATAATGATACAATACAACAGATCACAATTAATCACAACCAAAACATAACGACATAACCCTCAATTTTCAAACTTTCCTTGTCTAAAAGATAGACATACGCACATGAGCGCTCCCTAGTGTTACAGTCATGAACAGAACTAAAATCTAGTTCTCCAATGACGTATATTATACGTCATTGTAGTTCTCAAACTGCACAGCACTCCTAGCAGTGCCAGTCCCGTAGTAACAAGTCAAACGACGAATGGCGCACTACCTAGTGCCAGGGTGCGTAACTACATGTATACATGGCGGTAAATTCAAAAAGCACTTAAAATTACACCTATAAATATATTATGTATAAATATAACTTAAAAAATACGACCGCTGATTAAATTTAAAATATATTCAATAGTTGAATAGCAGAGGTTTTATCGGTCAATAATTGGCAAATGAAAGTCGTCAACTACTTCATTGATTTATTCGAATACGTTTCGCTTTTATTTTTAAAAGCATCATCAGTTCACTAGTTATTTTTATTTTAACATCTTTTTTTAGTGTTGAACTGTTGGGAACTTGTTCTGACTTTCTGGTGTGATAGGAGGCATTGTCCATTACCACAACAGTTTTTTCTGGCAAATTTAGCATTAAGCTATTTTCGAACCAATCTTCCAAGGTCGGTCCATTTATTTCGTCGTGGTAGTCCTGAGTATTTTTCTTTGTCAAAAACGTGAGCTCTGCTCCATCAACAAATCCACTGGTAGATCCTGCGTGCAATAAAACGAACCGTGCAGCATGAGCTGTTGGGGCTTTTAATCCTGTTGTCAGACCACGAACAAAAGTATCGAGATGAGATGTAATTGTTTTATCCACCCATTCTTTTTTCACACATTTACCCATGTTTCATCCAAATATACTAAGTTGTATCCTTCTGCATGGTATTTACGAATTGCGAACGTCGAGAACTAATTTCAAAAGACAATGGCCTAATAACCCGAAAAAACAGTTTAACAAGCTAATATGGTGTTTATTGTTGGTGATATGTTGTCACGAAAAAATTGATGAACTATTCTACGAATTTGGCCCCTGACACCTTCATCGTACTTGTTGTCACGAGAATTACCAACCTTTCGCTTCTTGGGCCTGCTCTTTGGAGATTGTAATCCAGCAGGTGATGAATATTCCTTTCGTATGCGAAACAGAGTCTTTTCGCAAACACGTTTCTTTTCTGACACTTTTCTAATTACACTTGAGACAGAATCGTTGTTATCCAGATTAAGATGATAATTAATAATATTCATTAGTAGGTATCTGCTTCTCTGGAAATTTGAGAGCTTTTCCACGTTTCCATTGAACAATTTCCTCCATTTTGCGGTAAAAATTAGGCGTCAAATATAAGGATAGATAACAACAGAAAATAACAATAATTGCCAACAGCAAATCACAACAACAGCCACCAACAAATAATAACAATAACAAAACAGTAACAGTACATCCTAGATAGTACAAATACTCGAAACTCGAAGATGTTTACGTGCTCCGAAGAACAAATAAAGACTAATTAAGGCCCTGGATGTATCAAGCTTTTAAACCTATTCTATACAAGAATTACTCTAATTGCTTCTTAATTACTGAATAACTTAGAAGAAAGTATTGAGTATGACTAAGAAAAACAAATGTTTATTTAATGCACATTTTATTATACTACTGCTACTAATAAAAAGATAAAAGTTGATAAGTTATGATTAGAAACAAATAATGTATAGTATTATGTAAAATTATTAGCAAATGATATTTGTAAATTACATAAAATTGTACGTGAGCACTTTGAGAACTGCTGGTTGATTCCGTTTATTTTGAAAGATAGACAATAGAGAACGCCATCGCTCACTGTATAAAACTGGCAACGTTTTGGCGAAATTCCCATAAGGTTAGCATTGCATATCTTACCCTGTACAGACTAGTCACTTTGAGACAAAGTATAGTATATTCGTTGATATTTTAGGTTAAGGCAAAGGTAGAAACAAAGAATATAGACGCTTAGCTAAGCTAAGCGTCTATATTCTTTGGTAGAAAGAAAAGAAACACTGAAAAGAAAAACTTTTCGACAGTTGACTTTTTTATTTATACAGAAATATAATGTGAATATATACGAATTCTACAACATTACAACATATGTAACAATACAATCATTATTCTTACATAAACATAATTAATATTTCTAGCTTGAAATGCGAACATCTATTTGGTTCCATACTGCTCCTTGGAAAAGACAACTGCCAGTTGATTTGAACTACAACATAAATGATCATGTTTAAATATTTAATCGAAACAGTTTTCGCAATAACCTCGTATTTTTTTTAAGATTTGAAAACAACTAATAGTGTTTAGGGGCTACCCTGAAGAATCAGGTGGAACGGAAGCAATTTGAATGATTTTTTTCATGTCGATCGATTAATAGTCCATTAGTCAGAGATTTTATCTCTAAAATATTTCTAAAATAAATCTCTAAAAAGTTTTCGCTCAAGCTTTCGGTCGCTGCAAGCGTTTTTTCTGAGAGAACGGTTCATTATACAGGGGGGAGGGTTTCAGGAAGAAAACCGGGTGACGTTGGTGTTCAGAGGTATTCTCTTATGACTGGAGTAAAAATCTGATTTCCTCGCCATAGATTAAAATTCCTAGTTACCCTAGCGTAATAATTTCCAGGCCTCAGAAACCTGGTCTGGTTGATATTTCAAATAGTAAGTCAGCACTTTATCCCCTGCGCTACGGAGACGGGTTTATATTTAGTTTGGTAAATTCCCTTTCTAGTATCCAAGTATCTACATCTGCTGAAATTGTAGTGGTCGGAGGGTCAGATAGTAAAAAATGTGAAACGCAAACGCACCAATATCCATGAATCATCTTTTCCCCAGGGAAATGATGAACAAAACACCTTGCATATCCCAAATTGCGGAAGTCAAATCGTTGTCAGTGAATGTACGCATCTTGATCCGCTTTCACCTGCTGTTGTCCACTCAACTGACTGCAGATTTGACTTTGGGAGTGAAATCATGGATTGGGGTTTCATACATTCTCACATATCGATGCAAAAACTACTACATTGAACACAACATGCCGAATTAATAAGTAAAACATAATTAGCTTCCAATCTCCTGATACCGTTAATAAAATTATGTATCTAAACCATTCTTCCACCAAATTACCAAAGTTTTCCTTCTCATATCCTACTCTGCAGTAACAATATAGAGCGTAAGTGAAATTATCCTGGATCGGTCTATTATTGGATACTATTCTTTGTTTCAAGTTAAGAAAATAACATTACGCTTATAGAGATCAGTGTTGCCACAACTCTCAGACAGGACTTTTGCACGGATGTCCAAGATATTCCCTTTGCTTAATTTTTGAATTTTCATTTTCAATTAACATTTAACTATAAAGTCAGAATAACTACTAAATAAAAGCCTTATTATCATTATGTAGTCAGAGAACGACATACAATCGCTGACATACGCACATTGTATTATTTTAAGTTGCAATTAGTAATTAGATATACGCATTCCAAGCGCGGTCAATATTTTCTACTGATTTCTATGATTCATGGCATATCGTATTCTCACCGAAAAACAAATAAAACTGTCGTTACTATAATTAAAATAAGATAAAATAAAATTATCTTTTGTAAATACTATTTATCTAATTAAAATCATTTTCCCTACTTTTCATCTCTTGTTTCGAATGGGCACTTTTGGTCAATTACGTTAAAAAACACTAATTTAATTCATGTTTGTGGAAACGAAAATACAAATTATACAACCCTAAATTGTGCTTGTGTGTGTCGTGGCAACGCCGCGTTGCTATCGTCCATAAGAAATACATGGCCCTATCTCCGCAATGTTATTTTCTAAACGTGGAACGTAGTATAGAAGTTTTAATGGCTTTTGGATTGCGATGTAGAAAGCAACGCAAAACCACTCCATTATTCTTCCCTAGTATAATCATGCCAATTGAAATAAAAGATCAGGCTCTCAGTCCTCGGCAGACTTTTGATAGTCAGAGGTGTTAAGAATCTCGAGAGGAGTTTAAAAATTGGGATCTGGAACGTAAGAAGTCTTTTTAAATATTAAAGACATTCTGCAGGCCGACGAAGTCGGCACTTTGGTGAATAAAGTTACCAACAGATTAACCATTGGCTTTATTCCATCAGAATGATGTTAAGATGTGGGATCTGGAGATCCAAACTCTACATTCGTTCTAATCTCTAAAGACTCGCCAAAGCCAAGTACTTCAACATTCCACTGTCTTATTTCAGTACTTCATGTGATTTAATCAGCAACTCCAAGGGCAAGGGGCATTATACTTTTGCTGTAAGCCCAGAAGATATTGTTCCAATCCCTAAAGCAAATATTACCAAACGAGAAAATGAACAAAAAAAGGACAGCTATACTTTTGACCTCAAGTTCTTTCAAGATGGAACTAGTAGGGACAAGAGCAGAAAAGAGAGAAAAGGAAAGGCTTAAGAAAATAAAGCTGTAACTGAAAAAAGGAAACCAGAGTAACAAGAGAAATGATGGAACTAAAAAAAAATTTAAAGGAAAACAGAAAACGAAATCAAAATCAGCGAAAAGTGCTTTAATTTAATGACTCAAACAGTGACGAGAGTGATACTGTTTGCCTTTTCTGCGGGGACTTATATTTTGCCCACCATTGCCCACTATAATCTACTGATATTATAAATAAATTTAAACAATTTTTCAAAAAAAAAATGTATTAAAAATAAACCCTACCCCCTTAAATCGAAATAAGGGGGGAAAATAAATGTTTTATACCAAAAAATTACAGTGTTTTTGAGACATAAAAGGAAAGTATTCACAAAATTTGATAAAATAATTCAATTTTTTTTTTGTGGAAGGTAACACTAAAAACCAAAAACCCGGTTATAGGTTATTCCACGAATATACGACTGTTTTGGATTATTGCGACAACGAATATTTTACTGTGCAAGTAAATTGGTTTAATCATTATTCCAATAAAAAGGATCTACTGTTAGTATGACATCTAAACTAAAATTATTTCAGTTAATAGATGTTCAGATAGACGCAAAATGTATTGTGAAATTTAATCCGAAAATAACAAAAATTTTTACGCAAACGCTCCTACAAATAAATACAATGCCGTATATGAAGCCAAATGTGTTCATCAGACATTTGGGTTGGGTGTCGGTGAAATGTAAACACCAAACAGGCGTGCCGGGTTTCTTTGATATTACACTATTTATTATTTTATTAGATACTACAACTGTAATACAAAGAAATATACTATTTTTAATATAAATGAAAGGAAATTGACAGAACGTTGGTTCAGAAACCAGAAAAAGAATCTAATAATTTACTTTGTTAGTTTTAAATATTTATTTGCTTTGAGTGGATGTACTCTTAAAAGTAACGGGTATAACATACCGGCTATTGATAGTTAAAGTACCGAGTCGTTACAGATATTAAAAAGTAACGAAAATTTACATAGTTTCATATATCGCCGACTGATTTTAGTTTTAAAAACTGTCAGTATAGAGGTGTCCGGTGAAGAGAGGTATCCGTTAAGAGAGAGTTTAGTGTAGTGTATTTGTTTATTGAAGCCAAAAATGCCGAGACGTGTTTTAGATGTAGACAACTTTATATTTAATGTACTTTCTTATTTTACTGCTGAGAAAACCAACGTGGACCCTTTGCGACCAGTTCAGTCCGTACATACACGTGTGTGTGTGTGATGCACTCTGTATTAGTGAAACAAAACTTAAGTCAATTTTGCAAAAAGCAAAAAAAAACCAACCAAAGACTATAGATCTTCCCGAAGGTTGCAAATTTGAAACCCGTGAGACAATATATAAAATGCAAGAAAAGAAGCACGATGTTCTTTAGATTCAGTGCTACAAAAATTAAAACACAGAAATATATTTGAAATTTCCAGAACAAGTCTCTTGAGAGTTTTAAGACAGATTGGCTTTAAGTTCAAAACGGAAGACAATAGAAAGGCTTTGTGTAAAAGAGCTAGTTTCCTTCACAAAAGAAAAGAATTTTTAAGAAATTATAACAAATTTAAAAAAGAATGTTCTTCTTTTGTTTTATTTAGTTAGACGAAACATGAATTTTTGCTAAAGGCGGTATCAAACGAATTTGGCAGGACGAGAGTATAAAATCCATAAAACATATCGATAACGAGGGAAAGAGATATATTATAGTGCATGCAGGTGGAAAACATGGTTTTATTAAGGGAGCAGATTTTGTGTTGTCATCAAAATCAGCCGATTATTATAACAATATGAATACCGAGATGTTTGTGAAATGGTTGAAAGAAAAACTGTTGCCAAGTTTACATGAACCACTTGTCATGGTACTGGATAATGCTGCGTACCATTCAGAAATTTTAAATAAGCAACCAACAAACACCTGGACCGTAGATAAAATAAAAGAATGGTTAACGAATAAAAATATTACATTTTCTCAATACTGTTTTAAGCCTCAATTACTAACGTTAGCTAAAAGTCATGCACAACCAAACATATATAATAGTAGACGAAATTATACATAGCTTTGGACATGGTGTGTTCAGACTACCGCCCTATCATTGCCAATTCAATCCAATTTAATATATTTGGGGAATATGCAAAACATATTATGATAATCATATTGGATACAAGGGTTACAATGACGAGGCAGTCTTGAAAACATGGCAACAAGCATTGGATATTGCCACTCCTGAAATTTGGGAAAAAAGTGTAAAAAAATGTGAAGACTTAATTCGAAGAATGGTGGATCCGTGAAGGTCGCATCGAAGCAGTTAATCCTGTTATAATTTACCATCCGAATGAGGATAGTGACGACAGTGATTATGGCTATGAATCTGATTGATGATAGTTTTAGGAGAATAAGAGAACAAGTAAGTTTTTTGTTTTTTTAATACTAATTGAATATTCGACTAAATAAATTACACTATTTAATCACTTCAGTATTGTTACATTTCGTTTAAATCACTTAATTCAAAAACCAACTTGTTTATAATACTAAACTCAATGATAGTAATTATATACTTCAAAATCTGAATTACAAGTGTTCTATAAACTATCAACTCTACATATTATGACTTCATATTTAAATCTAAGGTTTATATCTGTCATAACAGTATTTTTAAAATGTGGAGAATTTACAATTGTACAATTCAGCACATTGAACCATTTAAATCCATACCTTAAACCGACTTTAAAACAGTCGTATATTTGTGGAATGGAGTATATTTGAAATTTCCGTATAAATTTTGAGGTTATGTGAAAAAAGTGTTAATACAAACGTCTATTCATATCAGACACGTGAATTATCGAGCGACGAGTTGATTTATTCGAAACATTTAATGGAAACGTTTTTTTTTTAATTTAGCAATCAAAAGAGTCAGTATTTTTTTAGAGAATAAAACAGAACAGATTTAGGTTATACTTGTAAAGCAGAAAATGGCTTACCAATTAATTCGAAAACCATCTAGTAAATTTTTTTTCTGGAAGGTTCAATTTCGAATCTGATAGTCTGGCCACTCATTTTAGGTGCCAAGTTGAATTTTTTTAAACATACGACGTCGGCATCGTTTATTTTTAAAAGTATGGTATTTAGTTTCTTGTTCCTGCCTCGAATAGCCCAATGTCTCGTCACTATACCTGGATTTTCTAGGGCTAATTGTCTAAGATAAGTTTGCGGTGTTTTTCTAAATTTACCAGGGAGGATCATAGTGGCTCTAATTCCAGGCCACAGTAGTTCCTTGAGAACTCCAACTCTCATCAAATCACCATTCCTTCGCCTCAGTTGCGGGACTAGGTTATCTAGCCACGCTTTCGTGTACTGATCTTTACATGTGACCAAACATGCTCCTTTGTGACTCAGAGTACTTTCAAGTGCTAGCCTTGAGTTACACTTCACATTCATAGATGACATATGTGTCAATATTATAGCCTTCAAAATTGTTATTTCAAATTTAGAGAATCGTTGTTTTGGATATTTTGTAGGAACAATTAGTGAAATTCTTTCTGTGTTTTCATATAGTTTCTTAAAATCAAACATTTGCCGCTCATACGGATCATCCAAATCTTGTGAGGTTTCTGACTCTTCATCAGAATCTCTGTCATTATTCAATGAAATTGATTCACGTTGGAATTGATTTTTGTCGCTGCTGAAAGGGCTTACTTCATTGATGTTAGAATGCATTTGATTTCTTTCATTGATCAAAGAATTCATTGCACCATGAATTATTGCACTTGTGAAAGGATTTCTTCCTTGGAATTCACCATGCATTATTCCACTTGTAAAAGGATTTCTTCCTTGAGTTTCAGCATGCATTATTCCACTTGTGAAAGGGTTTATTTCTTGGTTTCCATAACGCAATTGATTTCCTTCATTAGTAAAAGCATTAACATTAGCGAAAGAATTTTGTCCAAAAGTTCCAGGATATAATTGACTGCCTTGATTAGTGAAAGCATTTCTTTCACTCGTGAATGGGTTTACTCCAAAGGTTTCACGCCGCAACAGTGTTCGTTCACTCGTTGAAGAATTTCCTCGACCGGTTTCTCTATCTAAAAGACTTCTTTCACTTGCAAAAGGATCTCTGTCTCGGTTTTCTTGATGAAATTGACTCATCTCGTTTCCGAAAGTTCCACGATGTAATTCATATCTTTCGCTTAACAAAGGACTTCTACGTTCCTGGTTTTGACTTCTTTCATTGCTAAAGGGACTCCTTCCACGGGTATTACGGTCAATTTCATATCTTTGACTTCTGAAGGGACTTCTTTCGCGGATATCACGATGCAAAGGACTTCTTTCACGGGCGAAAGGACTTCTTCCACGAGTTGCATGATTGACTTCATCTCTTTCACTAGTAAACGGTCTTCTTTCACTGACGAAAGTATTTCTGTCGCGAGAAACGTGATCCCTAGAGGAGCGCGAAGCTCGATCGAGCTCATAAGGACTTCTTCTACGAGAAAGGTGTTCCCTAGAGGAATGCGAAGCTCGATCGCGCTCATAAGGACTTCTTCTACGAGAAACGTGTTCCCTAGAGGAGTGCGAAGCTCGATCGCGGTCATAAGGACTTCTTCCACGAGGAATACTGACTCCCTCCTTCGTCCTTCATCTATATCTCTTCCACGAGCAGAGGGTTTTCTGCTATCTGTGGCAGGGTTTAACTTCCTAGCATATGCCTCAGCCATTGTTTCAGGTTTTCTATTATCTATGGCAGAATTAGAAGAGTTGTGCTTCCTCGAAAATGACTCAGCCATTGTTGCAGGTTTTCTGTTATCTACAGCAGAATTAGAATAGTTCTTTCGGGCAAATGCCTCAGCCATCGTTTCACGTTTTTCTACTGGTCTACTGCGTCCTTCGGCTTTACGAGTGATGTTACTTCGGCCACCTCTTTGGGCTGTATCTTTCGGGTTTGAAACTTTTGTAGGCCGAGACCTTTCCTGAGCGTTACCTGCTTCGTTAACAGAGAACTTCGTCTTATTCGTCACTCTAGCCCCATTCACCTTCTTTACTTGCTGGGAAGCGTTACTGTTTTCTTGGGATTTCGGCGAATTAAGGTCTAGAGTTTTATCTTTATCTGGATTACGATTCTCTGTTGACTTGCAGGGCGCCGTCTCAGCACCTTGATCCTTATCCTTCACTGATATTTTTGATTCCTCAGAGGGCACATCAGACATCAATAACTCATTTATATCAATATTACTGTCAAGGCTACTCTCATCGACGTCAGGTAATTCTGCGAGATTCAAGACTGGCGGCAAGACCTCATCATCCGCTGGATAAGTAGACTCCTCAATTATATTGAAGTCTAAGCTTAGTGATTCATCTAAGATATCCTCCGGTTCATAGATGGTGGACTTAACTTCACAATTAGATGTCGAGCTCATCACTTTTATCCGATTCCGTTCACCAGAATGAGGAATTAAAATTTCTGAAAGTAATAACTTCTATTAAAGAAAATCACATTTGCTATCATTTATCAAATTATTAAGGTCATATGGTGGTAAACCAGACCGTTTTATTACTAAAAATATGGTTCTTGTGTTCGTCAAAAAGATATGGGAAATATTAAAAAAATGTTCTAAATATAAGTCATATCAACATTTAAAATCGTATTATAATTTTAACATGGTATAACCCCCATGTGCACTACACTGGTGCACTGCACGGTATATATATATATATATATATATATATAATATATATATATATAATATATATATATATATATATATATATATATATATATATATATATATATCGGTTTTAGAACGTCTTTCGACGTTGTCCGATGCCTAACTTCCACGTCCTTCTATCATCCCATTGGCCGTCTCTAAGATCTCTTGTACTCATTGCTTTAGTTTACCCCTTCTTTCCATGTCTTTTTGGGTCTTCCTCGTTTTTTGCGGTTTGGTGGTACCCACTGCATAATCTTCTTGGGTAGTCTTGTGTCTTCCATTCTTTGAACATGACCATACCAAATCAACTGTTTCCTCTCAATGTCTGTTGTTAAGTAACCATCTATTCCAATTCTTCGTCTTACTTCCTCATTTCGAACTCTTTCCCTGCGGGATATACCTAAACGATCTTCTAAACACATCCATTTCTACAGCTTCTAATTTTTTTTCTGTTGTTCTCGGTTATTCTCCAAGTTTCTGCTCCATAAAGTAGACTGCTTTTAATTAGTGACTCATAGATGTTATATTTTCGCTTTATTCCTATTTCAGAGCTCCAAAGTATTCCATTTAGGCAGCCAATTGTTCTTCTAGCTTGTGTAACCCTTTTCTTTATTTCATCATCGTCTTTTCCCGTTCTATCGAAGATTACTCCCAGGTACGTATATTCACTACAGGATGTGATTTCTTCATTATTCTCTAGTTCGATATTGGATAACTCAGCTCCTATGGTAGGTATTTAGTTTTTTCTACATTTATTTCCAATCCCCCACTGTTCATATTCCTCCTTTAGTTTTCTTGCCATATACTCAAAATCGTCTTTATCATTGGCTATGATGACTTGGTCATCAGCAAATTGTAAGGTATATAAACAAACATCCTCCGAGGTCTATATCCCATACCGTGACATTTACGTTTCCACGGTTTAGTGCTTTTGCAATATATATCTTAAACAACGTTTGGTGAAATACAGCAGCCCAGGCGCAGACCCTTGTATAACGATGAACTTCTTAGATAGTGTGTTGCCAATTTTTACTTGTGATGTAGAAATTTTCATATAGATTTTTAAGGCTTTGATTAAAGTGTAGCTAATGTTATTTTCTTGTAGTGGTTTCCACAATTTAGTTACAGGCACGCTGTCGTATGCTTTACGGAGATCAACAAACATGAGATGGGTCTCTTGATTGGTTGCTAATTTTTTTTCAATTAATTGTTTTAGGCAGAAGACATTATCTGTGCAAGTTCTTCCAGCTCGGAAACCAGCCTGTTCTTCTTCTTCTTGTTCCCTATACTCCATCTCAATGAGATTTCTAAGAATGCGTCCGTACACTCGGCTTAGTGTACTATTACCGATATTCCTCTGTAATTTGAGCAATCCAACTTATCTCCTTTTTTATGGATGGAAGAAATATAAGCTAGTTTCCATAAACTGGGTGGTGTGACACCGTTTATATATTTGTTCGTACACCAAGTAAGTGCTAGAAATAGTTTTATCTGTGCCACATTTTATTAATTCTGCAGGAATATTTTCTGGCCTGAGCTCTAACCATTTTTTAGTTCAGATACAGCTTTCTTCAGCATATCAACTCCCACTACTATCTCTTCGCCCGTCAACTGATACTTCCGTTGGTGATTGTGCGGTATATTCTTCTCTACTTTCTGTTAGCAAACTCTCGTAGTGTTTCTTTCCATTTTTCTGATGTATTAAAACTGGATAGAAGTAGTATTTCTTTCTGTTTCTTTATTTTGTTTAAAAGTTTCCATGCCTCTGAACACTTTTCTTTCCGCCCATGTAAGTGTTGATCTCGTGGCATGTCCTATCCCACATTTCGTTTTTTGCTGTTATTACTGCTCTTCTTGTTGTTCTTCGTAAGTCCAAATACTTAAGTAAGGTAATTTGTACTTACTTCGTAAGTACAAATACCAGATATAGTATTTATGTATATTATATACATATATAATATATATATATATATATATATATATATATATATATATATATATATATATATGAAAGGGGATTCCTACAGCTGTCGCTGTCTCCCTTCTCTCAACCATTTTCCTCCATTCTTCTTTGTCCTTCCATTCTCCGTCTTCCAATCCTCTTCTTTCCATGGCTCATCTACCTCATCTCTGAAAGATCTTCTTGGTCTGCCTCTTTTGCGTTTTCCTATGGGCTCCACTGTGTTTTATTTTTGCTATCCATCGGTTTGGTCTGTTCTTCTGACATGTCCGTACCACGTTAATCTTTTTTCTCAATGTAACTTAATTTGTCTTTCTTTATCTCTATTCGTCTTTTGATTTCGTCGTTAGTTATTTTGTCCATTCTGAAACTCTGCAGCTTCTCTACAGTATCCATTTCTGTGGCGTTTATTTTTGTTTCTGCTGCTTTTGTTAAAACTCAATTTTCTGCTCCATATGTTAGAATGCTGCGAATCATCGTGTTATAATCTTTTTTGTTATTTTTTATTATGTGATCTGTCCCATAGGATTGGATTCAGTTGTCTTATAGAATTTCTGGTTTGACCCACTCGATTTTTAATTTCTTCTTCTGTAGTACCTTTATTTCACGCCCGTCATCCACTTCCAGGTTTCTTGTTGGTTCTTGTGTTGTGTTCAGATATTCTGTTTTGTTAATGTTTATTTCTGGACCATTTATATTATATTCTTCTAGTTTTCGAACCATAGAACTTAGATCTTCCTCGTCTTGTGCTATTATGACCTGCTCGTCGGCGAAACTGAGGGTATACAGATGGCCGTTACTCCCATTCCCTCACATTTCCTTTTCCATGGCTTTAGGATGTATTGAAGAAATATTTTAAAGAGTGTAGGTGAAGTCCAGCAGCCCTGTAGGAGACATTTCGTGGTTTTAAATGGTTTTCCAAACTTGTTACCTACCTTGACTGTAACATTATTATGTGTGTACATGGACTTCACTACATGGATCAGCTTATCTTCTACTCCTATTTTTTACATGGCTTCCCGCAGTCGTTGTCTGGGCACAGAGTCGTATGCCTTTTTTCGATCAATAAAGGCTAGATGGACTGGTCTGTTCTTTGCCATCTTCTTCTTTATTACCTGTATAGTGTAGATGTGGTCAACACATGATTTCCGAGCTGTAAAACCTGCCTGGTCATCCTCTATTCTATTTTATTTTGAATTTGTTTTTCTATTTTTGCCTTTATTATTTTTCCATATAATCTTCCTATAGATGGTAAAATGCTTAAGCCTCTGTAATTTTCACATTTTCTTCTATCCCCTTTCTTAGTTCTCTGAAACATGGTATGTATTGTACGGAAAAATTTTTCAGAGCCGTATTTAATTAACTCAGGTGCTATCCCTCCGGGCCTGCATACTTATTATTTTTATTTGTTTTGTTATTTTTTACTTGTTTCCAATGATAAATTTAGTTGTTCCTTGTATTAGTTGTTTGTTTGTTCTTTTCCATGAATTTTGTTCGCTTTTCTGTCAGGAGTTCTTGGTAGTAATCATTCCATTGTTTTTTCGCTTATAAAAGTAAAATGTGTTTTTCCTGTGTGTTTTCTTTTAGACTCTTTATCACTTTCCAGGATTCTGAGTTCTTTGTACCTCCTATGTATTGTTCGATGTTCATTCATGTTGATTCACAGTTATCATTTTTATCTTTTGTTATTAATCTTTTTACCTCTCTGTTCTTCTCTCTGTATCTTTCTAGATCCACTTGTTTTTTTGAGCTTAACCATTTATGATATAACTGTTTCTTCTGCTTAATACATTCTTCTCTCTTCGCTTCCGCTGCTGCTTCCTTTATGCAGGATTTTATATGTTCATATGTTTTGTCCATGTTTTCAAAACTAAACTTCTCCAGTTTTTGGTCTAACCTTCGTCTGTACAAGTCTTTCACGGATTCTTCCCTTAGCAAGTGTAGTTTGTATTTCGTTTCGGAATGCGTTTGAGTTTCATTTACCACTGTTCTTTTTGATTGATTTGTGGTTTTCCAATGGAATCGTATGTTTGCTATCAGTAATTTGTGATCAGAACCACATTCCGCCCCCCTTTTAACTCTGACATCTGTAACTCTGATCGATATTTTGATTTTCATTATGAAGTAGTCAATTATAGCTTGGAGGTTTCTTGTTTCTTGGTCCAGGTGAACTTGTGGATATCCTTGTGGTGGTAGAATCCGTTCATAATTTTCAGTATGTTTATTTCACATATTTCTATTATTTTTTCTCCATCTACATTTGTCACTTCTTCTCCATATGTTCCTACTGTTTGACTTTTTTGTTGTTTTTCCTGTTCTAAAAAACCGTTCAGATCTCCTGTCAGAATAGGTTTTTGGTCTTGTTTGACCTTTTCTATTTGATCCTGTAGGGCTTCCATGAACTGTTCTTTTTCTGTTTGAGGTCTATCATCTGTTTGTCCATAAACTCCTAAGACTATTATCCTTCTTCCCCATAGAGGGAACGTTTTACTACCTCAAAAATAATAGTACCAGTGTTTTACTTTTTAGCTTATTAATTTCACTTATACAAATTTAATTAAAATACACTGTAATAAACCAAGATCTGTAAATATGTTGCGACAGGCTGCAACTTAGCCATCAAAAGCACCCAGTTTGCTAGAAAAAAGATCTACAAGGCAACATGGAGATCAAACGAGTGGAAGAACAAATAATCAAATAGATCACATATTAATTGATGGGAGACATTCTAGCAGCTTTCCATTAATTCAAAATATACAATAAAAATTTAAAATGATCCAAATCTGCTTGGTATTAAAAGTAATTATTGAAAAGTAATTATTTTAGTTCAAATTTAAATATCTGTAGTTGACTTTTGTTCATATTATTGGATAGCTTATTATGCAAGATCAGGCTATTTGAGTATAGGCTTCTTTGCGCACCGGAAATTCGCATTCTTCCCATATGAAAAGTACCCCATTGTCTAGAATGATATGATAGTTATGTACACCTTCAATTCTTCAGTCAGTGTTTGTAGGTACTTGACAAAGCTTACATTTATGAATTAATACACAAACTTGCATAATCTACATTGATTCAATAAATATTGGCCATTCTTCTTGGTCAGTGAAGATCTTCTGTTCGATGAAGGCATGGCAGTTGAAGAATACATTTATTAGCCCTTTTACAATGAAGGAGACCAAGTAAGTTGTCTATTTATATACAATTCAAGATAATTGACCATCTTCTATTTATTAAATTTGAATTTTCCAACTGCATTCTCTATATGAGCATCTACATTAGAAGTTATCACTGCAGTTATTCTTATTAAGTTACAGTTTGTGATACTTAAGCCACGCATATATTTCTGGGTTAACTTTAATATTGGTGCAATGAACATAACCTTGTTGATATGTTTGATGTTAAATGTAAGCTTAATATACGTCAGTGTTGCCATATACTCAATTATTTCCCACTCTCACATATAAAATTATTGGCAAGATTTATATTATATGAAATGAAAATTTAAAATTGAAAAATACATATATAATTAAACAAAAACGTGAAAAATATATATATATATATATAATTAAAAGCATTAAAGTTATACCTATAAATATTATAAAATAAAATTATATCTTGCATTTATACATTTAAAAATACTTATATAATAAAAACCATAAAAATTATGCTCGAGGTAAAAATTAATAGTTTAGAAACTTTAAAAACTACAGAATAAAGTAAAGTTAAATGAAAAAAAAATTAGGTTAAACAAAAGAATACAGTAAATATTAGCTATATTTAAAGTAAAAAATACTATTTTATGAATGCTTTTTAATATGAATTCAAAAATTGTGGCTTCTCATAACAAAACATTATATAAAAATTAATGAGAAAATCCCATTAATTTTTATATTTTACAGAAGTAAAACACTTCACATTTACCTAAGTATATACCTAAATACAAATGTGAAGCATTTTACTTCTGTATAAGTTTTTTAAAACATATATAATTTCGTCAAAGTATCTTTCTATTTTAAACACTCCTATACTTTATACAAAAAAAAGTGGCAATACTGTGTCGCACAAACATATAGTACGATGCCAGGTTATGTTCATTGCACCAATATTAAAGTTAGCCTATTTCTGTAGTCCTTTTCTATATCAATTTCTGATTTCTGGGATCTTTATTGGCATACATAAGACCAGCGTCATCAGCATACAGATAGGCATTTACTGCAGAAGTATGAATGAATTCATATAGATCCTTGAGGAACACCATATGCAATATTTTCTGTTGTACTTGACCATTGTTACATAGCACTTTTTGTATTCTGTGACTCAAATATTCCCTCAACCAAACTAAAGACATTCCAGTTATTCCATATTGTTCAATTACTAAATTAAGTATGTCCTGGTAAACTGCATCGAAAGCTTTTTGCAAATCCAATGATGCAAATACACAACTTAACCCTTTATTTAATTTGTTGCACATGCCTGTAATTAGTTCAGTAGGACTGTGCTTGAATAATGTCTAAAACCATATTGATTGTTAAACCAGTAGCTGGATGAATCAAAGAATTGTACAATTTGGTTATTTACATGAGTTTCCAAGATCTTTCACATTGCTATTAGAACAGATATTGGCAGATAATGTTGTTTTGAGTCTCCTCCTTTATACAATGGTACCACTATCGCCATTTTCATTGAGTTTGGGATCAATCCAGTAATAAGAGAGAGGCTAACTAATTTAGTTATAATCGGAAGCAGC